>CAKKTJ010000234.1:0-67720 GCA_920618645.1 Peronospora belbahrii | reverse complement strand
GTGTGGGAACCATCATCGAACGAGCGGTTCTGCCCAACGGCGAAGAGCGTGACATCAAAATCAAGGATGCGTTGTTCGTGCCGAAGATGAAAAATAATCTGCTATCGGTGCCGCAAATCAACAAGAGCGGCAAGTTTCAAGTGGTGTTCGACGGTGCGAGTATGCACATAGCGCACAAGAAACCGAAGCAAGCGGTGGCAACGGCGGACCTCGTCGATGGACTTTACTGGCTTCGCACGCCACAACGTTCGGCAAATGCAACGACTTCGGCAAACAGTGTGAATCTGTACGCACGAATGGGCCATGCTCCGGTTGATGTGTTGCGCAAGATGGTCAACAGCGGTATGATCAAGGACGCAAATGCACCATCGACGACAACTGGCACATGCCACGGATGCCAGCAAGGAAAAAAATGGTCCAGAAACCGTTCCCGAGCAACCGTGACAAGCGCCGCTATGACACGTTTGAGCTTCTACACTTCGACATTTGTGGTCCTATGGAGCAAGAAACACTGGGTGGTAGCAAGTATTTGCTTCTCATCGTGGACGAAGCCAGCGGATGCATGAAAGGTTTTTGCCTAAGTGCCAAGCCTGAGAGCGAAGAACATCTCAAGACCTACATCAAGATGGTGCAGACGCAGTTCAACAAGCAAGTCAAGTTCGTGCGTCACGATGGAGCTCGAGAGTTTGCAACCAACTCTCTCAAGGCGTTCTACCAAGACCAAGGTATTGAGCAGCAGACCACGGTCCCGTACGCGCATCAAACCAACGGAACAGCGGAGAGAGCATTCGGACGATTGTCACGATTGGTCGTAGCATTCTTGCTACATCATGCCAAGCTGAACAAGTGTATCTTGGGTGAAGCGTCAATGGCTGCGATTTACATCAAGAACCACCTACCGTCACCCAAGATCACGAGCAATACACCCTATGAGATCGTGCACAGGTCCAAACCCAGTGTGAAACACATGCGTGTTTTTGAGTGCCGGACGTACGTTTTGACTCCTCAAGAAAAACGACTCAAGTGGGATGCCAAGACTCGTGCAGGTGTGTTCATGGGATACGAAGAGGTAAAAAGCGTACCGAGTTAACCCTCAATACGCCCCCTCAATGCGAACTCGCATGAATAGCGAGTGCAGCCGTCAAATCCTTGTGACAAGGTCCCGGAAGTGCCTTCGTCAAGATGTCCGCAAGCATGATGGAAGTCTCACAATACTCAAGCTCCACTTCACCACGCTTGACTTCATCACGGATGTGATGGTACTTGATGTATTGTCATACCACTGCACCAAAATGGTCAAGACCACTTTCGTCAGTGCTCTGTCAATTGTCATTCCAAGCTTAGTATTTACGGCATTTCTTACACGTCATAGTTGATTAGACGAGTAGCTTGATAGGAGATCTACATGATTTATATGTGGACTACATATAAATCAGGACGTGAACAGTTGCAACTGATTCATATGTGGACTACATATAAATCAGTTGGTAGATAGAATAAGCTCTTATAAATCAATCACTTTCCAATTCTCCAGATCAAGTCTTCACTCTTCAAGTGCAGACTTCCTCCGCCTCCTGCCAAGCCTTTGCAAGACCAAGTCAGATACCTTCCATCAGGTTATGAGCCCAAATACGATGTCCACTGCTCAAGACGTGTCCTCCAAGGTCTCCATCGATAAGTTTGATGGGGACAACTACGCGACTTGGAGTTGTTACATGCGTGTCGTGTTTCTGACCAAGTCGGCCTGGCACTTCGTTAACCGTGAGACGACGCCGATCTTCGCGAGCCCTCGTTCCATGGAAGATTACGTCAGGTCGAGCAACATCGCGTTTGGACTGATGTTGCTCCACATGGACGCCGACTATCATCACGTGGTTGATGATAGTGAGGAAGCATGGGTCGCATGGGCGCGTTTGAAGACGCTTTACGGTGGATCGCAGAAGGCTGGGTGCATTTTTCTGAAGCGCCAGCTGTTCAGTATGGAGATGAAGGAAGGCGGCAATGTGATGCATCATTGCAACGAGGTTCTCAACATCAGCGCCAAGCTTACCAGCATCGGCGCCAAGATGGAGGACGAAGACGTGGCGATCTGTTTGTTGCGCAGTCTTTCTAAGAGCTACGAGATTGTCGTGCTGAATTTGGAGATGAACAGCGCTGAATTACGATCAGGAGATGTTGTGAGGGTGCTTACGAATGAGCACATCAAGAGGCAAGGCGAGAAGACGGCATCGGTGAAAGTTGAAGAAGCGGTCAAGGCTTTCAGCACCGAGCGCGAGCCTCGCCACCAGTGTACGTACTGCGGAAAATTGTGGCACACGGCAGAGCGGTGCTGGAACAAGCAGAAGGATGAGAATCAAGGTGCTCGACGCGGCGGTAACAACTGAGGACGCGGAGCCAACAATGTGCAGTGGCGAACAAGCAGCAACAACTACGACGACGATTACGATCGAGTAGCGTTTGCGGTTTCGCTGGAAGCAGGACTATCGACGGGCAAGAGCATGCCTGAAATGTGGGCGGTTGACAGTGGAGCAACGCACCATGTAGGCAACAACAAGGCCAAGTTCATGACGCTGAATGAGCAAGATGAAGGTGAACTGTTGGTGGCTGACGGCAACAAGGCCGCAATCAAGGGTGTGGGAACCATCATCGAACGAGCGGTTCTGCCCAACGGCGAAGAGCGTGACATCAAAATCAAGGATGCGTTGTTCGTGCCGAAGATGAAAAATAATCTGCTATCGGTGCCGCAAATCAACAAGAGCGGCAAGTTTCAAGTGGTGTTCGACGGTGCGAGTATGCACATAGCGCACAAGAAACCGAAGCAAGCGGTGGCAACGGCGGACCTCGTCGATGGACTTTACTGGCTTCGCACGCCACAACGTTCGGCAAATGCAACGACTTCGGCAAACAGTGTGAATCTGTACGCACGAATGGGCCATGCTCCGGTTGATGTGTTGCGCAAGATGGTCAACAGCGGTATGATCAAGGACGCAAATGCACCATCGACGACAACTGGCACATGCCACGGATGCCAGCAAGGAAAAAAATGGTCCAGAAACCGTTCCCGAGCAACCGTGACAAGCGCCGCTATGACACGTTTGAGCTTCTACACTTCGACATTTGTGGTCCTATGGAGCAAGAAACACTGGGTGGTAGCAAGTATTTGCTTCTCATCGTGGACGAAGCCAGCGGATGCATGAAAGGTTTTTGCCTAAGTGCCAAGCCTGAGAGCGAAGAACATCTCAAGACCTACATCAAGATGGTGCAGACGCAGTTCAACAAGCAAGTCAAGTTCGTGCGTCACGATGGAGCTCGAGAGTTTGCAACCAACTCTCTCAAGGCGTTCTACCAAGACCAAGGTATTGAGCAGCAGACCACGGTCCCGTACGCGCATCAAACCAACGGAACAGCGGAGAGAGCATTCGGACGATTGTCACGATTGGTCGTAGCATTCTTGCTACATCATGCCAAGCTGAACAAGTGTATCTTGAGTGAAGCGTCAATGGCTGCGATTTACATCAAGAACCACCTACCGTCACCCAAGATCACGAGCAATACACCCTATGAGATCGTGCACAGGTCCAAACCCAGTGTGAAACACATGCGTGTTTTTGAGTGCCGGACGTACATTTTGACTCCTCAAGAAAAACGACTCAAGTGGGATGCCAAGACTCGTGCAGGTGTGTTCATGGGATACGAAGAGGTAGTACCGATAACCCTCAATACGCCCCCTCAATGCGAACTCGCATGAATAGCGAGTGCAGCCGTCAAATCCTTGTGACAAGGTCCCGGAAGTGCCTTCGTCAAGATGTCCGCAAGCATGATGGAAGTCTCACAATACTCAAGCTCCACTTCACCACGCTTGACTTCATCACGGATGTGATGGTACTTGATGTATTGTCATACCACTGCACCAAAATGGTCAAGACCACTTTCGTCAGTGCTCTGTCAATTGTCATTCCAACTTAGTATTTACGGCATTTCTTACACGTCATAGTTGATTAGACGAGTAGCTTGATAGGAGATCTACATGATTTATATGTGGACTACATATAAATCAGGACGCGAACAGTTGCAACTGATTCATATGTGGACTACATATAAATCAGTTGGTAGATAGAATAAGCTCTTATAAATCAATCACTTTCCAATTCTCCAGATCAAGTCTTCACTCTTCAAGTGCAGACTTCCTCCGCCTCCTGCCAAGCCTTTGCAAGACCAAGTCAGATACCTTCCATCAGGTTATGAGCCCAAATACGATGTCCACTGCTCAAGACGTGTCCTCCAAGGTCTCCATCGATAAGTTTGATGGGGACAACTACGCGACTTGGAGTTGTTACATGCGTGTCGTGTTTCTGACCAAGTCGGCCTGGCACTTCGTTAACCGTGAGACGACGCCGATCTTCGCGAGCCCTCGTTCCATGGAAGATTACGTCAGGTCGAGCAACATCGCGTTTGGACTGATGTTGCTCCACATGGACGCCGACTATCATCACGTGGTTGATGATAGTGAGGAAGCATGGGTCGCATGGGCGCGTTTGAAGACGCTTTACGGTGGATCGCAGAAGGCTGGGTGCATTTTTCTGAAGCGCCAGCTGTTCAGTATGGAGATGAAGGAAGGCGGCAATGTGATGCATCATTGCAACGAGGTTCTCAACATCAGCGCCAACTGCTTACCAGCATCGGCGCCAAGATGGAGGACGAAGACGTGGCGATCTGTTTGTTGCGCAGTCTTTCTAAGAGCTACGAGATTGTCGTGCTGAATTTGGAGATGAACAGCGCTGAATTACGATCAGGAGATGTTGTGAGGGTGCTTACGAATGAGCACATCAAGAGGCAAGGCGAGAAGACGGCATCGGTGAAAGTTGAAGAAGCGGTCAAGGCTTTCAGCACCGAGCGCGAGCCTCGCCACCAGTGTACGTACTGCGGAAAATTGTGGCACACGGCAGAGCGGTGCTGGAACAAGCAGAAGGATGAGAATCAAGGTGCTCGACGCGGCGGTAACAACTGAGGACGCGGAGCCAACAATGTGCAGTGGCGAACAAGCAGCAACAACTACGACGACGATTACGATCGAGTAGCGTTTGCGGTTTCGCTGGAAGCAGGACTATCGACGGGCAAGAGCATGCCTGAAATGTGGGCGGTTGACAGTGGAGCAACGCACCATGTAGGCAACAACAAGGCCAAGTTCATGACGCTGAATGAGCAAGATGAAGGTGAACTGTTGGTGGCTGACGGCAACAAGGCCGCAATCAAGGGTGTGGGAACCATCATCGAACGAGCGGTTCTGCCCAACGGCGAAGAGCGTGACATCAAAATCAAGGATGCGTTGTTCGTGCCGAAGATGAAAAATAATCTGCTATCGGTGCCGCAAATCAACAAGAGCGGCAAGTTTCAAGTGGTGTTCGACGGTGCGAGTATGCACATAGCGCACAAGAAACCGAAGCAAGCGGTGGCAACGGCGGACCTCGTCGATGGACTTTACTGGCTTCGCACGCCACAACGTTCGGCAAATGCAACGACTTCGGCAAACAGTCTGAATCTGTACGCACGAATGGGCCATGCTCCGGTTGATGTGTTGCGCAAGATGGTCAACAGCGGTATGATCAAGGACGCAAATGCACCATCGACGACAACTGGCACATGCCACGGATGCCAGCAAGGAAAAAAATGGTCCAGAAACCGTTCCCGAGCAACCGTGACAAGCGCCGCTATGACACGTTTGAGCTTCTACACTTCGACATTTGTGGTCCTATGGAGCAAGAAACACTGGGTGGTAGCAAGTATTTGCTTCTCATCGTGGACGAAGCCAGCGGATGCATGAAAGGTTTTTGCCTAAGTGCCAAGCCTGAGAGCGAAGAACATCTCAAGACCTACATCAAGATGGTGCAGACGCAGTTCAACAAGCAAGTCAAGTTCGTGCGTCACGATGGAGCTCGAGAGTTTGCAACCAACTCTCTCAAGGCGTTCTACCAAGACCAAGGTATTGAGCAGCAGACCACGGTCCCGTACGCGCATCAAACCAACGGAACAGCGGAGAGAGCATTCGGACGATTGTCACGATTGGTCGTAGCATTCTTGCTACATCATGCCAAGCTGAACAAGTGTATCTTGAGTGAAGCGTCAATGGCTGCGATTTACATCAAGAACCACCTACCGTCACCCAAGATCACGAGCAATACACCCTATGAGATCGTGCACAGGTCCAAACCCAGTGTGAAACACATGCGTGTTTTTGAGTGCCGGACGTACATTTTGACTCCTCAAGAAAAACGACTCAAGTGGGATGCCAAGACTCGTGCAGGTGTGTTCATGGGATACGAAGAGGTAGTACCGATAACCCTCAATACGCCCCCTCAATGCGAACTCGCATGAATAGCGAGTGCAGCCGTCAAATCCTTGTGACAAGGTCCCGGAAGTGCCTTCGTCAAGATGTCCGCAAGCATGATGGAAGTCTCACAATACTCAAGCTCCACTTCACCACGCTTGACTTCATCACGGATGTGATGGTACTTGATGTATTGTCATACCACTGCACCAAAATGGTCAAGACCACTTTCGTCAGTGCTCTGTCAATTGTCATTCCAACTTAGTATTTACGGCATTTCTTACACGTCATAGTTGATTAGACGAGTAGCTTGATAGGAGATCTACATGATTTATATGTGGACTACATATAAATCAGGACGCGAACAGTTGCAACTGATTCATATGTGGACTACATATAAATCAGTTGGTAGATAGAATAAGCTCTTATAAATCAATCACTTTCCAATTCTCCAGATCAAGTCTTCACTCTTCAAGTGCAGACTTCCTCCGCCTCCTGCCAAGCCTTTGCAAGACCAAGTCAGATACCTTCCATCAGGTTATGAGCCCAAATACGATGTCCACTGCTCAAGACGTGTCCTCCAAGGTCTCCATCGATAAGTTTGATGGGGACAACTACGCGACTTGGAGTTGTTACATGCGTGTCGTGTTTCTGACCAAGTCGGCCTGGCACTTCGTTAACCGTGAGACGACGCCGATCTTCGCGAGCCCTCGTTCCATGGAAGATTACGTCAGGTCGAGCAACATCGCGTTTGGACTGATGTTGCTCCACATGGACGCCGACTATCATCACGTGGTTGATGATAATGAGGAAGCATGGGTCGCATGGGCGCGTTTGAAGACGCTTTACGGTGGATCGCAGAAGGCTGGGTGCATTTTTCTGAAGCGCCAGCTGTTCAGTATGGAGATGAAGGAAGGCGGCAATGTGATGCATCATTGCAACGAGGTTCTCAACATCAGCGCCAACTGCTTACCAGCATCGGCGCCAAGATGGAGGACGAAGACGTGGCGATCTGTTTGTTGCGCAGTCTTTCTAAGAGCTACGAGATTGTCGTGCTGAATTTGGAGATGAACAGCGCTGAATTACGATCAGGAGATGTTGTGAGGGTGCTTACGAATGAGCACATCAAGAGGCAAGGCGAGAAGACGGCATCGGTGAAAGTTGAAGAAGCGGTCAAGGCTTTCAGCACCGAGCGCGAGCCTCGCCACCAGTGTACGTACTGCGGAAAATTGTGGCACACGGCAGAGCGGTGCTGGAACAAGCAGAAGGATGAGAATCAAGGTGCTCGACGCGGCGGTAACAACTGAGGACGCGGAGCCAACAATGTGCAGTGGCGAACAAGCAGCAACAACTACGACGACGATTACGATCGAGTAGCGTTTGCGGTTTCGCTGGAAGCAGGACTATCGACGGGCAAGAGCATGCCTGAAATGTGGGCGGTTGACAGTGGAGCAACGCACCATGTAGGCAACAACAAGGCCAAGTTTATGACGCTGAATGAGCAAGATGAAGGTGAACTGTTGGTGGCTGACGGCAACAAGGCCGCAATCAAGGGTGTGGGAACCATCATCGAACGAGCGGTTCTGCCCAACGGCGAAGAGCGTGACATCAAAATCAAGGATGCGTTGTTCGTGCCGAAGATGAAAAATAATCTGCTATCGGTGCCGCAAATCAACAAGAGCGGCAAGTTTCAAGTGGTGTTCGACGGTGCGAGTATGCACATAGCGCACAAGAAACCGAAGCAAGCGGTGGCAACGGCGGACCTCGTCGATGGACTTTACTGGCTTCGCACGCCACAACGTTCGGCAAATGCAACGACTTCGGCAAACAGTCTGAATCTGTACGCACGAATGGGCCATGCTCCGGTTGATGTGTTGCGCAAGATGGTCAACAGCGGTATGATCAAGGACGCAAATGCACCATCGACGACAACTGGCACATGCCACGGATGCCAGCAAGGAAAAAAAATGGTCCAGAAACCGTTCCCGAGCAACCGTGACAAGCGCCGCTATGACACGTTTGAGCTTCTACACTTCGACATTTGTGGTCCTATGGAGCAAGAAACACTGGGTGGTAGCAAGTATTTGCTTCTCATCGTGGACGAAGCCAGCGGATGCATGAAAGGTTTTTGCCTAAGTGCCAAGCCTGAGAGCGAAGAACATCTCAAGACCTACATCAAGATGGTGCAGACGCAGTTCAACAAGCAAGTCAAGTTCGTGCGTCACGATGGAGCTCGAGAGTTTGCAACCAACTCTCTCAAGGCGTTCTACCAAGACCAAGGTATTGAGCAGCAGACCACGGTCCCGTACGCGCATCAAACCAACGGAACAGCGGAGAGAGCATTCGGACGATTGTCACGATTGGTCGTAGCATTCTTGCTACATCATGCCAAGCTGAACAAGTGTATCTTGAGTGAAGCGTCAATGGCTGCGATTTACATCAAGAACCACCTACCGTCACCCAAGATCACGAGCAATACACCCTATGAGATCGTGCACAGGTCCAAACCCAGTGTGAAACACATGCGTGTTTTTGAGTGCCGGACGTACGTTTTGACTCCTCAAGAAAAACGACTCAAGTGGGATGCCAAGACTCGTGCAGGTGTGTTCATGGGATACGAAGAGGTAGTACCGATAACCCTCAATACGCCCCCTCAATGCGAACTCGCATGAATAGCGAGTGCAGCCGTCAAATCCTTGTGACAAGGTCCCGGAAGTGCCTTCGTCAAGATGTCCGCAAGCATGATGGAAGTCTCACAATACTCAAGCTCCACTTCACCACGCTTGACTTCATCACGGATGTGATGGTACTTGATGTATTGTCATACCACTGCACCAAAATGGTCAAGACCACTTTCGTCAGTGCTCTGTCAATTGTCATTCCAACTTAGTATTTACGGCATTTCTTACACGTCATAGTTGATTAGACGAGTAGCTTGATAGGAGATCTACATGATTTATATGTGGACTACATATAAATCAGGACGCGAACAGTTGCAACTGATTCATATGTGGACTACATATAAATCAGTTGGTAGATAGAATAAGCTCTTATAAATCAATCACTTTCCAATTCTCCAGATCAAGTCTTCACTCTTCAAGTGCAGACTTCCTCCGCCTCCTGCCAAGCCTTTGCAAGACCAAGTCAGATACCTTCCATCAGGTTATGAGCCCAAATACGATGTCCACTGCTCAAGACGTGTCCTCCAAGGTCTCCATCGATAAGTTCGATGGGGACAACTACGCGACTTGGAGTTGTTACATGCGTGTCGTGTTTCTGACCAAGTCGGCCTGGCACTTCGTTAACCGTGAGACGACGCCGATCTTCGCGAGCCCTCGTTCCATGGAAGATTACGTCAGGTCGAGCAACATCGCGTTTGGACTGATGTTGCTCCACATGGACGCCGACTATCATCACGTGGTTGATGATAGTGAGGAAGCATGGGTCGCATGGGCGCGTTTGAAGACGCTTTACGGTGGATCGCAGAAGGCTGGGTGCATTTTTCTGAAGCGCCAGCTGTTCAGTATGGAGATGAAGGAAGGCGGCAATGTGATGCATCAATGCAACGAGGTTCTCAACATCAGCGCCAAGCTTACCAGCATCGGCGCCAAGATGGAGGACGAAGACGTGGCGATCTGTTTGTTGCGCAGTCTTTCTAAGAGCTACGAGATTGTCGTGCTGAATTTGGAGATGAACAGCGCTGAATTACGATCAGGAGATGTTGTGAGGGTGCTTACGAATGAGCACATCAAGAGGCAAGGCGAGAAGACGGCATCGGTGAAAGTTGAAGAAGCGGTCAAGGCTTTCAGCACCGAGCGCGAGCCTCGCCACCAGTGTACGTACTGCGGAAAATTGTGGCACACGGCAGAGCGGTGCTGGAACAAGCAGAAGGATGAGAATCAAGGTGCTCGACGCGGCGGTAACAACTGAGGACGCGGAGCCAACAATGTGCAGTGGCGAACCAGCAGCAACAACTACGACGACGATTACGATCGAGTAGCGTTTGCGGTTTCGCTGGAAGCAGGACTATCGACGGGCAAGAGCATGCCTGGAATGTGGGCGGTTGACAGTGGAGCAACGCACCATGTAGGCAACAACAAGGCCAAGTTCATGACGCTGAATGAGCAAGATGAAGGTGAACTGTTGGTGGCTGACGGCAACAAGGCCGCAATCAAGGGTGTGGGAACCATCATCGAACGAGTGGTTCTGCCCAACGGCGAAGAGCGTGACATCAAAATCAAGGATGCGTTGTTCGTGCCGAAGATGAAAAAGAATCTGCTATCGGTGCCGCAAATCAACAAGAGCGGCAAGTTTCAAGTGGTGTTCGACGGTGCGAGTATGCACATAGCGCACAAGAAACCGAAGCAAGCGGTGGCAACGGCGGACCTCGTCGATGGACTTTACTGGCTTCGCACGCCACAACGTTCGGCAAATGCAACGACTTCGGCAAACAGTGTGAATCTGTACGCACGAATGGGCCATGCTCCGGTTGATGTGTTGCGCAAGATGGTCAACAGCGGTATGATCAAGGACGCAAATGCACCATCGACGACAACTGGCACATGCCACGGATGCCAGCAAGGAAAAAGATGGTCCAGAAACCGTTCCCGAGCAACCGTGACAAGCGCCGCTATGACACGTTTGAGCTTCTACACTTCGACATTTGTGGTCCTATGGAGCAAGAAACACTGGGTGGTAGCAAGTATTTGCTTCTCATCGTGGACGAAGCCAGCGGATGCATGAAAGGTTTTTGCCTAAGTGCCAAGCCTGAGAGCGAAGAACATCTCAAGACCTACATCAAGATGGTGCAGACAAGCAAGTCAAGTTCGTGCGTCACGATGGAGCTCGAGAGTTTGCAACCAACTCTCTCAAGGCGTTCTACCAAGACCAAGGTATTGAGCAGCAGACCACGGTCCCGTACGCGCATCAAACCAACGGAACAGCGGAGAGAGCATTCGGACGATTGTCACGATTGGTCGTAGCATTCTTGCTACATCATGCCAAGCTGAACAAGTGTATCTTGGGTGAAGCGTCAATGGCTGCGATTTACATCAAGAACCACCTACCGTCACCCAAGATCACGAGCAATACACCCTATGAGATCGTGCACAGGTCCAAACCCAGTGTGAAACACATGCGTGTTTTTTGAGTGCCGGACGTACGTTTTGACTCCTCAAGAAAAACGACTCAAGTGGGATGCCAAGACTCGTGCAGGTGTGTTCATGGGATACGAAGAGGTATCAAAAGCGTATCGAGTTTACGGCATCGAGACAGGACAAGTGGTTATCAGTCGCGATTGTTGGAATGACAATTGACAGAGCACTGACGAAAGTGGTCTTGACCATTTTGGTGCAGTGGTATGACAATACATCAAGTACCATCACATCCGTGATGAAGTCAAGCGTGGTGAAGTGGAGCTTGAGTATTGTGAGACTTCCATCATGCTTGCGGACATCTTGACGAAGGCACTTCCGGGACCTTGTCACAAGGATTTGACGGCTGCACTCGCTATTCATGCGAGTTCGCATTGAGGGGGGCGTATTGAGGGTTATCGGTACAACCCGAGCTCTAAGGCTTAGTATTTACGGCATTTCTTACACGTCATAGTTGATTAGACGAGTAGCTTGATAGGAGATCTACATGATTTATATGTGGACTACATATAAATCAGGACGTGAACAGTTGCAACTGATTTATATGTGGACTACATATAAATCAGTTGGTAGATAGAATAAGCTCTTATAAATCAATCACTTTCCAATTCTCCAGATCAAGTCTTCACTCTTCAAGTGCAGACTTCCTCCGCCTCCTGCCAAGCCTTTGCAAGACCAAGTCAGATACCTTCCATCAGGTTATGAGCCCAAATACGATGTCCACTGCTCAAGACGTGTCCTCCAAGGTCTCCATCGATAAGTTCGATGGGGACAACTACGCGACTTGGAGTTGTTACATGCGTGTCGTGTTTCTGACCAAGTCGGCCTGGCACTTCGTTAACCGTGAGACGACGCCGATCTTCGCGAGCCCTCGTTCCATGGAAGATTACGTCAGGTCGAGCAACATCGCGTTTGGACTGATGTTGCTCCACATGGACGCCGACTATCATCACGTGGTTGATGATAGTGAGGAAGCATGGGTCGCATGGGCGCGTTTGAAGACGCTTTACGGTGGATCGCAGAAGGCTGGGTGCATTTTTCTGAAGCGCCAGCTGTTCAGTATGGAGATGAAGGAAGGCGGCAATGTGATGCATCAATGCAACGAGGTTCTCAACATCAGCGCCAAGCTTACCAGCATCGGCGCCAAGATGGAGGACGAAGACGTGGCGATCTGTTTGTTGCGCAGTCTTTCTAAGAGCTACGAGATTGTCGTGCTGAATTTGGAGATGAACAGCGCTGAATTACGATCAGGAGATGTTGTGAGGGTGCTTACGAATGAGCACATCAAGAGGCAAGGCGAGAAGACGGCATCGGTGAAAGTTGAAGAAGCGGTCAAGGCTTTCAGCACCGAGCGCGAGCCTCGCCACCAGTGTACGTACTGCGGAAAATTGTGGCACACGGCAGAGCGGTGCTGGAACAAGCAGAAGGATGAGAATCAAGGTGCTCGACGCGGCGGTAACAACTGAGGACGCGGAGCCAACAATGTGCAGTGGCGAACAAGCAGCAACAACTACGACGACGATTACGATCGAGTAGCGTTTGCGGTTTCGCTGGAAGCAGGACTATCGACGGGCAAGAGCATGCCTGGAATGTGGGCGGTTGACAGTGGAGCAACGCACCATGTAGGCAACAACAAGGCCAAGTTCATGACGCTGAATGAGCAAGATGAAGGTGAACTGTTGGTGGCTGACGGCAACAAGGCCGCAATCAAGGGTGTGGGAACCATCATCGAACGAGTGGTTCTGCCCAACGGCGAAGAGCGTGACATCAAAATCAAAGATGCGTTGTTCGTGCCGAAGATGAAAAAGAATCTGCTATCGGTGCCGCAAATCAACAAGAGCGGCAAGTTTCAAGTGGTGTTCGACGGTGCGAGTATGCACATAGCGCACAAGAAACCGAAGCAAGCGGTGGCAACGGCGGACCTCGTCGATGGACTTTACTGGCTTCGCACGCCACAACGTTCGGCAAATGCAACGACTTCGGCAAACAGTGTGAATCTGTACGCACGAATGGGCCATGCTCCGGTTGATGTGTTGCGCAAGATGGTCAACAGCGGTATGATCAAGGACGCAAATGCACCATCGACGACAACTGGCACATGCCACGGATGCCAGCAAGGAAAAAGATGGTCCAGAAACCGTTCCCGAGCAACCGTGACAAGCGCCGCTATGACACGTTTGAGCTTCTACACTTCGACATTTGTGGTCCTATGGAGCAAGAAACACTGGGTGGTAGCAAGTATTTGCTTCTCATCGTGGACGAAGCCAGCGGATGCATGAAAGGTTTTTGCCTAAGTGCCAAGCCTGAGAGCGAAGAACATCTCAAGACCTACATCAAGATGGTGCAGACAAGCAAGTCAAGTTCGTGCGTCACGATGGAGCTCGAGAGTTTGCAACCAACTCTCTCAAGGCGTTCTACCAAGACCAAGGTATTGAGCAGCAGACCACGGTCCCGTACGCGCATCAAACCAACGGAACAGCGGAGAGAGCATTCGGACGATTGTCACGATTGGTCGTAGCATTCTTGCTACATCATGCCAAGCTGAACAAGTGTATCTTGGGTGAAGCGTCAATGGCTGCGATTTACATCAAGAACCACCTACCGTCACCCAAGATCACGAGCAATACACCCTATGAGATCGTGCACAGGTCCAAACCCAGTGTGAAACACATGCGTGTTTTTTGAGTGCCGGACGTACGTTTTGACTCCTCAAGAAAAACGACTCAAGTGGGATGCCAAGACTCGTGCAGGTGTGTTCATGGGATACGAAGAGGTATCAAAAGCGTATCGAGTTTACGGCATCGAGACAGGACAAGTGGTTATCAGTCGCGATTGTTGGAATGACAATTGACAGAGCACTGACGAAAGTGGTCTTGACCATTTTGGTGCAGTGGTATGACAATACATCAAGTACCATCACATCCGTGATGAAGTCAAGCGTGGTGAAGTGGAGCTTGAGTATTGTGAGACTTCCATCATGCTTGCGGACATCTTGACGAAGGCACTTCCGGGACCTTGTCACAAGGATTTGACGGCTGCACTCGCTATTCATGCGAGTTCGCATTGAGGGGGGCGTATTGAGGGTTATCGGTACAACCCGAGCTCTAAGGCTTAGTATTTACGGCATTTCTTACACGTCATAGTTGATTAGACGAGTAGCTTGATAGGAGATCTACATGATTTATATGTGGACTACATATAAATCAGGACGTGAACAGTTGCAACTGATTTATATGTGGACTACATATAAATCAGTTGGTAGATAGAATAAGCTCTTATAAATCAATCACTTTCCAATTCTCCAGATCAAGTCTTCACTCTTCAAGTGCAGACTTCCTCCGCCTCCTGCCAAGCCTTTGCAAGACCAAGTCAGATACCTTCCATCAGGTTATGAGCCCAAATACGATGTCCACTGCTCAAGACGTGTCCTCCAAGGTCTCCATCGATAAGTTCGATGGGGACAACTACGCGACTTGGAGTTGTTACATGCGTGTCGTGTTTCTGACCAAGTCGGCCTGGCACTTCGTTAACCGTGAGACGACGCCGATCTTCGCGAGCCCTCGTTCCATGGAAGATTACGTCAGGTCGAGCAACATCGCGTTTGGACTGATGTTGCTCCACATGGACGCCGACTATCATCACGTGGTTGATGATAGTGAGGAAGCATGGGTCGCATGGGCGCGTTTGAAGACGCTTTACGGTGGATCGCAGAAGGCTGGGTGCATTTTTCTGAAGCGCCAGCTGTTCAGTATGGAGATGAAGGAAGGCGGCAATGTGATGCATCAATGCAACGAGGTTCTCAACATCAGCGCCAAGCTTACCAGCATCGGCGCCAAGATGGAGGACGAAGACGTGGCGATCTGTTTGTTGCGCAGTCTTTCTAAGAGCTACGAGATTGTCGTGCTGAATTTGGAGATGAACAGCGCTGAATTACGATCAGGAGATGTTGTGAGGGTGCTTACGAATGAGCACATCAAGAGGCAAGGCGAGAAGACGGCATCGGTGAAAGTTGAAGAAGCGGTCAAGGCTTTCAGCACCGAGCGCGAGCCTCGCCACCAGTGTACGTACTGCGGAAAATTGTGGCACACGGCAGAGCGGTGCTGGAACAAGCAGAAGGATGAGAATCAAGGTGCTCGACGCGGCGGTAACAACTGAGGACGCGGAGCCAACAATGTGCAGTGGCGAACCAGCAGCAACAACTACGACGACGATTACGATCGAGTAGCGTTTGCGGTTTCGCTGGAAGCAGGACTATCGACGGGCAAGAGCATGCCTGGAATGTGGGCGGTTGACAGTGGAGCAACGCACCATGTAGGCAACAACAAGGCCAAGTTCATGACGCTGAATGAGCAAGATGAAGGTGAACTGTTGGTGGCTGACGGCAACAAGGCCGCAATCAAGGGTGTGGGAACCATCATCGAACGAGTGGTTCTGCCCAACGGCGAAGAGCGTGACATCAAAATCAAAGATGCGTTGTTCGTGCCGAAGATGAAAAAGAATCTGCTATCGGTGCCGCAAATCAACAAGAGTGGCAAGTTTCAAGTGGTGTTCGACGGTGCGAGTATGCACATAGCGCACAAGAAACCGAAGCAAGCGGTGGCAACGGCGGACCTCGTCGATGGACTTTACTGGCTTCGCACGCCACAACGTTCGGCAAATGCAACGACTTCGGCAAACAGTGTGAATCTGTACGCACGAATGGGCCATGCTCCGGTTGATGTGTTGCGCAAGATGGTCAACAGCGGTATGATCAAGGACGCAAATGCACCATCGACGACAACTGGCACATGCCACGGATGCCAGCAAGGAAAAAGATGGTCCAGAAACCGTTCCCGAGCAACCGTGACAAGCGCCGCTATGACACGTTTGAGCTTCTACACTTCGACATTTGTGGTCCTATGGAGCAAGAAACACTGGGTGGTAGCAAGTATTTGCTTCTCATCGTGGACGAAGCCAGCGGATGCATGAAAGGTTTTTGCCTAAGTGCCAAGCCTGAGAGCGAAGAACATCTCAAGACCTACATCAAGATGGTGCAGACACAGTTCAACAAGCAAGTCAAGTTCGTGCGTCACGATGGAGCTCGAGAGTTTGCAACCAACTCTCTCAAGGCGTTCTACCAAGACCAAGGTATTGAGCAGCAGACCACGGTCCCGTACGCGCATCAAACCAACGGAACAGCGGAGAGAGCATTCGGACGATTGTCACGATTGGTCGTAGCATTCTTGCTACATCATGCCAAGCTGAACAAGTGTATCTTGGGTGAAGCGTCAATGGCTGCGATTTACATCAAGAACCACCTACCGTCACCCAAGATCACGAGCAATACACCCTATGAGATCGTGCACAGGTCCAAACCCAGTGTGAAACACATGCGTGTTTTTTGAGTGCCGGACGTACGTTTTGACTCCTCAAGAAAAACGACTCAAGTGGGATGCCAAGACTCGTGCAGGTGTGTTCATGGGATACGAAGAGGTATCAAAAGCGTATCGAGTTTACGGCATCGAGACAGGACAAGTGGTTATCAGTCGCGATTGTTGGAATGACAATTGACAGAGCACTGACGAAAGTGGTCTTGACCATTTTGGTGCAGTGGTATGACAATACATCAAGTACCATCACATCCGTGATGAAGTCAAGCGTGGTGAAGTGGAGCTTGAGTATTGTGAGACTTCCATCATGCTTGCGGACATCTTGACGAAGGCACTTCCGGGACCTTGTCACAAGGATTTGACGGCTGCACTCGCTATTCATGCGAGTTCGCATTGAGGGGGGCGTATTGAGGGTTATCGGTACAACCCGAGCTCTAAGGCTTAGTATTTACGGCATTTCTTACACGTCATAGTTGATTAGACGAGTAGCTTGATAGGAGATCTACATGATTTATATGTGGACTACATATAAATCAGGACGTGAACAGTTGCAACTGATTTATATGTGGACTACATATAAATCAGTTGGTAGATAGAATAAGCTCTTATAAATCAATCACTTTCCAATTCTCCAGATCAAGTCTTCACTCTTCAAGTGCAGACTTCCTCCGCCTCCTGCCAAGCCTTTGCAAGACCAAGTCAGATACCTTCCATCAGGTTATGAGCCCAAATACGATGTCCACTGCTCAAGACGTGTCCTCCAAGGTCTCCATCGATAAGTTCGATGGGGACAACTACGCGACTTGGAGTTGTTACATGCGTGTCGTGTTTCTGACCAAGTCGGCCTGGCACTTCGTTAACCGTGAGACGACGCCGACCTTCGCGAGCCCTCGTTCCATGGAAGATTACGTCAGGTCGAGCAACATCGCGTTTGGACTGATGTTGCTCCACATGGACGCCGACTATCATCACGTGGTTGATGATAGTGAGGAAGCATGGGTCGCATGGGCGCGTTTGAAGACGCTTTACGGTGGATCGCAGAAGGCTGGGTGCATTTTTCTGAAGCGCCAGCTGTTCAGTATGGAGATGAAGGAAGGCGGCAATGTGATGCATCAATGCAACGAGGTTCTCAACATCAGCGCCAAGCTTACCAGCATCGGCGCCAAGATGGAGGACGAAGACGTGGCGATCTGTTTGTTGCGCAGTCTTTCTAAGAGCTACGAGATTGTCGTGCTGAATTTGGAGATGAACAGCGCTGAATTACGATCAGGAGATGTTGTGAGGGTGCTTACGAATGAGCACATCAAGAGGCAAGGCGAGAAGACGGCATCGGTGAAAGTTGAAGAAGCGGTCAAGGCTTTCAGCACCGAGCGCGAGCCTCGCCACCAGTGTACGTACTGCGGAAAATTGTGGCACACGGCAGAGCGGTGCTGGAACAAGCAGAAGGATGAGAATCAAGGTGCTCGACGCGGCGGTAACAACTGAGGACGCGGAGCCAACAATGTGCAGTGGCGAACCAGCAGCAACAACTACGACGACGATTACGATCGAGTAGCGTTTGCGGTTTCGCTGGAAGCAGGACTATCGACGGGCAAGAGCATGCCTGGAATGTGGGCGGTTGACAGTGGAGCAACGCACCATGTAGGCAACAACAAGGCCAAGTTCATGACGCTGAATGAGCAAGATGAAGGTGAACTGTTGGTGGCTGACGGCAACAAGGCCGCAATCAAGGGTGTGGGAACCATCATCGAACGAGTGGTTCTGCCCAACGGCGAAGAGCGTGACATCAAAATCAAGGATGCGTTGTTCGTGCCGAAGATGAACAAGAATCTGCTATCGGTGCCGCAGATCAACAAGAGTGGCAAGTTTCAAGTGGTGTTCGACGGTGCGAGTATGCACATAGCGCACAAGAAATCGAAGCAAGCGGTGGCAACGGCGGACCTCGTCGATGGACTTTACTGGCTTCGCACGCCACAACGTTCGGCAAATGCAACGACTTCGGCAAACAGTGTGAATCTGTACGCACGAATGGGCCATGCTCCGGTTGATGTGTTGCGCAAGATGGTCAACAGCGGTATGATCAAGGACGCAAATGCACCATCGACGACAACTGGCACATGCCACGGATGCCAGCAAGGGAAAAAAATGGTCCAGAAACCGTTCCCGAGCAACCGTGACAAGCGCCGCTATGACACGTTTGAGCTTCTACACTTCGACATTTGTGGTCCTATGGAGCAAGAAACACTGGGTGGTAGCAAGTATTTGCTCCTCATCGTGGACGAAGCCAGCGGATGCATGAAAGGTTTTTGCCTAAGTGCCAAGTCTGAGAGCGAAGAACATCTCAAGACCTACATCAAGATGGTGCAGACACAGTTCAACAAGCAAGTCAAGTTCGTGCGTCACGATGGAGCTCGAGAGTTTGCAACCAACTCTCTCAAGGCGTTCTACCAAGACCAAGGTATTGAGCAGCAGACCACGGTCCCGTACGCGCATCAAACCAACGGAACAGCGGAGAGAGCAATTCGGACGATTGTCACGATTGGTCGTAGCATTCTGCTACATCATGCCAAGCTGAACAAGTGTATCTTGGGTGAAGCGTCAATGGCTGCGATTTACATCAAGAACCACCTACCGTCACCCAAGATCACGAGCAATACACCCTATGAGATCGTGCACAGGTCCAAACCCAGTGTGAAACACATGCGTGTTTTTTGAGTGCCGGACGTACGTTTTGACTCCTCAAGAAAAACGACTCAAGTGGGATGCCAAGACTCGTGCAGGTGTGTTCATGGGATACGAAGAGGTATCAAAAGCGTATCGAGTTTACGGCATCGAGACAGGACAAGTGGTTATCAGTCGCGATTGTTGGAATGACAATTGACAGAGCACTGACGAAAGTGGTCTTGACCATTTTGGTGCAGTGGTATGACAATACATCAAGTACCATCACATCCGTGATGAAGTCAAGCGTGGTGAAGTGGAGCTTGAGTATTGTGAGACTTCCATCATGCTTGCGGACATCTTGACGAAGGCACTTCCGGGACCTCGTCACAAGGATTTGACGGCTGCACTCGCTATTCATGCGAGTTCGCATTGAGGGGGGCGTATTGAGGGTTATCGGTACAACCCGAGCTCTAAGGCTTAGTATTTACGGCATTTCTTACACGTCATAGTTGATTAGACGAGTAGCTTGATAGGAGATCTACATGATTTATATGTGGACTACATATAAATCAGGACGTGAACAGTTGCAACTGATTTATATGTGGACTACATATAAATCAGTTGGTAGATAGAATAAGCTCTTATAAATCAATCACTTTCCAATTCTCCAGATCAAGTCTTCACTCTTCAAGTGCAGACTTCCTCCGCCTCCTGCCAAGCCTTCGCAAGACCAAGTCAGATACCTTCCATCAGGTTATGAGCCCAAATACGATGTCCACTGCTCAAGACGTGTCCTCCAAGGTCTCCATCGATAAGTTCGATGGGGACAACTACGCGACTTGGAGTTGTTACATGCGTGTCGTGTTTCTGACCAAGTCGGCCTGGCACTTTGTTAACCGTGAGACGACGCCGACCTTCGCGAGCCCTCGTTCCATGGAAGATTACGTCAGGTCGAGCAACATCGCGTTTGGACTGATGTTGCTCCACATGGACGCCGACTATCATCACGTGGTTGATGATAGTGAGGAAGCATGGGTCGCATGGGCGCGTTTGAAGACGCTTTACGGTGGATCGCAGAAGGCTGGGTGCATTTTTCTGAAGCGCCAGCTGTTCAGTATGGAGATGAAGGAAGGCGGCAATGTGATGCATCAATGCAACGAGGTTCTCAACATCAGCGCCAAGCTTACCAGCATCGGCGCCAAGATGGAGGACGAAGACGTGGCGATCTGTTTGTTGCGCAGTCTTTCTAAGAGCTACGAGATTGTCGTGCTGAATTTGGAGATGAACAGCGCTGAATTACGATCAGGAGATGTTGTGAGGGTGCTTACGAATGAGCACATCAAGAGGCAAGGCGAGAAGACGGCATCGGTGAAAGTTGAAGAAGCGGTCAAGGCTTTCAGCACCGAGCGCGAGCCTCGCCACCAGTGTACGTACTGCGGAAAATTGTGGCACACGGCAGAGCGGTGCTGGAACAAGCAGAAGGATGAGAATCAAGGTGCTCGACGCGGCGGTAACAACTGAGGACGCGGAGCCAACAATGTGCAGTGGCGAACCAGCAGCAACAACTACGACGACGATTACGATCGAGTAGCGTTTGCGGTTTCGCTGGAAGCAGGACTATCGACGGGCAAGAGCATGCCTGGAATGTGGGCGGTTGACAGTGGAGCAACGCACCATGTAGGCAACAACAAGGCCAAGTTCATGACGCTGAATGAGCAAGATGAAGGTGAACTGTTGGTGGCTGACGGCAACAAGGCCGCAATCAAGGGTGTGGGAACCATCATCGAACGAGCGGTTCTGCCCAACGGCGAAGAGCGTGACATCAAAATCAAGGATGCGTTGTTCGTGCCGAAGATGAACAAGAATCTGCTATCGGTGCCGCAGATCAACAAGAGTGGCAAGTTTCAAGTGGTGTTCGACGGTGCGAGTATGCACATAGCGCACAAGAAATCGAAGCAAGCGGTGGCAACGGCGGACCTCGTCGATGGACTTTACTGGCTTCGCACGCCACAACGTTCGGCAAATGCAACGACTTCGGCAAACAGTGTGAATCTGTACGCACGAATGGGCCATGCTCCGGTTGATGTGTTGCGCAAGATGGTCAACAGCGGTATGATCAAGGACGCAAAGGCACCATCGACGACAACTGGCACATGCCACGGATGCCAGCAAGGGAAAAAACTGGTCCAGAAACCGTTCCCGAGCAACCGTGACAAGCGCCGCTATGACACGTTTGAGCTTCTACACTTCGACATTTGTGGTCCTATGGAGCAAGAAACACTGGGTGGTAGCAAGTATTTGCTCCTCATCGTGGACGAAGCCAGCGGATGCATGAAAGGTTTTTGCCTAAGTGCCAAGTCTGAGAGCGAAGAACATCTCAAGACCTACATCAAGATGGTGCAGACACAGTTCAACAAGCAAGTCAAGTTCGTGCGTCACGATGGAGCTCGAGAGTTTGCAACCAACTCTCTCAAGGCGTTCTACCAAGACCAAGGTATTGAGCAGCAGACCACGGTCCCGTACGCGCATCAAACCAACGGAACAGCGGAGAGAGCATTCGGACGATTGTCACGATTGGTCGTAGCATTCTTGCTACATCATGCCAAGCTGAACAAGTGTATCTTGGGTGAAGCGTCAATGGCTGCGATTTACATCAAGAACCACCTACCGTCACCCAAGATCACGAGCAATACACCCTATGAGATCGTGCACAGGTCCAAACCCAGTGTGAAACACATGCGTGTTTTTGAGTGCCGGACGTACGTTTTGACTCCTCAAGAAAAACGACTCAAGTGGGATGCCAAGACTCGTGCAGGTGTGTTCATGGGATACGAAGAGGTATCAAAAGCGTATCGAGTTTACGGCATCGAGACAGGACAAGTGGTTATCAGTCGCGATTGTTGGAATGACAATTGACAGAGCACTGACGAAAGTGGTCTTGACCATTTTGGTGCAGTGGTATGACAATACATCAAGTACCATCACATCCGTGATGAAGTCAAGCGTGGTGAAGTGGAGCTTGAGTATTGTGAGACTTCCATCATGCTTGCGGACATCTTGACGAAGGCACTTCCGGGACCTCGTCACAAGGATTTGACGGCTGCACTCGCTATTCATGCGAGTTCGCATTGAGGGGGGCGTATTGAGGGTTATCGGTACAACCCGAGCTCTAAGGCTTAGTATTTACGGCATTTCTTACACGTCATAGTTGATTAGACGAGTAGCTTGATAGGAGATCTACATGATTTATATGTGGACTACATATAAATCAGGACGTGAACAGTTGCAACTGATTTATATGTGGACTACATATAAATCAGTTGGTAGATAGAATAAGCTCTTATAAATCAATCACTTTCCAATTCTCCAGATCAAGTCTTCACTCTTCAAGTGCAGACTTCCTCCGCCTCCTGCCAAGCCTTCGCAAGACCAAGTCAGATACCTTCCATCAGGTTATGAGCCCAAATACGATGTCCACTGCTCAAGACGTGTCCTCCAAGGTCTCCATCGATAAGTTCGATGGGGACAACTACGCGACTTGGAGTTGTTACATGCGTGTCGTGTTTCTGACCAAGTCGGCCTGGCACTTTGTTAACCGTGAGACGACGCCGACCTTCGCGAGCCCTCGTTCCATGGAAGATTACGTCAGGTCGAGCAACATCGCGTTTGGACTGATGTTGCTCCACATGGACGCCGACTATCATCACGTGGTTGATGATAGTGAGGAAGCATGGGTCGCATGGGCGCGTTTGAAGACGCTTTACGGTGGATCGCAGAAGGCTGGGTGCATTTTTCTGAAGCGCCAGCTGTTCAGTATGGAGATGAAGGAAGGCGGCAATGTGATGCATCAATGCAACGAGGTTCTCAACATCAGCGCCAAGCTTACCAGCATCGGCGCCAAGATGGAGGACGAAGACGTGGCGATCTGTTTGTTGCGCAGTCTTTCTAAGAGCTACGAGATTGTCGTGCTGAATTTGGAGATGAACAGCGCTGAATTACGATCAGGAGATGTTGTGAGGGTGCTTACGAATGAGCACATCAAGAGGCAAGGCGAGAAGACGGCATCGGTGAAAGTTGAAGAAGCGGTCAAGGCTTTCAGCACCGAGCGCGAGCCTCGCCACCAGTGTACGTACTGCGGAAAATTGTGGCACACGGCAGAGCGGTGCTGGAACAAGCAGAAGGATGAGAATCAAGGTGCTCGACGCGGCGGTAACAACTGAGGACGCGGAGCCAACAATGTGCAGTGGCGAACCAGCAGCAACAACTACGACGACGATTACGATCGAGTAGCGTTTGCGGTTTCGCTGGAAGCAGGACTATCGACGGGCAAGAGCATGCCTGGAATGTGGGCGGTTGACAGTGGAGCAACGCACCATGTAGGCAACAACAAGGCCAAGTTCATGACGCTGAATGAGCAAGATGAAGGTGAACTGTTGGTGGCTGACGGCAACAAGGCCGCAATCAAGGGTGTGGGAACCATCATCGAACGAGCGGTTCTGCCCAACGGCGAAGAGCGTGACATCAAAATCAAGGATGCGTTGTTCGTGCCGAAGATGAACAACAATCTGCTATCGGTGCCGCAAATCAACAAGAGTGGCAAGTTTCAAGTGGTGTTCGACGGTGCGAGTATGCACATAGCGCACAAGAAACCGAAGCAAGCGGTGGCAACGGCGGACCTCGTCGATGGACTTTACTGGCTTCGCACGCCACAACGTTCGGCAAATGCAACGACTTCGGCAAACAGTGTGAATCTGTACGCACGAATGGGCCATGCTCCGGTTGATGTGTTGCGCAAGATGGTCAACAGCGGTATGATCAAGGACGCAAATGCACCATCGACGACAACTGGCACATGCCACGGATGCCAGCAAGGGAAAAAGATGGTCCAGAAACCGTTCCCGAGCAACCGTGACAAGCGCCGCTATGACACGTTTGAGCTTCTACACTTCGACATTTGTGGTCCTATGGAGCAAGAAACACTGGGTGGTAGCAAGTATTTGCTCCTCATCGTGGACGAAGCCAGCGGATGCATGAAAGGTTTTTGCCTAAGTGCCAAGCCTGAGAGCGAAGAACATCTCAAGACCTACATCAAGATGGTGCAGACACAGTTCAACAAGCAAGTCAAGTTCGTGCGTCACGATGGAGCTCGAGAGTTTGCAACCAACTCTCTCAAGGCGTTCTACCAAGACCAAGGTATTGAGCAGCAGACCACGGTCCCGTACGCGCATCAAACCAACGGAACAGCGGAGAGAGCATTCGGACGATTGTCACGATTGGTCGTAGCATTCTTGCTACATCATGCCAAGCTGAACAAGTGTATCTTGGGTGAAGCGTCAATGGCTGCGATTTACATCAAGAACCACCTACCGTCACCCAAGATCACGAGCAATACACCCTATGAGATCGTGCACAGGTCCAAACCCAGTGTGAAACACATGCGTGTTTTTGAGTGCCGGACGTACGTTTTGACTCCTCAAGAAAAACGACTCAAGTGGGATGCCAAGACTCGTGCAGGTGTGTTCATGGGATACGAAGAGGTATCAAAAGCGTATCGAGTTTACGGCATCGAGACAGGACAAGTGGTTATCAGTCGCGATTGTTGGAATGACAATTGACAGAGCACTGACGAAAGTGGTCTTGACCATTTTGGTGCAGTGGTATGACAATACATCAAGTACCATCACATCCGTGATGAAGTCAAGCGTGGTGAAGTGGAGCTTGAGTATTGTGAGACTTCCATCATGCTTGCGGACATCTTGACGAAGGCACTTCCGGGACCTCGTCACAAGGATTTGACGGCTGCACTCGCTATTCATGCGAGTTCGCATTGAGGGGGGCGTATTGAGGGTTATCGGTACAACCCGAGCTCTAAGGCTTAGTATTTACGGCATTTCTTACACGTCATAGTTGATTAGACGAGTAGCTTGATAGGAGATCTACATGATTTATATGTGGACTACATATAAATCAGGACGTGAACAGTTGCAACTGATTTATATGTGGACTACATATAAATCAGTTGGTAGATAGAATAAGCTCTTATAAATCAATCACTTTCCAATTCTCCAGATCAAGTCTTCACTCTTCAAGTGCAGACTTCCTCCGCCTCCTGCCAAGCCTTCGCAAGACCAAGTCAGATACCTTCCATCAGGTTATGAGCCCAAATACGATGTCCACTGCTCAAGACGTGTCCTCCAAGGTCTCCATCGATAAGTTCGATGGGGACAACTACGCGACTTGGAGTTGTTACATGCGTGTCGTGTTTCTGACCAAGTCGGCCTGGCACTTTGTTAACCGTGAGACGACGCCGACCTTCGCGAGCCCTCGTTCCATGGAAGATTACGTCAGGTCGAGCAACATCGCGTTTGGACTGATGTTGCTCCACATGGACGCCGACTATCATCACGTGGTTGATGATAGTGAGGAAGCATGGGTCGCATGGGCGCGTTTGAAGACGCTTTACGGTGGATCGCAGAAGGCTGGGTGCATTTTTCTGAAGCGCCAGCTGTTCAGTATGGAGATGAAGGAAGGCGGCAATGTGATGCATCAATGCAACGAGGTTCTCAACATCAGCGCCAAGCTTACCAGCATCGGCGCCAAGATGGAGGACGAAGACGTGGCGATCTGTTTGTTGCGCAGTCTTTCTAAGAGCTACGAGATTGTCGTGCTGAATTTGGAGATGAACAGCGCTGAATTACGATCAGGAGATGTTGTGAGGGTGCTTACGAATGAGCACATCAAGAGGCAAGGCGAGAAGACGGCATCGGTGAAAGTTGAAGAAGCGGTCAAGGCTTTCAGCACCGAGCGCGAGCCTCGCCACCAGTGTACGTACTGCGGAAAATTGTGGCACACGGCAGAGCGGTGCTGGAACAAGCAGAAGGATGAGAATCAAGGTGCTCGACGCGGCGGTAACAACTGAGGACGCGGAGCCAACAATGTGCAGTGGCGAACCAGCAGCAACAACTACGACGACGATTACGATCGAGTAGCGTTTGCGGTTTCGCTGGAAGCAGGACTATCGACGGGCAAGAGCATGCCTGGAATGTGGGCGGTTGACAGTGGAGCAACGCACCATGTAGGCAACAACAAGGCCAAGTTCATGACGCTGAATGAGCAAGATGAAGGTGAACTGTTGGTGGCTGACGGCAACAAGGCCGCAATCAAGGGTGTGGGAACCATCATCGAACGAGCGGTTCTGCCCAACGGCGAAGAGCGTGACATCAAAATCAAGGATGCGTTGTTCGTGCCGAAGATGAAAAAGAATCTGCTATCGGTGCCGCAAATCAACAAGAGTGGCAAGTTTCAAGTGGTGTTCGACGGTGCGAGTATGCACATAGCGCACAAGAAACCGAAGCAAGCGGTGGCAACGGCGGACCTCGTCGATGGACTTTACTGGCTTCGCACGCCACAACGTTCGGCAAATGCAACGACTTCGGCAAACAGTGTGAATCTGTACGCACGAATGGGCCATGCTCCGGTTGATGTGTTGCGCAAGATGGTCAACAGCGGTATGATCAAGGACGCAAATGCACCATCGACGACAACTGGCACATGCCACGGATGCCAGCAAGGAAAAAAATGGTCCAGAAACCGTTCCCGAGCAACCGTGACAAGCGCCGCTATGACACGTTTGAGCTTCTACACTTCGACATTTGTGGTCCTATGGAGCAAGAAACACTGGGTGGTAGCAAGTATTTGCTTCTCATCGTGGACGAAGCCAGCGGATGCATGAAAGGTTTTTGCCTAAGTGCCAAGCCTGAGAGCGAAGAACATCTCAAGACCTACATCAAGATGGTGCAGACACAGTTCAACAAGCAAGTCAAGTTCGTGCGTCACGATGGAGCTCGAGAGTTTGCAACCAACTCTCTCAAGGCGTTCTACCAAGACCAAGGTATTGAGCAGCAGACCACGGTCCCGTACGCGCATCAAACCAACGGAACAGCGGAGAGAGCATTCGGACGATTGTCACGATTGGTCGTAGCATTCTTGCTACATCATGCCAAGCTGAACAAGTGTATCTTGGGTGAAGCGTCAATGGCTGCGATTTACATCAAGAACCACCTACCGTCACCCAAGATCACGAGCAATACACCCTATGAGATCGTGCACAGGTCCAAACCCAGTGTGAAACACATGCGTGTTTTTGAGTGCCGGACGTACGTTTTGACTCCTCAAGAAAAACGACTCAAGTGGGATGCCAAGACTCGTGCAGGTGTGTTCATGGGATACGAAGAGGTATCAAAAGCGTATCGAGTTTACGGCATCGAGACAGGACAAGTGGTTATCAGTCGCGATTGTTGGAATGACAATTGACAGAGCACTGACGAAAGTGGTCTTGACCATTTTGGTGCAGTGGTATGACAATACATCAAGTACCATCACATCCGTGATGAAGTCAAGCGTGGTGAAGTGGAGCTTGAGTATTGTGAGACTTCCATCATGCTTGCGGACATCTTGACGAAGGCACTTCCGGGACCTCGTCACAAGGATTTGACGGCTGCACTCGCTATTCATGCGAGTTCGCATTGAGGGGGGCGTATTGAGGGTTATCGGTACAACCCGAGCTCTAAGGCTTAGTATTTACGGCATTTCTTACACGTCATAGTTGATTAGACGAGTAGCTTGATAGGAGATCTACATGATTTATATGTGGACTACATATAAATCAGGACGTGAACAGTTGCAACTGATTTATATGTGGACTACATATAAATCAGTTGGTAGATAGAATAAGCTCTTATAAATCAATCACTTTCCAATTCTCCAGATCAAGTCTTCACTCTTCAAGTGCAGACTTCCTCCGCCTCCTGCCAAGCCTTCGCAAGACCAAGTCAGATACCTTCCATCAGGTTATGAGCCCAAATACGATGTCCACTGCTCAAGACGTGTCCTCCAAGGTCTCCATCGATAAGTTCGATGGGGACAACTACGCGACTTGGAGTTGTTACATGCGTGTCGTGTTTCTGACCAAGTCGGCCTGGCACTTCGTTAACCGTGAGACGACGCCGATCTTCGCGAGCCCTCGTTCCATGGAAGATTACGTCAGGTCGAGCAACATCGCGTTTGGACTGATGTTGCTCCACATGGACGCCGACTATCATCACGTGGTTGATGATAGTGAGGAAGCATGGGTCGCATGGGCGCGTTTGAAGACGCTTTACGGTGGATCGCAGAAGGCTGGGTGCATTTTTCTGAAGCGCCAGCTGTTCAGTATGGAGATGAAGGAAGGCGGCAATGTGATGCATCAATGCAACGAGGTTCTCAACATCAGCGCCAAGCTTACCAGCATCGGCGCCAAGATGGAGGACGAAGACGTGGCGATCTGTTTGTTGCGCAGTCTTTCTAAGAGCTACGAGATTGTCGTGCTGAATTTGGAGATGAACAGCGCTGAATTACGATCAGGAGATGTTGTGAGGGTGCTTACGAATGAGCACATCAAGAGGCAAGGCGAGAAGACGGCATCGGTGAAAGTTGAAGAAGCGGTCAAGGCTTTCAGCACCGAGCGCGAGCCTCGCCACCAGTGTACGTACTGCGGAAAATTGTGGCACACGGCAGAGCGGTGCTGGAACAAGCAGAAGGATGAGAATCAAGGTGCTCGACGCGGCGGTAACAACTGAGGACGCGGAGCCAACAATGTGCAGTGGCGAACCAGCAGCAACAACTACGACGACGATTACGATCGAGTAGCGTTTGCGGTTTCGCTGGAAGCAGGACTATCGACGGGCAAGAGCATGCCTGGAATGTGGGCGGTTGACAGTGGAGCAACGCACCATGTAGGCAACAACAAGGCCAAGTTCATGACGCTGAATGAGCAAGATGAAGGTGAACTGTTGGTGGCTGACGGCAACAAGGCCGCAATCAAGGGTGTGGGAACCATCATCGAACGAGTGGTTCTGCCCAACGGCGAAGAGCGTGACATCAAAATCAAGGATGCGTTGTTCGTGCCGAAGATGAAAAAGAATCTGCTATCGGTGCCGCAAATCAACAAGAGTGGCAAGTTTCAAGTGGTGTTCGACGGTGCGAGTATGCACATAGCGCACAAGAAACCGAAGCAAGCGGTGGCAACGGCGGACCTCGTCGATGGACTTTACTGGCTTCGCACGCCACAACGTTCGGCAAATGCAACGACTTCGGCAAACAGTGTGAATCTGTACGCACGAATGGGCCATGCTCCGGTTGATGTGTTGCGCAAGATGGTCAACAGCGGTATGATCAAGGACGCAAATGCACCATCGACGACAACTGGCACATGCCACGGATGCCAGCAAGGGAAAAAAATGGTCCAGAAACCGTTCCCGAGCAACCGTGACAAGCGCCGCTATGACACGTTTGAGCTTCTACACTTCGACATTTGTGGTCCTATGGAGCAAGAAACACTGGGTGGTAGCAAGTATTTGCTCCTCATCGTGGACGAAGCCAGCGGATGCATGAAAGGTTTTTGCCTAAGTGCCAAGCCTGAGAGCGAAGAACATCTCAAGACCTACATCAAGATGGTGCAGACACAGTTCAACAAGCAAGTCAAGTTCGTGCGTCACGATGGAGCTCGAGAGTTTGCAACCAACTCTCTCAAGGCGTTCTACCAAGACCAAGGTATTGAGCAGCAGACCACGGTCCCGTACGCGCATCAAACCAACGGAACAGCGGAGAGAGCAATTCGGACGATTGTCACGATTGGTCGTAGCATTGCTACATCATGCCAAGCTGAACAAGTGTATCTTGGGTGAAGCGTCAATGGCTGCGATTTACATCAAGAACCACCTACCGTCACCCAAGATCACGAGCAATACACCCTATGAGATCGTGCACAGGTCCAAACCCAGTGTGAAACACATGCGTGTTTTTGAGTGCCGGACGTACGTTTTGACTCCTCAAGAAAAACGACTCAAGTGGGATGCCAAGACTCGTGCAGGTGTGTTCATGGGATACGAAGAGGTATCAAAAGCGTATCGAGTTTACGGCATCGAGACAGGACAAGTGGTTATCAGTCGCGATTGTTGGAATGACAATTGACAGAGCACTGACGAAAGTGGTCTTGACCATTTTGGTGCAGTGGTATGACAATACATCAAGTACCATCACATCCGTGATGAAGTCAAGCGTGGTGAAGTGGAGCTTGAGTATTGTGAGACTTCCATCATGCTTGCGGACATCTTGACGAAGGCACTTCCGGGACCTCGTCACAAGGATTTGACGGCTGCACTCGCTATTCATGCGAGTTCGCATTGAGGGGGGCGTATTGAGGGTTATCGGTACAATCCGAGCTCTAAGGCTTAGTATTTACGGCATTTCTTACACGTCATAGTTGATTAGACGAGTAGCTTGATAGGAGATCTACATGATTTATATGTGGACTACATATAAATCAGGACGTGAACAGTTGCAACTGATTTATATGTGGACTACATATAAATCAGTTGGTAGATAGAATAAGCTCTTATAAATCAATCACTTTCCAATTCTCCAGATCAAGTCTTCACTCTTCAAGTGCAGACTTCCTCCGCCTCCTGCCAAGCCTTCGCAAGACCAAGTCAGATACCTTCCATCAGGTTATGAGCCCAAATACGATGTCCACTGCTCAAGACGTGTCCTCCAAGGTCTCCATCGATAAGTTCGATGGGGACAACTACGCGACTTGGAGTTGTTACATGCGTGTCGTGTTTCTGACCAAGTCGGCCTGGCACTTCGTTAACCGTGAGACGACGCCGATCTTCGCGAGCCCTCGTTCCATGGAAGATTACGTCAGGTCGAGCAACATCGCGTTTGGACTGATGTTGCTCCACATGGACGCCGACTATCATCACGTGGTTGATGATAGTGAGGAAGCATGGGTCGCATGGGCGCGTTTGAAGACGCTTTACGGTGGATCGCAGAAGGCTGGGTGCATTTTTCTGAAGCGCCAGCTGTTCAGTATGGAGATGAAGGAAGGCGGCAATGTGATGCATCAATGCAACGAGGTTCTCAACATCAGCGCCAAGCTTACCAGCATCGGCGCCAAGATGGAGGACGAAGACGTGGCGATCTGTTTGTTGCGCAGTCTTTCTAAGAGCTACGAGATTGTCGTGCTGAATTTGGAGATGAACAGCGCTGAATTACGATCAGGAGATGTTGTGAGGGTGCTTACGAATGAGCACATCAAGAGGCAAGGCGAGAAGACGGCATCGGTGAAAGTTGAAGAAGCGGTCAAGGCTTTCAGCACCGAGCGCGAGCCTCGCCACCAGTGTACGTACTGCGGAAAATTGTGGCACACGGCAGAGCGGTGCTGGAACAAGCAGAAGGATGAGAATCAAGGTGCTCGACGCGGCGGTAACAACTGAGGACGCGGAGCCAACAATGTGCAGTGGCGAACCAGCAGCAACAACTACGACGACGATTACGATCGAGTAGCGTTTGCGGTTTCGCTGGAAGCAGGACTATCGACGGGCAAGAGCATGCCTGGAATGTGGGCGGTTGACAGTGGAGCAACGCACCATGTAGGCAACAACAAGGCCAAGTTCATGACGCTGAATGAGCAAGATGAAGGTGAACTGTTGGTGGCTGACGGCAACAAGGCCGCAATCAAGGGTGTGGGAACCATCATCGAACGAGTGGTTCTGCCCAACGGCGAAGAGCGTGACATCAAAATCAAGGATGCGTTGTTTCGTGCCGAAGATGAAAAAGAATCTGCTATCGGTGCCGCAAATCAACAAGAGTGGCAAGTTTCAAGTGGTGTTCGACGGTGCGAGTATGCACATAGCGCACAAGAAACCGAAGCAAGCGGTGGCAACGGCGGACCTCGTCGATGGACTTTACTGGCTTCGCACGCCACAACGTTCGGCAAATGCAACGACTTCGGCAAACAGTGTGAATCTGTACGCACGAATGGGCCATGCTCCGGTTGATGTGTTGCGCAAGATGGTCAACAGCGGTATGATCAAGGACGCAAATGCACCATCGACGACAACTGGCACATGCCACGGATGCCAGCAAGGAAAAAAATGGTCCAGAAACCGTTCCCGAGCAACCGTGACAAGCGCCGCTATGACACGTTTGAGCTTCTACACTTCGACATTTGTGGTCCTATGGAGCAAGAAACACTGGGTGGTAGCAAGTATTTGCTTCTCATCGTGGACGAAGCCAGCGGATGCATGAAAGGTTTTTGCCTAAGTGCCAAGCCTGAGAGCGAAGAACATCTCAAGACCTACATCAAGATGGTGCAGACACAGTTCAACAAGCAAGTCAAGTTCGTGCGTCACGATGGAGCTCGAGAGTTTGCAACCAACTCTCTCAAGGCGTTCTACCAAGACCAAGGTATTGAGCAGCAGACCACGGTCCCGTACGCGCATCAAACCAACGGAACAGCGGAGAGAGCAATTCGGACGATTGTCACGATTGGTCGTAGCATTGCTACATCATGCCAAGCTGAACAAGTGTATCTTGGGTGAAGCGTCAATGGCTGCGATTTACATCAAGAACCACCTACCGTCACCCAAGATCACGAGCAATACATCCTATGAGATCGTGCACAGGTCCAAACCCAGTGTGAAACACATGCGTGTTTTTGAGTGCCGGACGTACGTTTTGACTCCTCAAGAAAAACGACTCAAGTGGGATGCCAAGACTCGTGCAGGTGTGTTCATGGGATACGAAGAGGTATCAAAAGCGTATCGAGTTTACGGCATCGAGACAGGACAAGTGGTTATCAGTCGCGATTGTTGGAATGACAATTGACAGAGCACTGACGAAAGTGGTCTTGACCATTTTGGTGCAGTGGTATGACAATACATCAAGTACCATCACATCCGTGATGAAGTCAAGCGTGGTGAAGTGGAGCTTGAGTATTGTGAGACTTCCATCATGCTTGCGGACATCTTGACGAAGGCACTTCCGGGACCTCGTCACAAGGATTTGACGGCTGCACTCGCTATTCATGCGAGTTCGCATTGAGGGGGGCGTATTGAGGGTTATCGGTACAATCCGAGCTCTAAGGCTTAGTATTTACGGCATTTCTTACACGTCATAGTTGATTAGACGAGTAGCTTGATAGGAGATCTACATGATTTATATGTGGACTACATATAAATCAGGACGCGAACAGTTGCAACTGATTTATATGTGGACTACATATAAATCAGTTGGTAGATAGAATAAGCTCTTATAAATCAATCACTTTCCAATTCTCCAGATCAAGTCTTCACTCTTCAAGTGCAGACTTCCTCCGCCTCCTGCCAAGCCTTCGCAAGACCAAGTCAGATACCTTCCATCAGGTTATGAGCCCAAATACGATGTCCACTGCTCAAGACGTGTCCTCCAAGGTCTCCATCGATAAGTTCGATGGGGACAACTACGCGACTTGGAGTTGTTACATGCGTGTCGTGTTTCTGACCAAGTCGGCCTGGCACGTCGTTAACCGTGAGACGACGCCGATCTTCGCGAGCCCTCGTTCCATGGAAGATTACGTCAGGTCGAGCAACATCGCGTTTGGACTGATGTTGCTCCACATGGACGCCGACTATCATCACGTGGTTGATGATAGTGAGGAAGCATGGGTCGCATGGGCGCGTTTGAAGACGCTTTACGGTGGATCGCAGAAGGCTGGGTGCATTTTTCTGAAGCGCCAGCTGTTCAGTATGGAGATGAAGGAAGGCGGCAATGTGATGCATCAATGCAACGAGGTTCTCAACATCAGCGCCAAGCTTACCAGCATCGGCGCCAAGATGGAGGACGAAGACGTGGCGATCTGTTTGTTGCGCAGTCTTTCTAAGAGCTACGAGATTGTCGTGCTGAATTTGGAGATGAACAGCGCTGAATTACGATCAGGAGATGTTGTGAGGGTGCTTACGAATGAGCACATCAAGAGGCAAGGCGAGAAGACGGCATCGGTGAAAGTTGAAGAAGCGGTCAAGGCTTTCAGCACCGAGCGCGAGCCTCGCCACCAGTGTACGTACTGCGGAAAATTGTGGCACACGGCAGAGCGGTGCTGGAACAAGCAGAAGGATGAGAATCAAGGTGCTCGACGCGGCGGTAACAACTGAGGACGCGGAGCCAACAATGTGCAGTGGCGAACCAGCAGCAACAACTACGACGACGATTACGATCGAGTAGCGTTTGCGGTTTCGCTGGAAGCAGGACTATCGACGGGCAAGAGCATGCCTGGAATGTGGGCGGTTGACAGTGGAGCAACGCACCATGTAGGCAACAACAAGGCCAAGTTCATGACGCTGAATGAGCAAGATGAAGGTGAACTGTTGGTGGCTGACGGCAACAAGGCCGCAATCAAGGGTGTGGGAACCATCATCGAACGAGTGGTTCTGCCCAACGGCGAAGAGCGTGACATCAAAATCAAGGATGCGTTGTTTCGTGCCGAAGATGAACAAGAATCTGCTATCGGTGCCGCAAATCAACAAGAGTGGCAAGTTTCAAGTGGTGTTCGACGGTGCGAGTATGCACATAGCGCACAAGAAACCGAAGCAAGCGGTGGCAACGGCGGACCTCGTCGATGGACTTTACTGGCTTCGCACGCCACAACGTTCGGCAAATGCAACGACTTCGGCAAACAGTGTGAATCTGTACGCACGAATGGGCCATGCTCCGGTTGATGTGTTGCGCAAGATGGTCAACAGCGGTATGATCAAGGACGCAAATGCACCATCGACGACAACTGGCACATGCCACGGATGCCAGCAAGGAAAAAAATGGTCCAGAAACCGTTCCCGAGCAACCGTGACAAGCGCCGCTATGACACGTTTGAGCTTCTACACTTCGACATTTGTGGTCCTATGGAGCAAGAAACACTGGGTGGTAGCAAGTATTTGCTTCTCATCGTGGACGAAGCCAGCGGATGCATGAAAGGTTTTTGCCTAAGTGCCAAGCCTGAGAGCGAAGAACATCTCAAGACCTACATCAAGATGGTGCAGACACAGTTCAACAAGCAAGTCAAGTTCGTGCGTCACGATGGAGCTCGAGAGTTTGCAACCAACTCTCTCAAGGCGTTCTACCAAGACCAAGGTATTGAGCAGCAGACCACGGTCCCGTACGCGCATCAAACCAACGGAACAGCGGAGAGAGCAATTCGGACGATTGTCACGATTGGTCGTAGCATGCTACATCATGCCAAGCTGAACAAGTGTATCTTGGGTGAAGCGTCAATGGCTGCGATTTACATCAAGAACCACCTACCGTCACCCAAGATCACGAGCAATACATTCTATGAGATCGTGCACAGGTCCAAACCCAGTGTGAAACACATGCGTGTTTTTGAGTGCCGGACGTACGTTTTGACTCCTCAAGAAAAACGACTCAAGTGGGATGCCAAGACTCGTGCAGGTGTGTTCATGGGATACGAAGAGGTATCAAAAGCGTATCGAGTTTACGGCATCGAGACAGGACAAGTGGTTATCAGTCGCGATTGTTGGAATGACAATTGACAGAGCACTGACGAAAGTGGTCTTGACCATTTTGGTGCAGTGGTATGACAATACATCAAGTACCATCACATCCGTGATGAAGTCAAGCGTGGTGAAGTGGAGCTTGAGTATTGTGAGACTTCCATCATGCTTGCGGACATCTTGACGAAGGCACTTCCGGGACCTCGTCACAAGGATTTGACGGCTGCACTCGCTATTCATGCGAGTTCGCATTGAGGGGGGCGTATTGAGGGTTATCGGTACAATCCGAGCTCTAAGGCTTAGTATTTACGGCATTTCTTACACGTCATAGTTGATTAGACGAGTAGCTTGATAGGAGATCTACATGATTTATATGTGGACTACATATAAATCAGGACGCGAACAGTTGCAACTGATTTATATGTGGACTACATATAAATCAGTTGGTAGATAGAATAAGCTCTTATAAATCAATCACTTTCCAATTCTCCAGATCAAGTCTTCACTCTTCAAGTGCAGACTTCCTCCGCCTCCTGCCAAGCCTTCGCAAGACCAAGTCAGATACCTTTCATCAGGTTATGAGCCCAAGTACGATGTCCACTGCTCAAGACGTGTCCTCCAAGGTCTCCATCGATAAGTTCGATGGGGACAACTACGCGACTTGGAGTTGTTACATGCGTGTCGTGTTTCTGACCAAGTCGGCCTGGCACGTCGTTAACCGTGAGACGACGCCGATCTTCGCGAGCCCTCGTTCCATGGAAGATTACGTCAGGTCGAGCAACATCGCGTTTGGACTGATGTTTCTCCACATGGACGCCGACTATCATCACGTGGTTGATGATAGTGAGGAAGCATGGGTCGCATGGGCGCGTTTGAAGACGCTTTACGGTGGATCGCAGAAGGCTGGGTGCATTTTTCTGAAGCGCCAGCTGTTCAGTATGGAGATGAAGGAAGGCGGCAATGTGATGCATCAATGCAACGAGGTTCTCAACATCAGCGCCAAGCTTACCAGCATCGGCGCCAAGATGGAGGACGAAGACGTGGCGATCTGTTTGTTGCGCAGTCTTTCTAAGAGCTACGAGATTGTCGTGCTGAATTTGGAGATGAACAGCGCTGAATTACGATCAGGAGATGTTGTGAGGGTGCTTACGAATGAGCACATCAAGAGGCAAGGCGAGAAGACGGCATCGGTGAAAGTTGAAGAAGCGGTCAAGGCTTTCAGCACCGAGCGCGAGCCTCGCCACCAGTGTACGTACTGCGGAAAATTGTGGCACACGGCAGAGCGGTGCTGGAACAAGCAGAAGGATGAGAATCAAGGTGCTCGACGCGGCGGTAACAACTGAGGACGCGGAGCCAACAATGTGCAGTGGCGAACCAGCAGCAACAACTACGACGACGATTACGATCGAGTAGCGTTTGCGGTTTCGCTGGAAGCAGGACTATCGACGGGCAAGAGCATGCCTGGAATGTGGGCGGTTGACAGTGGAGCAACGCACCATGTAGGCAACAACAAGGCCAAGTTCATGACGCTGAATGAGCAAGATGAAGGTGAACTGTTGGTGGCTGACGGCAACAAGGCCGCAATCAAGGGTGTGGGAACCATCATCGAACGAGTGGTTCTGCCCAACGGCGAAGAGCGTGACATCAAAATCAAGGATGCGTTGTTTCGTGCCGAAGATGAAAAAGAATCTGCTATCGGTGCCGCAAATCAACAAGAGTGGCAAGTTTCAAGTGGTGTTCGACGGTGCGAGTATGCACATAGCGCACAAGAAACCGAAGCAAGCGGTGGCAACGGCGGACCTCGTCGATGGACTTTACTGGCTTCGCACGCCACAACGTTCGGCAAATGCAACGACTTCGGCAAACAGTGTGAATCTGTACGCACGAATGGGCCATGCTCCGGTTGATGTGTTGCGCAAGATGGTCAACAGCGGTATGATCAAGGACGCAAATGCACCATCGACGACAACTGGCACATGCCACGGATGCCAGCAAGGAAAAAAATGGTCCAGAAACCGTTCCCGAGCAACCGTGACAAGCGCCGCTATGACACGTTTGAGCTTCTACACTTCGACATTTGTGGTCCTATGGAGCAAGAAACACTGGGTGGTAGCAAGTATTTGCTTCTCATCGTGGACGAAGCCAGCGGATGCATGAAAGGTTTTTGCCTAAGTGCCAAGCCTGAGAGCGAAGAACATCTCAAGACCTACATCAAGATGGTGCAGACACAGTTCAACAAGCAAGTCAAGTTCGTGCGTCACGATGGAGCTCGAGGTTTGCAACCAACTCTCTCAAGGCGTTCTACCAAGACCAAGGTATTGAGCAGCAGACCACGGTCCCGTACGCGCATCAAACCAACGGAACAGCGGAGAGAGCAATTCGGACGATTGTCACGATTGGTCGTAGCATTCTTGCTACATCATGCCAAGCTGAACAAGTGTATCTTGGGTGAAGCGTCAATGGCTGCGATTTACATCAAGAACCACCTACCGTCACCCAAGATCACGAGCAATACATTCTATGAGATCGTGCACAGGTCCAAACCCAGTGTGAAACACATGCGTGTTTTTGAGTGCCGGACGTACGTTTTGACTCCTCAAGAAAAACGACTCAAGTGGGATGCCAAGACTCGTGCAGGTGTGTTCATGGGATACGAAGAGGTATCAAAAGCGTATCGAGTTTACGGCATCGAGACAGGACAAGTGGTTATCAGTCGCGATTGTTGGAATGACAATTGACAGAGCACTGACGAAAGTGGTCTTGACCATTTTGGTGCAGTGGTATGACAATACATCAAGTACCATCACATCCGTGATGAAGTCAAGCGTGGTGAAGTGGAGCTTGAGTATTGTGAGACTTCCATCATGCTTGCGGACATCTTGACGAAGGCACTTCCGGGACCTCGTCACAAGGATTTGACGGCTGCACTCGCTATTCATGCGAGTTCGCATTGAGGGGGGCGTATTGAGGGTTATCGGTACAATCCGAGCTCTAAGGCTTAGTATTTACGGCATTTCTTACACGTCATAGTTGATTAGACGAGTAGCTTGATAGGAGATCTACATGATTTATATGTGGACTACATATAAATCAGGACGCGAACAGTTGCAACTGATTTATATGTGGACTACATATAAATCAGTTGGTAGATAGAATAAGCTCTTATAAATCAATCACTTTCCAATTCTCCAGATCAAGTCTTCACTCTTCAAGTGCAGACTTCCTCCGCCTCCTGCCAAGCCTTCGCAAGACCAAGTCAGATACCTTTCATCAGGTTATGAGCCCAAGTACGATGTCCACTGCTCAAGACGTGTCCTCCAAGGTCTCCATCGATAAGTTCGATGGGGACAACTACGCGACTTGGAGTTGTTACATGCGTGTCGTGTTTCTGACCAAGTCGGCCTGGCACGTCGTTAACCGTGAGACGACGCCGATCTTCGCGAGCCCTCGTTCCATGGAAGATTACGTCAGGTCGAGCAACATCGCGTTTGGACTGATGTTTCTCCACATGGACGCCGACTATCATCACGTGGTTGATGATAGTGAGGAAGCATGGGTCGCATGGGCGCGTTTGAAGACGCTTTACGGTGGATCGCAGAAGGCTGGGTGCATTTTTCTGAAGCGCCAGCTGTTCAGTATGGAGATGAAGGAAGGCGGCAATGTGATGCATCATTGCAACGAGGTTCTCAACATCAGTGCCAAGCTTACCAGCATCGGTGCCAAGATGGAGGACGAAGACGTGGCGATCTGTTTGTTGCGCAGTCTTTCTAAGAGCTACGAGATTGTCGTACTGAATTTGGAGATGAACAGCGCTGAATTACGATCAGGAGATGTTGTGAGGGTGCTTACGAATGAGCACATCAAGAGGCAAGGCGAGAAGACGGCATCGGTGAAAGTTGAAGAAGCGGTCAAGGCTTTCAGCATCGAGCGCGAGCCTCGCCACCAGTGTACGTACTGCGGAAAATTGTGGCACATGGCAGAGCGGTGCTGGAACAAGCAGAAGGATGAGAATCAAGGTGCTCGACGCGGCGGTAACAACTGAGGACGCGGAGCCAACAATGTGCAGTGGCGAACCAGCAGCAACAACTACGACGACGATTACGATCGAGTAGCGTTTGCGGTTTCGCTGGAAGCAGGACTATCGACGGGCAAGAGCATGCCTGGAATGTGGGCGGTTGACAGTGGAGCAACGCACCATGTAGGCAACAACAAGGCCAAGTTCATGACGCTGAATGAGCAAGATGAAGGTGAACTGTTGGTGGCTGACGGCAACAAGGCCGCAATCAAGGGTGTGGGAACCATCATCGAACGAGTGGTTCTGCCCAACGGCTAAGATTCAAACTCGGTGCGCGCGTTGATTTGTGATGACGGCTATGAAGAGAATTTTGACGGAGTAGAGATGCTTGGAGCGTCGAACAAGCGGTCAGGCCCAACGATACGTGAGTTCCAGTCACTCGTGGGCAGCTTGCTATGGGTTGCGCGCTGCACAAAGCCCGACATCGCCTTTGCAGTCCATAAGGCCACGCGCCACACGCCAGACGCCAGACACACGCGCCGCGCTTGTATGATTGGATGCTTGCAAAGAGAATCGTTCGGTATGTGAAGGGCACAGCGAGCTTGAAGGTCACGATGGCACCGACGCAAGGCCGTGACCAAAACGTGTCTAGACTGGAAGTTTAGCGACGCGGATTCTGCAGTCGATAAGGCCGACAGGAAGTCGATGACCGGCAGCGTGCTGCATCTTAACGGCATGGCAGTGAGTTGAGGCGCGAATAAACAGGGCGGCGTGTCTCTGTCAATGATGAAGACCGATTTCGTCGCTGCCTCGGAATTGAAGTGCGAAGTGCTTGGCCTCCGTGTAGATGCTGAGCAAGATTGACATTGCACCGGCTGTTCCTATGCAGCTTCAAATCGACAGCTAAACGGCAAACAGCCAGATTGCGGTCGAGGCATCGTCACTAAAGGCAAAGCACGTTGATGTTCACCTACTGTCGGTCAAAGACCTTGGGCGCGTCAGCATGTATTTTGGCATGATGGTCACGCTTAATGGTGACGGAGGCTACAACCTCGATCAGGAGGAGGCGATTGGTGATCCCCTGCGTACCAAAGGACTTATGGGTGCAAACTCGGTGCGCGCGTTGATTGGTGACGACGGCTATGAAGAGAATCTTGACGGAGTAGCGATGCTTGGAGCGTCGAACAAGCGGTCTGGCCCAACGATACGCGAGTTCCAGTCACTCGTGGGCAGCTTGCTATGGGTTGCGCGCTGCACAAAGCCCGACATCGCCTTTGCAGTCCATAAGGCTACGCGCCACACGCCAGACGCCAGGCACACGCGCCGCGCTTGCATGATTGGATGCTTGCAAAGAGAATCGTTCGGTATGTGAAGGGCACAGTGAGCTTGAAGGTCACGATGGCGCCGGCGCAAGGCCGTGACCAAAAAGTGTCTTGACTGGAAGTTTAGCGACGCGGATTCTGCGGTCGATAAGGCCGACAGGAAGTCGATGACCGGCAGCGTGCTGCACCTTAACGGTATGGCAGTGAGTTGAGGCGCGCATAAACAGGGCGGCGTGTCTCTGTCAATGATGAAGGCCGATTTCGTCGCTGCCTCGGAATTGAAGTGCGAAGTGCTTGGCCTCCGCGAGATGCTGAGCAAGATTGACATTGCACCGGCTGTTCCTATGCCGCTTCAAATCGACAACTAAACGGCAAACAGCCAGATTGCGGTCGAGGCATCGTCACTAAAGGCAAAGCACGTTGATGTTCACCTACTGTCGGTCAAAGACCTTGGGCGCGTCAGCATGTATTTTGGCATGATGGTCACGCTTAATGGTGACGGAGGCTACAACCTCGATCAGGAGGAGGCGATTGGTGATCCCCTGCGTACCAAAGGACTTATGGGTGCAAACTCGGTGCGCGCGTTGATTGGTGACGACGGCTATGAAGAGAATCTTGACGGAGTAGAGATGCTTGGAGCGTCGAACAAGCGGTCTGGCCCAACGATACGCGAGTTCCAGTCACTCGTGGGCAGCTTGCTATGGGTTGCGCGCTGCACAAAGCCCGACATCGCCTTTGCAGTCCATAAGGCTACGCGCCACACGCCAGACGCCAGGCACACGCGCCGCGCTTGCATGATTGGATGCTTGCAAAGAGAATCGTTCGGTATGTGAAGGGCACAGTGAGCTTGAAGGTCACGATGGCGCCGGCGCAAGGCCGTGACCAAAAAGTGTCTTGACTGGAAGTTTAGCGACGCGGATTCTGCGGTCGATAAGGCCGACAGGAAGTCGATGACCGGCAGCGTGCTGCACCTTAACGGCATGGCAGTGAGTTGAGGCGCGCATAAACAGGGCGGCGTGTCTCTGTCAATGATGAAGACCGATTTCGTCGCTGCCTCGGAATTGAAGTGCGAAGTGCTTGGCCTCCGCGAGATGCTGAGCAAGATTGACATTGCACCGGCTGTTCCTATGCCGCTTCAAATCGACAGCTAAACGGCAAACAGCCAGATTGCGGTCGAGGCATCGTCACTAAAGGCAAAGCACGTTGATGTTCACCCACTGTCGGTCAAAGACCTTGGGCGCGTCAGCATGTATTTTGGCATGATGGTCACGCTTAATGGTGACGGAGGCTACAACCTCGATCAGGAGGAGGCGATTGGTGATCCCCTGCGTACCAAAGGACTTATGGGTGCAAACTCGGTGCGCGCGTTGATTGGTGACGACGGCTATGAAGAGAATCTTGACGGAGTAGAGATGCTTGGAGCGTCGAACAAGCGGTCTGGCCCAACGATACGCGAGTTCCAGTCACTCGTGGGCAGCTTGCTATGGGTTGCGCGCTGCACAAAGCCCGACATCGCCTTTGCAGTCCATAAGGCTACGCGCCACACGCCAGACCCAGCACACGCGCCGCGCTTGCATGATTGGATGCTTGCAAAGAGAATCGTTCGGTATGTGAAGGGCACAGTGAGCTTGAAGGTCACGATGGCGCCGGCGCAAGGCCGTGACCAAAAAGTGTCTTGACTGGAAGTTTAGCGACGCGGATTCTGCGGTCGATAAGGCCGACAGGAAGTCGATGACCGGCAGCGTGCTGCACCTTAACGGTATGGCAGTGAGTTGAGGCGCGCATAAACAGGGCGGCGTGTCTCTGTCAATGATGAAGGCCGATTTCGTCGCTGCCTCGGAATTGAAGTGCGAAGTGCTTGGCCTCCGCGAGATGCTGAGCAAGATTGACATTGCACCGGCTGTTCCTATGCCGCTTCAAATCGACAACTAAACGGCAAACAGCCAGATTGCGGTCGAGGCATCGTCACTAAAGGCAAAGCACGTTGATGTTCACCTACTGTCGGTCAAAGACCTTGGGCGCGTCAGCATGTATTTTGGCATGATGGTCACGCTTAATGGTGACGGAGGCTACAACCTCGATCAGGAGGAGGCGATTGGTGATCCCCCTGCGTACCAAAGGACTTATGGGTGCAAACTCGGTGCGCGCGTTGATTGGTGACGACGGCTATGAAGAGAATCTTGACGGAGTAGAGATGCTTGGAGCGTCGAACAAGCGGTCTGGCCCAACGATACGCGAGTTCCAGTCACTCGTGGGCAGCTTGCTATGGGTTGCGCGCTGCACAAAGCCCGACATCGCCTTTGCAGTCCATAAGGCCACGCGCCACACGCCAGACGCCAGGCACACGCGCCGCGCTTGCATGATTGGATGCTTGCAAAGAGAATCGTCCGGTATGTGAAGGGCACAGTGAGCTTGAAGGTCACGATGGCGCCGGCGCAAGGCCGTGACCAAAAAGTGTCTTGACTGGAAGTTTAGCGACGCGGATTCTGCGGTCGATAAGGCCGACAGGAAGTCGATGACCGGCAGCGTGCTGCACCTTAACGGTATGGCAGTGAGTTGAGGCGCGCATAAACAGGGCGGCGTGTCTCTGTCAATGATGAAGGCCGATTTCGTCGCTGCCTCGGAATTGAAGTGCGAAGTGCTTGGCCTCCGCGAGATGCTGAGCAAGATTGACATTGCACCGGCTGTTCCTATGCCGCTTCAAATCGACAACTAAACGGCAAACAGCCAGATTGCGGTCGAGGCATCGTCACTAAAGGCAAAGCACGTTGATGTTCACCTACTGTCGGTCAAAGACCTTGGGCGCGTCAGCATGTATTTTGGCATGATGGTCACGCTTAATGGTGACGGAGGCTACAACCTCGATCAGGAGGAGGCGATTGGTGATCCCCTGCGTACCAAAGGACTTATGGGTGCAAACTCGGTGCGCGCGTTGATTGGTGACGACGGCTATGAAGAGAATCTTGACGGAGTAGAGATGCTTGGAGCGTCGAACAAGCGGTCTGGCCCAACGATACGCGAGTTCCAGTCACTCGTGGGCAGCTTGCTATGGGTTGCGCGCTGCACAAAGCCCGACATCGCCTTTGCAGTCCATAAGGCCACGCGCCACACGCCAGACGCCAGGCACACGCGCCGCGCTTGCATGATTGGATGCTTGCAAAGAGAATCGTTCGGTATGTGAAGGGCACAGTGAGCTTGAAGGTCACGATGGCGCCGGCGCAAGGCCGTGACCAAAAAGTGTCTTGACTGGAAGTTTAGCGACGCGGATTCTGCGGTCGATAAGGCCGACAGGAAGTCGATGACCGGCAGCGTGCTGCACCTTAACGGCATGGCAGTGAGTTGAGGCGCGCATAAACAGGGCGGCGTGTCTCTGTCAATGATGAAGGCCGATTTCGTCGCTGCCTCGGAATTGAAGTGCGAAGTGCTTGGCCTCCGCGAGATGCTGAGCAAGATTGACATTGCACCGGCTGTTCCTATGCCGCTTCAAATCGACAACTAAACGGCAAACAGCCAGATTGCGGTCGAGGCATCGTCACTAAAGGCAAAGCACGTTGATGTTCACCTACTGTCGGTCAAAGACCTTGGGCGCGTCAGCATGTATTTTGGCATGATGGTCACGCTTAATGGTGACGGAGGCTACAACCTCGATCAGGAGGAGGCGACTGGTGATCTCCTGCGTACCAAAGGACTTATGGGTGCAAACTCGGTGCGCGCGTTGATTGGTGACGACGGCTATGAAGAGAATCTTGACGGAGTAGAGATGCTTGGAGCGTCGAACAAGCGGTCTGGCCCAACGATACGCGAGTTCCAGTCACTCGTGGGCAGCTTGCTATGGGTTGCGCGCTGCACAAAGCCCGACATCGCCTTTGCAGTCCATAAGGCCACGCGCCACACGCCAGACGCCAGGCACACGCGCCGCGCTTGCATGATTGGATGCTTGCAAAGAGAATCGTTCGGTATGTGAAGGGCACAGTGAGCTTGAAGGTCACGATGGCGCCGGCGCAAGGCCGTGACCAAAAAGTGTCTTGACTGGAAGTTTAGCGACGCGGATTCTGCGGTCGATAAGGCCGACAGGAAGTCGATGACCGGCAGCGTGCTGCACCTTAACGGTATGGCAGTGAGTTGAGGTGCGCATAAACAGGGCGGCGTGTCTCTGTCAATGATGAAGGCCGATTTCGTCGCTGCCTCGGAATTGAAGTGCGAAGTGCTTGGCCTCCGCGAGATGCTGAGCAAGATTGACATTGCACCGGCTGTTCCTATGCCGCTTCAAATCGACAACTAAACGGCAAACAGCCAGATTGCGGTCGAGGCATCGTCACTAAAGGCAAAGCACGTTGATGTTCACCTACTGTCGGTCAAAGACCTTGGGCGCGTCAGCATGTATTTTGGCATGATGGTCACGCTTAATGGTGACGGAGGCTACAACCTCGATCAGGAGGAGGCGATTGGTGATCCCCTGCGTACCAAAGGACTTATGGGTGCAAACTCGGTGCGCGCGTTGATTGGTGACGACGGCTATGAAGAGAATCTTGACGGAGTAGAGATGCTTGGAGCGTCGAACAAGCGGTCTGGCCCAACGATACGCGAGTTCCAGTCACTCGTGGGCAGCTTGCTATGGGTTGCGCGCTGCACAAAGCCCGACATCGCCTTTGCAGTCCATAAGGCTACGCGCCACACGCCAGACGCCAGGCACACGCGCCGCACTTGCATGATTGGATGCTTGCAAAGAGAATCGTTCGGTATGTGAAGGGCACAGTGAGCTTAAAGGTCACGATGGCGCCGGCGCAAGGCCGTGACCAAAAAGTGTCTTGACTGGAAGTTTAGCGACGCGGATTCTGCGGTCGATAAGGCCGACAGGAAGTCGATGACCGGCAGCGTGCTGCACCTTAACGGTATGGCAGTGAGTTGAGGTGCGCATAAACAGGGCGGCGTGTCTCTGTCAATGATGAAGGCCGATTTCGTCGCTGCCTCGGAATTGAAGTGCGAAGTGCTTGGCCTCCGCGAGATGCTGAGCGAGATTGGCATTGCACCGGCTGTTCCTATGCCGCTTCAAATCGACAGCTAAACGGCAAACAGCCAGATTGCTGTTGAGGCATCGTCACTAAACGCAAAGCACGTTGATGTTCGCCTACTGTCGGTCAAAGACCTTGGGCGCGTCAGCATGTATTTTGGCATGATGGTCACGCGTGACGGAGGCTACAACCTCGATCAGGAGGAGGCGACTGGTGATCTCCTGCGTACCAACGGACTTATGGGTGCAAACTCGGTGCGCGCGTTGATTGGTGACGACGGCTATGAAGAGAATCTTGACGGAGTAGAGATGCTTGGAGCGTCGAACAAGCGGTCTGGCCCAACGATACGTGAGTTCCAGTCACTCGTGGGCAGCTTGCTATGGGTTGCGCGCTGCACAAAGCCCGACATCGCCTTTGCAGTCCATAAGGCCACGCGCCACACGCCAGACGCCAGACACACGCGCCGCGCTTGCATGATTGGATGCTTGCAAAGAGGATTGTTTGGTATGTGAAGGGCACAGTGAGCTTAAAGGTCACGATGGCGCCGGCGCAAGGCCGTGACCAAAAAGTGTCTCGACTGGAAGTTCAGCGACGCTGATTCTGCGGTCGATAAGGCCGACAGGAAGTCGATGACTAAATGAATTTGTTTAAAACCTGTTTTGTTTAGCGCTTGTTGCTAGAGCATTTATCTATACAAAGGGGTTAGTATCTGTGATACTGGTCTGATTGGGACGTGGTTATTTACAACCAGAAGGCACAAGCTTGCAAAGTCAGCCTTAAGAGGGTTGTTAGCCCTGAGACGTAAAGCTCTGCACTTAGTGCATAAGTAGCTTTGCTAAGGTACCTTGGCCGCACAGAAAGTCTAAGAAAAACACAATCTTGTTGATATTATTATTTGAAATATCGCAGCCATACAATGTCGTGTTCGAGTAAAAGCTAATGACGTTGACTTCAATAATTATGTGGATCACATAAGAAGTCACCTATCACTCGGACTTATCCGAATCATTACTCTAATATTGTTCCCCGCCCCACAAATTACCTAAATACAAAGTGACGGATGGGAGACGTTGAGATGGAGGAAAAGATGGCGATAAATGACGCTACAGAGCGCAAGAAGGCATTGCTTGTGTACAAGAATAAACTACAGTCTGCTTCAGATGATGATGATGCCTCAGATGAGGAGGAGGAAGAGATAGCGTTCAGTAAGAGTGACGCAAGGGATTTTTCATCGCCCGCAAGGGTCGCTGGCCATTACTTGGATCTGACCCAAGGCCCAACGGAACTTACTGCAATGAAAGTTACAGAGAAAGTTGACTATGAGGATGAAGAAGAAGGTGGTTTAAAGGTGGAGAAGGACGACGAGGAGTCAATTAACGCTCCTTCTGATAATGATCTCGATAGTTCAATCACTCCTAGACGTCCTGAAACTGAAGAGGATGACGATGAATTCTTGAAAAGCTCGACATTGTCTAGTATTTCTAATTTGAATGAGAACAACGATTACCCAAAGAAAACTCGAGCTCACAGCGAGACGGACTCGGCGTCTGAAGCGGCTGCGAACCTTGCACCATCCCCCAGTCTCAGTAGCACCAGCATCCAGAATGTGGACAGTGCTACAACGCTAACGCTAAAGTCATGTACATCTAATGTTGGCGCAATTATCGCTGCGAGACGTCGCACTGTTGCGCGGAAAGAGTGCGAGGTATGTCATGAGCCCCGCAATGGACGGCGTGCACTGCTGTGTGTCCAATGTAAGTGCATGTACCACACGAGCTGCTTTCGACAGCAGTTTTCCAAATTGATACAAGGACTTAATCGACAGTGGTATTGTCCGGAATGTGAACCTGCCGCGAAGAGCGAACCAGCCGAAAAACTATCCTCTAGCACACCACGCAAGCAGCAGCGTGTTGATTCTTCTACTAAGAGCCGCGCTAACCGCAATGTGAAATCCTCATTTATGACTCGAAGCAAGACGGATTGCGATGACAGATCCGGGCTTGTTGGAGGTCTTACAGGTGCTGCAGCAGAGATTGAAGTACAGCGCTTGACTGATCTAGCATTGCGTGGTGGCAAAAATATAAATGCGACCATACTGGAGCAAACAGGGGAGATGTTGCACATTTCGCAAGCTCTCATGAACGAGATTAGCAGCATTATGGACCCGGCGTGGCATAATGAGCCCAATAGCGCTACCTTACATGGGGTCATCTACAATGCTAACTCTGACAACAGCAGTTACGATGTTAAGTGCGAGCAGCAGCAACAGCCAGCGCCATCTTCTTCCCCGCCTCCTTTTATGCTGGTCCCTGCATCATCGTCCACGCATGCGTCTTCTGCATCTTTTGCCCAGATTGTCGCAACGAGCGACAAAAAATCGCACGCAGATGGCGGCAATGGAAATTCTGCTGCATGGAATGCCACGGCACCGTCAACGGTTTCTGAGAAGAACATTTTACTGCGTCGTGTGCACAATGGTTTGGACTCTTTGAAGCAGCTCTTAGAACAATTACAGGTTGCTGGTATCCAGTTTGAGATTGATTTTATTAAAGAGGTAAAAGCAGCACCCAATCAAGACCGCAAGGGGGGAGCCGAGTACCGGTGCTAGAAAATCACAGAGTTCAATGGGTACAGCAGGCCGATCTGCGTCGGGATCAAAGGGAAAGAGTGGCGCCAGCCGTTTGTATTCATCGAAACAAATTCAGAAGCTAGAGGAATGGTACCAGCGGTCATCCCGGCCTGAGTCTAGTGAGATTCACTCGATGTATCGCATCATAAATTGCCCAGACTATGCGGATCCGGAATTGCAACCCGAAGGTATTTCTGTCAAGCAAATTCGCATTTGGTTTGACAATCGGCGTGCAAAAGAGCGCCTTGACTACATGCGTCTGAAAATGAAGGACATTTCAACTACTGACATGGATGTCGACAGTGTTAAGAAGATGAAAGCCGCATATATTGACGAGGCTAAAGAAGTGCTTGAGGCGCGAGTGTCACGGATGCGTGAGAATGGACAAAGTTCAGGCCAAGTTGTCGACGAAGCGGATATGGCTCTTATTGCAAACACTGGGTATCAATCCATGTATGGTAAAATGCCTAAAGCTAGCTTGTCTGGTGCAGGAAAAGTAAACAGCGGTTTGCTGAACGCAACCAAGGATGGAATTGAAGGCCTTAGGTCCCTGAGTTCTTTCGGATCCAGCAGTCAAAAGAAGCGCATACGAATTGATTATGTAGCTTCCGTAAGGAAGACAATCAAAGATGCGCGTGATGCTGGTAAGAGCGAAGAAGAGACCAAAGCATTACGTACTGCTGCAATCGAACGCGCGCGAGAAAGATTACATGTTCCGTACAAAAATGCGCGCACTGGACCATCAAAGCCTCTGGGCAAAGAGGAAGTGTCACATATGAAAATGAAAATTTTGAAGCTGTTGGAGGAAGATGCACCGGCCGAAGAGCTTACCGATATTATTGAGCTACTTCTATCGCTTATTATTCCACACGCTGTTTTGATTGATTCGGGTATTCAGCAGCAGCTGGAATTGATTTTGCTCGCGCACAAGGACAACAAAGAACTCGTGCGTCAGACGAAGAAGCTGCAGGAGGAATTTCAATCTATAGTAGAGAATGGCGACGCACCGAGCGTGGTCGCGGCAATGGCTGGGGAGCCAAGCAGCAGCAAGAAACGAAAGGATAAGTCACGGTCTTTGTTGTTAAGTGTGGACACAGAATCGTTGCCTGGAACTCCCGGGTCTTCACCAAATTCAGGTCCAACGCCTTCACCGGAATCGCGGCGACCACGTGTAAAGTTTTCTTTGGCTCAGCTGGTGAAGCTTGAGAAGTATTTTCACAAGGAAGACACACCAAGTAAGAAGAAGTTGGATAAAATTGCGGCGCGGTTGAATGGGATTGCGTCTCTGGACCCGTCAAGTGATGCAGCTCAGAGGTCTATTGATTACAAGCAAATTCGCTGCTGGTTTTACAAGCGACGTTCGGCTAACCAGCCTCCTCAGGCTTTAGGTGGTGCCGATTTGCACATCGATGAAGCTGCCGTGAGCTCATCTAGCTCAAGCGACACTGAGTCGGATGACGACAATTTGTCGGATAAAGGGCGTATAAAGTCAAAATTAAACACAATGACCCCATTTCTTGGTGGCTCTGCAGCTAAGCGGAAAGCACCGTGGAGTGACGACAAAATCGACGTCAAGCGTGTCAAAAATGCGACATCCATCCAGACTGCTTTCTCCGGCGTATCGGATGTGGAGAACAAGGAAGAGGTAATCATTAACAAGAGTGATGATGACTCGACAGGCAGCATGCACGCAGGACAGGTCTTTAATGTGAAGCAGCTGGCCACAATTATTGAGGAATACGAAAAGAACCCGCGGCCGACTGAGGCTCGACTGGAGGACTTGTTGAAGGTTTTAAATCAAAGTGACCATACAGACGGGCACTCTGCAAATGCTCCTGGAGTGACAAAGCGGCAGATCAAGTCATGAGTTTTCAAAGCGCCGCGCAAAAGAGCGTCGTGATCTTATTAAAATGAAAACAAAGGAGCCGTGGGTCGATACACAAGAAAGCAGTGATTCAGGTAGTGACGGTGATGAGCACGCAGAAACCACGACGAAGCCCATGACTGTGAGTCAAGCCGGACAAGCCAACGTGATTGAGGGAGCAGTTGGCGAAAGGCGAACGTATGACGGGGCAGAGGATATGACAGTTGATGCATGAGAAGCAAACCACACTGAGTAATTTTGATGCTTAATGTCTTTAGACCTGCGCCTCACTTTTTGGTTGGCAATGAAAGTAAATACTAGTTCAACTGTGGTTTCTGCAATTCCTTAATCGCTACAGGCAGTGCGACTGAGTCGACAAGCTTGACCATGCGGTAAGAGGATTCAATGGACGTAATACATCGCTTTAATGTATTGCACAGGATTGGATCAGTGACTTCGTCCAACTGGCGCAGCAAAGGATGGAGTCCGCCATACTGGGTAAGCAGTTGCACCGCCACCTCGTTGGCCAAGTTTTCCACCCTCGGAAGTTTCTTCCACTGGTGGCCACAAAGTGCGTGGAAGTCAGGGAGCAACTTGGGGTGTAATCCAAACCTCCCTCTCACGTTTCGCTCGCGGACGTAGCGACGCTTGGATGGTTGGTAGAGTTCCACTTTTGGAGCAGCAACAGTAGACACGTCGGCAGTGTCACCGCTTTCCACAAGCTGCAAAAAGTCATTATCATTGGAAATAAGCAACACATCAAAACCTGCAGCTGTGAATTGAGTCGAGTAGGAAGCAATAATGTCGTCTGCTTCTTGTCCTGGACACTCAATGCAATTTACTTTAGCTGTTTCCAAAACTTTCTTGGCATATGCAAACTGTGGAAGTAGTGAGCGTGGCGTCGGTGCTCGGCCAGACTTGTAGCTTGGTTCTAAGATTTTTCTCGTCGTAAGGCGTTGTCTTGAGTCAAACACAACCGAAATATGTTCTGGTGCGTGTGTTTTATCCATTCTACGGAGTAATTGCATCATTCCATCTACTGCACCAATCTTGACTCCATCACTAGAATCAATTGTATGACACAAGAACAAATTGACAAGAACATTGTTCATTCGTTAGTACATTATAATACAAAGGTATTCATGCATTATTTTATTTATTCTCATGACGTACTGCTCAATGGTAGACAATGGATCGTAATAATGATACAGCGTATTATTGCCATCTAGTAGTAGACTCTTTTTCCTACAGATTACAGGTATTTCTTCTGTCATTACTGCCTCAGTTGTTGTCTCTGCTGCTATAGACACAAGTGACCGTCGTATAATATTACATATAGGTTGTAGTAGTACCACCACCACTGCTACTAGTACCTATAGCTTTCATTCTTTTGAGTGTCATGCATGTCACTATTTTGTATTAGTAACCTCCATGTCATTCTTTATCGTATTTACACAGTCAGTATTAATTCTATTGACATGACAACGATAAAGACAAGGTCTTCCTTATCAATCATGTGGCAATCATCACCTCTTACTACATCACGCCGTATTTGCTCAATTGTAACATTCTTTCCAGTCTACGCAACAAAACGAGTGCTATCATGTTTAGGATATTCTCATTCAATTCATATGCTAAGTGGTCGAACGTACGTGTTTTTTTTATCGTCTTGTTCTTCTTCTTGTCATTTACAATGACTTGCTGCCTTTTGACTTTTGTTGTGATATATATGTCTACTGTATGCGATAGAGTATTGGTATGTGCCGAAGTTGCACAAGGAGGATTTTCATTTGTTTATAAGGCAAGAGACACGGAGACGGGTGAAGCATTTGCACTGAAGAAAATTCTATGTCAGACGAACGAACAAGTGCAGTCAGCCAAGGCGGAGATTCAAGCACATAAGGCTTTTAATCACCCAAATATTATGTCACTGAGTGATTATGCAGTGATTTCCACTGGAACAAACACATTTGAGTATTATTTACTCTTTCCGTTCATGGAGGTGCTTTCAATGTTTACTCGATGGAGTGATGCACTTGTCATTGTAACTCATCTTTGTGTGGTTAAACAGAATGGAACGCTGCGTGAGATGATTGATGCTGCAATTAGGTAGTTTGGATTTCATTTAATAGGATTGCTACGGGCGCGCATTAATGAGGCGCTATTGCTTTTGTTCCTTTCTTGTGACAGTCAAGACGTGCGAATCCCAGAGGCGCAGATTCTTGACATGTTTCTTCAAATTTGCCAAGCTATAGCAGAGCTGCACTCAAGAACGCCACCGCTAGCTCATCGTGATATTAAGGTAGGGTTAATAACTGCGCATCCAGTGTTGTATGAAGTTTCTGACGTGTGCGTTCCTTTCAGCCGGAGAATATCATGTTGTCAGACAAGGATGAACCATTGCTGACGGATTTTGGATCTGTCACCATAGCCGATGTCATCATTTCAAAGCGCTCCGATGCGCGATTACTGCAAGAACACGCTGCACAACATAGCTCAATGGCGTATCGTGCGCCAGGTGCGACAATGGTGCTCACTCGATTTTGGCAAGTTACTTGACAAGCCTCGTTTGTATGCAGAGCTTTATGATGTACCGGAAAACTCTCATATTTCCAGCGCTACTGATGTGTGGTCTCTGGGCTGTTTGCTTTATTCCATGGCGTTCGGGTACTCCCCATTCGAATGCTCCTTTTATGACTCTGGCGTCGTGCGCGTGGTCGAGTGCACGTATTTGGCAGTTATTGGGCCGATCAAGTTTCCAAAGAACTGTTCATACTCTCCACAATTTTGCGAGATGATTCGGTGTGTTTGCATAACCTAGAGATATGCTCCACTTGTGACTTAAACATTGATCTGTTGACATGTTGCCGCAGATGGATCCTGATCCAAGACGCTATTGCGAGACCATCCGTGTTTGCCGTGATCGATCGGCTACAAAATGAGTAACGTCTGAAGTGGGTTTTTAATTATTGTGGTCGCCTTTTTGATCAATATAGGCTGAGATGATGTAAGCTTTAGAAATCCGTGGTACAGGTAGACTTGGCTCATGTATTTAATCAATGCGTGATCGTTCCTTGTATGAAGTTTTGCATGACTTTGTAATACAGGCACTACCTTCCACACACTTCTGTGCATTGTCTTTACTTTCAGCTTGCGCGCTTTGAAGGCTTATCAAACCTGAGACAAATGCTGTTAACGTATGTGCGGATAACTGACTGCGTTATAAAGCCTCCAAATGCTGTGCTGCAATGTTGGAGCAAGACGAGTGCGGGTGTTGCTTCCACTTGCAGCATTTATTCGTAAACGTAGGTTGTTGCCATTTTTCGTGTTCCGCGGAAGACAAATCTGCAGAAAATGAACGTGCGCAGTGGACCATTTCAGAAACACAGGACGCCAGCATGATGACGATGCAGTTCCAACTGGGCACGCTGCCATGCCGACGGGTTGCATCTGCGTGTGGTTAAGGTGCTGCAGTGATATCCGCTTTGCAAGACCATAAGGCACTCGGGAATCAGAAATGCTATTGCGACAACCGTAAACAAACATCCAGACGCATATCGTAAACTACGCAACCATTACAACTGGCACATTCAGTACCGCAGCTAGTTCGAACCCAATTTGAACATCCATAAACAGACAGAAGCAGATTGCTTGCAAGTGTGGCAAAAGATTGAGCAAGAATGGAGGTCTTAACGGATTCAGAAGCATGCAGCACCACTATATAAGAAATGAAGAGCTATCAGTACGCATAGCCGATCTTTGTGGTGCTATACAAACTCTGGCAAGAGGCTATTAATAATTTCTCTTTCTAATGATGCCAGAATTTGCATAGCTCAATACCTGCGCTTCGGTGGTCATTAGCTATTAAGGTGCATGACGCAGCGTAAAAACAAGTAATAATTTATTTGGCATCCATCCCTGTCTGCTCAACTCAACCCCGACCTCTGTCGGCCTTAGCTAGCAGCAGCAACAGTTGACTGTAAGGCTCGTGAGCTCAGTGGTAAAGTATCTCCTGTCTTTGTGCGGCAACTTTCGTCATCCGTTTCGTCGGAACTCGATGTCATATACGAGTTTTCCATGTCAACAGCCGGGTTAAAACCTGGGCTTACAGGCGCTGACAACTGCGATGGGGTCGCAGGGGATTCCAAAGTCATAGGCATGGTCTGACCAGGCGTGTCTGAAGCACCATGAGCCCTCACGAAGCCCGGGCTCGTGGTTTCCACCTCGTAGTAGGAAGAGCCAAACATGCGCGAAAGCACGCCCTTGCAGCAAAGAACAGATCCAATGGTATGTGTCCAAGTAATCTTGGCGTTTCCAGCGTCCTTTGCTATGTACATCTGGCTATCCATCGCAATCTTGTGTGCCTTTTCACGCGAGACCGACGCCATGGATGCACACTGAGTGCCCTTCTCAGTTCCTTGGTGTGGTTTTACCTCGTATTTAGCATTGAGCATCTCAAAGAGCTCCACTTCACGGCCATACCAGCCATCAATAATGGTTTGAATGGTAGCATTGTTTAGCTTGACTGGATTATAAGTTCGGTAAAATTCCACAAGTGCATCACGCGTCGGAAGTGTAGCATCGTACTTCGCGCGGTCATTCGGGTTTGACAACATTGCGTAAGCAATTGGCACACCTTCCCATCGTGCTAGTGCCTCTGAACTTGGCTTTCTGTCTGGATGACACTCAAGTGCTAATTTCCGGTAAGCTCGACGGATCTATAACACACCAAAAGAATACATACAAACACATATACATTAAGTTTCACAGTCTTTTCAATTCGTTCATAAAGGATGTGAGAACCAAAAGATTGTTCAATTTCATTCAAATAAACTCACTTCTGTATGTGTTGCATTACGTTCAACACCTAATAGTTCATAATGGTCTTTATAATATACTTCCTGTTTCTCTAGATCCCATGATTGCATCTTGTACTTTTTCATATACTCACGATGTTGCTTCATGTCCTTTTCTAATATTTTATTCTTCGTTCTCCTACCTATTGTCATTTTTGTTGTTTTGTCTCTTTTTTATAATGAAAAAATTACTTATTCCCTCTCGATTTTATCGGAATTAGAAAAAATGATGAGCTAGCCCTACATTATTTTATTTACAGCGGAAAGGGTTGTTTAGCAGCTGGCTTTTTAGCTGATATTTTAAGTGGATAATAGTATGATAGAAAGCCTAATTACGACCACTGACTGATGCTTTAGTACAACTTATTATAGTAAACCATGCATGCTGTAGCTATAATATTTACTAAAACGTATGCGTTACAGAATTCTAGGGTGAAAAACTGACAAGAAACAGCCATTGAATCTACTTTTGGGTACATACGTAAAAGGAAATGGGCAGTTTTTCAGCCACAGTAGGACATTGAATAAAGAAAATAGGCTTGCGCACGTGCACTCTCATCATAGAAGCTGCTAACCTACCCACTATTAAAAGTGTGACACATGATTTTGTACTGAATAAAATGATATTAAATAGTTTGTAATATGTACAATAGAATAATTGCAGCTAAACGAGCTTATACAATAGCTTTTCGAAGTGGTAAATTTATAGTCAATCCTAATATTATTAAAAATTGAAAGAAATAGGATCTCATAGATAAATGTAATTATATATAAAAAATAAATACTGCAAGTTATTAGATTACGTCAAGCTCAATCATCAGTGGTTCATAATGTGTGGCCGCCAGCATTTTGTTTCCTGCATCATGTTTTCGCGTAAAGTGGTGTCATTTGCCGTTATCAAGAGCGGATCTGTTCCTCGAGCAGTAAGCTAGTGTTATATTATATTCTCTGTAATACGCTACAGTGTTAATACGTAATGTAATGATAAAATATTAATCACTCTGAACACAAATACATACAGCTCTCAACCTCTGCTGCTCGTGCTGCCGAGGGCTACTCGTTTGTCAAGTCACGCGTCGAATACCGCAAGGAGATTGCATTGCTGCGTAAGGAATTTATAGTGGAAGAAAAGCGCCGCAAGGAAAAGCTTGCGCGTGATGCAGAGTACGTTTGATGAGGTGAAGTATAGGGCTAAGGTAGAGGCAGCAAGAGGGCAGAAGGGCTAAGTAGCTGTGTTCACTTGTACAGGGCTCAGCGACAGAAGATTATGATGGCTAAGGCAGCTCGACTAGAAATCAAGCGGCAGCAGCAGGGCATTCGTGCTAAGGAGATTGCTCGTGAGAAAGCCATTCATGAAGAAAAAGTCAGGTGAGGAGTCTCTCTGTTTAACAATTGAACCTTTGAAGCAGGCAAGTGAGGTTGCATGATGGTTCATTGTAACATGTGATTTCTTGTGTAGGAAATATTTTGAGGAGAAGGTGGTGGTACGTCAAAAGAGAAACGTTGAAGTTGAGCGTCGTCGCGAGGCGCTGGTGGCCTCGTTGCGTCAACAGAGTGCCAAGTGGACGACTGAGAAAAACTATACGGAAAAGCTCAAGGAGGACATTTTTATCTATTCTCCGAAGCAAATTTCGGCTCGTGGCTCATTTGATCCATCAAATACGTCAGGTAGTGCTGTGTCGTGGCTGGAGAAACTACAGCGTATGAAACCTGCTGGCATGCACGATAGCAGTGATGAGGCCACTGCTTCCGCCGTTGCGTCAGCTGCAGACGAGATAGCCTTTGCATCTGTTTCAAAATCTGTCAATGAGGATGATGCAGATTTGTCAAAGTCGACAAAGGAGGAGAAGTAAAACATCAAGCGAAAGAGTAAAGAGAAGTAAGCAATTGATTTGTTTGTCTCTATCTTGTTGTATTCACCATTTGCCATCATTAACATTTGACCTACGCATTCACGCGTATTTATTTGATTGAGACATATAATGTGTGATAAAGTCCTAATGTTGACCTCAGTCTAATACTTGTGATTCGTACTTAAGTTAAAACTCTAAAGGGAGAGTTAATAATAACAATATATACTACATCGAATCTTTTGAGCGACTTGAAGATGACGACGGTAGAAGAGGCTTTTCATTCAAATGCAGCAGCCGTAGTACGTGATTACTACGTAGAACCACGAATTGGTACGTATTAAATACAACATCAGCTACTAATCCGATTGTAAGAATGGGTTCAAATGCATTGAGTTTCTTGCGATCTTCTGCTGTTTTGATAGATTACCGTACGATCTCAGGTGTGAATGGACCGTTAGTCATTCTAGAGAATGTAAAGGTACGTTCATACATGTGTTAATGTATCTATATATAGCCTATAGCTATCTTTCTTATTATTTATTCACACATGTGCGTCGTCTCTATCTCCTTTGTAGTTGCCGAAATTTGCTGAAATTGTCAATCTCACGTTGGCCAGTGGTGAGAAACGTCAGGGCAAAGTACTTGAAGTTCAGGGAAGTAAAGCTGTAGTACAAGTGTTTGAAGGAACGGACGGTATTGATAATCGTCATACACACTGTGAATTTACGGGTGATGTGCTGAAAATGGCCATCTCGGAAGAAATGTTGGGTCGTGCTTTTAATGGGTCGGGTAAAGCTATTGACGGCGCCCCTGCCGTTGTTGCTGAGGAATATCTGGATATTGAAGGACAACCTATTAACCCATCCTGTCGCGATTACCCTAAGGAGATGATACAGACGGGCATTTCTGCAATTGACGTGATGAACTCAATCGCCCGTGGACAAAAGATTCCACTTTTTTCTGCCGCTGGTTTGCCACACAATGAGGTAGGTGAGCGCAAGAACTAGGTTGCACGTTTTTGTCCAAACAGGACCTGTCGTATGAAATTTAGCCAACTTATGTTGATTTTGGCCGTGGAGTTGTAGATTGCCGCGCAAATTGTTCGTCAGGCCGGTCTGGTGCAGCGCAAGGACGTTATGGACTCACACGAGGACAACTTTGCCATCGTTTTCGGCGCTATGGGTGTCAACATGGAGACAGCTCGTTTTTTCCGTAATGATTTCGAAGAGAGTGGATCCATGCAGAAGACGGCGCTGTTTATGAACCTAGCCAACGACCCCACTATAGAACGTATTGTGACACCGCGTCTTGCGTTGACCACTGCTGAATATCTCGCCTACGAGCGCGACCTTCATGTGTTGGTCATTCTGACGGACATGAGCTCATACGCCGACGCTCTTCGTGAGGTGTCTGCAGCCCGTGAAGAAGTGCCCGGACGCCGTGGTTATCCCGGCTACATGTACACAGATCTATCGACACTATACGAGCGAGCTGGTCGTGTGACGGGCCGTAATGGATCTATCACGCAGCTGCCCATTTTGACCATGCCAAATGATGATATCACGCACCCTATTCCGGATCTGACGGGATATATTACGGAAGGACAGGTACTAGCTGTGCTTGACTTTGTTGCTACTGCACGGAAGTGCGTTCAGTAGCTTGTAACATGGCATTCGGGTATTTATTTATGTTTTGTAGATTTATGTGGATCGTCAGCTGCACAACCGCCAGATTTTTCCACCCATTAATGTGCTGCCGTCGCTGTCGCGTTTGATGAAAAGTGCTATTGGTGAGGGTATGACTCGTGATGACCACAGCGCTGTGTCGAATCAGCTGGTAGGTGTATAATTGTGGAGTCATGAGCCAGTCGATCTGCCATTGACCGGTGCTTGCTCTTGTGTACAGTATGCCAGTTATGCTACTGGCAAGGATGTCCAAGCCATGAAGGCTGTTGTTGGTGAGGAAGCGCTGTCGCTGGAAGACCACCTGTATCTGAAGTTTACGGACAAGTTTGAGGGAAAGTTTATCGCGCAGGGTCCATATCAGTCACGCGATATTTTCGAGTCGTTGGACCTCGCATGGTCGCTCTTCCGCGCGTTCCCGAAAGAGCTACTGAAAAAGATCCCAAAGAAGCATTTGGACACGTATTATGCGCGCCGGACGCAAGCGCGTGAAGAGAAGGAAGAGGTGCGTCTTGGTATTACTCTTGATCTAACTGATGTTTGCCAATAGCTGATGCTATATAATCTTCATTCTCGTTGGACCTGTAGTGACTTGCAAGAAAGTGTTGGCGCTATCCCTCGCCTACGGGGCGAGAAATATGGGTGGTTGTTGCTGTGCTTGAGTAGCCATCGGCGAGCACTTGGCAACTGGCATGGCGCTTTTTGTAGCACTTGTTGAAGAACTTTATTGAATGAGAGGTGCTTGAAAGCTTAAGTTACTTATAGGTGGTATTTATTGCGGTTTGCTTGCGCCTTCGCCGTCGATTGGTTTGTACAGGTTGCCATTCAGGATCTGTATGTTGAAGCACGAGACGGCATTGTCGAACACTAAAATGCCGCTTGCGACACGATTCACACATTCTTTTGAATTGAGGCTTTTTTGCTGCACAAAGCAAACCAAATACACTGATCAGTTCGAACTTAAAGCGTGATAAAACAGCAAATAAACTTACCTGGAGTACAAGCAGGTAAAGCGGTTGGTAGCTGTTGTTGCCACGGTGGTATTGGCATAAACCCCACAATGGCTTGCTGATAAAACATCAACGGCGAAGGTTCTGGAAAAGCAAAGAGCATGTTATACATGGAATGCGCTGGGGGCAGCGCGATCTTGGGAAAACTGTTTTCAGCTGCGCTTGGCTTAATCTTTTTTCCAGCAGATGCAATCGTAGCTACCGACGTAGGTGGCACCTGTAAATCAGGACCAGGAACTGCTACAGGTGAAGCTGTTGGATGCATAGCCAACTGGTTGGCAAACATCAAGTTCATGGACATCGGAGGGCCTGGTGCTGCGTTTTCTTTAATATTTTGCAAGAACGCAGCGATATGTTGGTGCGCCCGCAGCTGATTTGCCAGTGCTAATCCTCCACTTCCTTGTTGTGGTTCCTTCTCTCCCGACTGCGCATTGGCAGCCTCGAACATGCCGGTTGTGGGTTTGTTCATAATTGCGCTGACACCTTCCTCTTCAAGCACCTGATGCCGCGACTTAATCCACTGCTCTTTCGATCGTCGTGTCTCGCGGAACTTTTCTCCAGCCTCGATAGCTGTAAGTAGCGCACCACGCGGTGCTTTCTTTATTACCGGTCGATTTGCCATAGCAGTGGGAGATGTCTCTACTGCGAAAGCAATTGCTTTATCTTCTGCAATCTCAGCCGTCAGGTCGACCACATGAGACTCCGACTCAGCGCTCTTGTTTTGCGGCAGTAGCTATAGCCAATAGAGTCGCAACAACAACATTACCCACTGACAATATCCACATACAGAGCACACAACGGTTTCGTACTGTGCTACTAGTAATAAGACTGTTGCTGCTGCTGTTTGCGTTGCTGTAGACACCAAACATTGAGTCAATGAACTCGGCCATTTCCATGAGGTCACGATGCAGTATACGTTGATAACTACAGATATTCATATTCATACCAAATTTAGTATTGTGTTCAATACATTCAAATATAGTATTTCCTTACGCAATCAGTCCTTCAATATTATCTCCTACTTGACATTCAACTGCTGCTGTAATCATATCTTCATTCACATTCAGCATCTGTCATATAACAACAAGAAAAACCAGTGTAACAACAAGTGTGAACTAAAAGAAAACACGAGAAAGAGACATAAAGACAAAGTTCATTACGTCATTAAATACATTCGATACAGACGATGCAGTACACTCCTCATCTTTATTGTCGATTGCAACTCCTGCAGATGACGCTTTCCATTGTATTCCAGTGCTTGTCATTGTTAATAACTGATACAAGTCGTTTTTTATTTCTTATGCTCTTAAAATCTATATTGATTATAAAAGGGTATAATTGTGTGACGATTATTATGCAATTGTCCATTTAAGTCATAATTAAATCATTACGCTTCATAGCGCATTAAACTCACTCTCAAAGTCACTGTCATTAATTTCTTCATAAATCCATTCATCTGTCTCCATTCCACCAGCATCCATTGTAAATAAATCACCTTCTGCTTAGTTTTGATAATACATAAATATACCAATACACCAAATGAGTCATAAACCCTTCCGCCACATCATGCAGTATCAATCAGAATAATCTTTTCTCGTACCGCTACAAGTCTCCCAGTCCAGCATGTCAGCAGCTAGTCGTTCTGTCTCCGACTGCATTGACGTTTCCGTCTGTTTGTGCCTCTTTTGCATAGTAGCTGCAGCAGCAGGTTGGAAAGTTCTCTTCCGCTTCGCTGTTTGCAGAGCTGTACCCCATACATTTGAACGCTGTGTCTGTTAAGTTAGCTTTGACACTTTTGTGGTGGTCCGTCGTGATTGTGCATCAGCAAGCTCACTGATTTGTGATATCACATGGAGCTGTGATCGAGGTGATAGTTGTAATTCATGGTCAAGTGCTTGCACATTATGAGCTACATAGATAGACAGACAGCAACAGACAGAATGAATGAATGAGTATCAGTATACATCTGTCTCCAATATGAATCTAGTTTCTTTGTCACATACGTTTCTCCTTTTGATTCGTAAACTTGGTACAATTCAATGATTCTTCTGTCACCTGATGCGTCTTCTCTAATGTCCATAGACATGGAGAAAGTAGTGAATCTTCGTCCCATACCGTCTCGGTATCACTAAGAGGCATTAATATTATTATTATCCATCAATCAAGTTGAAGTGTGGCTTTGATCTTCCTCACTAAATCCGATTACGTACTTGACCGAATCAATACAATTTCTTGTCATCTACATCTAATAATGACATTAGTATTATTATAGTATCCTATTATCATGGAGTTACGTTTCCGTGGTAAAACTAATACCGAGGATACTGTCGGGTTCTGGTACGTCTTCACATGTAAATGTATTGTCAAACACACTATCGTTTGTATATGTTGATTTATGATATATGATGGTCTTATTACAGGCTTTGTGAAGGTCTGAAGAAACGTTATGTATTTGGTAAGAAGATATTATCACTGACATCGACTGTAGCTGAATGGGAGCTTCTAGACGTATTAGAAGACAAGGAATTACATTTTCTGAACGAATCTACGGGTCTTGTCATACCTCAAGATGAAGCAATTGCAAAATCTATATCCGATCGTGATGTTGTACGACTTTGTTCGACGGTAGAACTAGAAGCGCTACAGGAAAAGTTTGCAACACGTGACCAGGAAGTGACGAATGAGATGATGAATTCTAAGGCTACAACACCAATTGGTGCGGCGCTGTAAGTTTTCTATGAGGTGTTAGGTTTTCGTATCGAGTTGAGGATTTATTTGATGACGTTTTCTTTACTTGTGCTTTGCAATTGGGAATTGAAACAGGTCCCGACTCAAGAAAATTGGCGCTTCGAACCCGACGCTTATGAAACTGCAAATGTAAATGTGTATATATGTATTATGTGTATGTATGTAATGTATAAATATATGTATGTAATGTATGCAGTTCAATAGATACTAACAACTTAGATAAATTCACTCAAATAGTGCGTAATGCTAACACATGATCACTGGCATGGCATGTCCATCGACGATATTGATGCAGTAGACGCCGTTGAGTCAGCACTGCATTCACTCAGACTCCTTTTCTTTCGCGGCATACTCGCCACCTCCTTTGCTAATGCAGTGTGATTTCTTCTCTTGAGTCCCTCAATTCGACTTTTCATGCTCTTAATCTGTTCCAACCATCGTTCATTCTTCTCAAAATCAAGCAAACGAGACTCCGACTTCTCAATCCGAGCAACAAAAGCACCGTAGTACGCAGCAGGAGAACGCACTCGGTTAGAAACAGGGACCGACGGTGATACGACTACTGGCTCATTCGCGTCCTTCAAGCTGCAAGAAGACACGCGAGTGCGAAATGCATCGTCTACAGTAGATTTCCTCTTTAAATAGGCAGCTAAATGGAACTCGCGTGATTTTGGCTGCGGGATCTTGCTCACAAAGTTCGGTAGTACACGCGACTGAGGTAGTCTAGAGCCTTTGCTCACTGTCGGTCGAGCGCTTGACTCCTGGCATCTGATACTCGACTGGATGTGTTTCTGCTGTACCTCCATCTTCTCCATCTGTACCTCCATCTTTATAGGTTGTTGGGACTCCTTGATCACGACAGACTTGTTCTGACGGACACTCTTGGTCAGAACAAAATCTTCAGGCTGTTTCAGCCCATCGTAGTACCTCGCCAATCGAAGAACGTTACTGCGGTTAGGTAATGGTTCCAACAATTGTTTCGATGTATCCACCCTTGCCGAAACGGCCATGGTTTCAAACATCTTAACAAGACTTTGCACGGTCATCACTGAAAAAATTGGAAATGAACTGAGCTTAATAGAAGAACTACGTTTGACGTAAGTGAAGAGGACACGACGAGAGCTTTTTGAAAAATGAAAGTCAATCCCTCGAATGTTTTTGGATGATCGCGTCAATGGATGGAATGACGCGCTTGTCTGCTTTTTTTCGAAGCATTTTGGCGCCAATCTTCATGGAATGATTCGATTGGTTACAAGACAGACAGAAGAGACAGACAGCAGAGACAGACAGACACAAAGCGACTTAATTGCTTGAACATGAGGTTTTTTTGAGATAATAGTATCCTTTTTGCTTGAGATGTTCTTTTATTATTTTCCATAAATTCGTGGTTATTAATAGTTCGATTGGTGAAATACACAGAAAGAAAGAAGAGCCAGACAGAAGAGACAGACACACACAAAGCGACAGACAGAAGAGACAGACAGACACAAAGCGACTTAATTTGTTTAACCTGAGGTTTTTTGAAATCATAGTATCCTTTGCTTGAGATGTTCTTTTATTGTTTTTCCATAAATACATGACTATCAGTTCTGGGACTCAAGTTGACGTTGAAATTACGGCAATTCTGATCTGGCTCATCATTATGCATCTACTTAGTGAAGTGGCACCAAAGCTCACGCCCAACGCAACATTGTAATGTTAAATTATGCATGACTTTAATAACAGGTATTACAATATATTCATTAGATTAAAACTAGTATTAAAAACGGGTAGTGCTTTACTATGCAATAATTACTGAGATGCATTTTGCCGCATCCAATCCATTCTTCTTCATCTTCTTTTCCTAAACAAATGTCTGACAATACAGAAAGATACAAACGATGTAAACGAAATATCAGATCGAAGTTGGCATGCAGACTGCGTTGCAATCATACAAGCAAAGATCGTTTGCGAAGCAGCTAGAATCAAGACGCGGTAGTGACTGACTCATAGTTAGTCCATCACTTTATCAACATAATAAGTACATACAATCAAACATATTCCATATAGCTTTTCATTAGTCATAATCATGTATTTATGGAAAAAATAACAGAACAAATCAAGCAGAGAATACTAGAGAGAAAAACCTCATGTTAAAAAAACTGAGTCGCTTTGTGTCTCTTCCTGCTGGCTATTTCATGACGAAATGTAACGTAGATCGCCAGAGACTACTCAAGGCAGTCAATACAGACACAACGCTAACTGACTTACCTATTCATTGAGCTTGCTACTATGAGTGAGTGAGTCTACATTCTGCAACTTTGTCGAATCATATTCAATAGTGCATCTTTCTTCTCCAATGAATCCAACGTGAACACACGAGTTTCTGTTTCATACCATCATGACAAGTGACAAGTTTATCCCAATTAATATGGTCCATATAGTATACACATTGCTAGTGATGGATTTCTTACCGATGTCTCCGTTGTTGTTTCTTCCTGACGCATTAAAAGTAAATACCTTGTCATTACTCTTGTCAATGACTGCTTGAGGCTTTTCAATCTTGAATAAAAGAGTCACAAACACAAGTCAGCATCTAACATTCTACAGGCATAACGTCAATCGAACAAACACCTACCACAAGCTGGAGATTTGGTTGAGAACCTTCATTAGCATCCTCTTCACATTTCCACAGCAAAAAGCGATATGAACGATAGACCAAAAAGCAGGTCTAGCAACACAAATACAATTGGAAATTAGTAAAAGTCAAAGTCCCTCCATCAAAACAAAGCAAAAAAAGCGAACGGAGTAACACCTTTGCATGACGTTCGCCTTCAGCTTTTGTGAATACGTTTCCAATCCATAATGCGTGATAACGAAGACGAAGCGCCGTTTCTTCGTCCTTTTCTTGCTGTACTTTGCGTGTTTTCATGTAAATAGCACGCTCGGGTTCGTAGAGCTCGATTAGATCTTGGTCGGTAGGAAGAGACGACAAGTAATTCCACACAATCTTCTTAAGCCGTTTGCTGGTCGGAGCATCGTTCACAAACACCGCACCAAATTCGGTTAGACCAAAAACGAGAATCGCCCAGCGGCCACGAATAACTGAAAACACCAACGACATCATAGCTATTCCAACAAAGACGGTTGCAGTTTTCCACGGATGTGTCCAGTTCAATAGATTTTCTGCACATGCTAATGCTCCACATGCACGACCAATCTCCGTTTGCAGCTGCCTGATTGTGTCTTTTGCTTTCCAGAACGCGTCTAAAAGGTGTGCACCAAGGACTTTTGACTTTTCTTTTTCGACCATGCTTTCACATACAAACTCGGAAAAGTTGCGCTCCACATGACCCACTCGTCGCTTCTTTCGCGATACAGTTGGTTGAGCTGGTCTCACTTCCTCTAACTCACACTTTTTGCTCACGAAACATTTCTCATTCGACGACATCTTGCTTTCCTCAGGAATTTGAAAGCCAACGCGTGCAACCAGATAATCGCCATCCAATTCTTTTGAATGCTGAGAAGGAAGAGCACAATTGTCATTTGGTGTGGAGAAGGAAGACAGCGGGAGACGTAATTCACACGACTGACCGTTTTGCTTCAGAAGGCTTCGGAGTGGAATTGTCGTCGTTGCAGCAATCAGATCTGGTGACTCCTTTGCTTCGCCACTCAAAGAAACGCACAAATCAAATTGCAGAAGACCAGGAAATGACGGCCACGGTACCAAATCATCGTGACCAGAAAAGTTTTTCCGAGATGCTTGTGGGATTGGGAAGAAGAAGGCATGGTGATCGATCGACGCCACAGCTAGTGGCTGCAGCAGACGCGTCAGCTGCATCATTTGAGCTTCGCTGATGTGCGGAACATTGGTCGCAGGTGCATATTTTTGCACCTGCGACCAATGTTCCGCACATCGCCAAGATACGTTAAAATTCCGGAACGGAAGTGCTTTTCGAAGGTTTGCAGCAAGCACAGTAGCAGCTGATGGCAGCGAGGTTTTGCGCCAAGTTGGATTCCGACTTTTGCTCACAACATACGTCAAAAGGAATCGCGAGCCCAATGGATTTGAGTTGATGGACACGGAACTTGTGTGCGTTAGTCAAACTGACGTCTCCTTCTGTCGGCACAAATTTGATCGCGAGCATAATTTTGGGCTGCCCTGTGCTATGTGTAAGCATGGAACGAGATGATAAAGTAAACCACCTTTTTGCCTCATGTGCGGGTATCGGAGCAGAGGACTCATGTCCAGTAACGTGCATGCGATATGATCGTCTGCAAGATAGTTGTAGTTGTACACCTCGACGTCCAAAAGCGGAATCGGCGTGATAGTGCTGTTGTACATGTGAGAAAACTGCATCGTATTATCGTTCGCGCGAGTCCAGACTGGGTTACGACCACCATTCTCAACTGGTTTGGTCTGCAATGGTTCTTTCCATGGAAGCAACGACAGCCTGGCGTATGGCGCCTGCTTGCCGATCAACTGTATCCCAGGCAGCTCCATCGCCCGATGCACTGTTACGCAAAAAGTACCAGGCTTGTTCAAACTTGACACGGGAGTCTTTGACAAGCTTAAGAATTCATCGCGAGACGTGATTTCCGGGTGTTGTGCCAATACATTGGCAGTAAATTGCGCACAACCCTCGTGCGTGACAATGCCCATCTTCGTCAGCCGATACATGCTGCCAGAAGCATCGTCAGGCCACGAAACTTCGCACATATCACACGTTCTCGGATAGTTATCAGCGTCTCGAGTAATCTCTTCGATCTCTCCAGTCTTAAATATCGGGTCCATCTCTGGAAACTGGTAAAGTGAATCAGCTTTTTCACCGTCTTTTGCCGAAGAATGTGTGTTTGTGTGTGCATCCAGTGTCT
>CAKKTJ010000229.1:0-149141 GCA_920618645.1 Peronospora belbahrii | reverse complement strand
TAGAACAGAGAAGTGTATGTGTACTACCATCCGGTAAACCTGTTAACTAATATAAAAAATATATTTTCTGTCTGGTGTCCAATATGGGATGATCCGTACCAAACACTATGCGGGTGAAGCTTGACGAATGATATGAATCGTCGCCAAACACCAAAATGGGTTCCCCCAGGGCGGTACACTTCATGGTTGGGGCCCTTTCGGCCAGCAAAGGCCAGAACAATACCACCTAGCGGTGGCGTATGTGGGACGGAGTCCTTCCGGCCCCCCTCCTTCACCCGGATGCCCCGTGACGCCAAACCTTGAGAAGCACCAGAAACTGCAGCAGTATCCGACTGCCCAAAGTGCCGCGAAGCCCGACCCGAGTGGCACCCTGTCGCGAAAGTCGTCGTGAATCGTAAGTTGAAATGTGTCGTCCGACGTAACCCGTGACTAACACCGATATGAGAAAAGGTACTTGGACTCACTGGCTGAGTCCCTGAACTGGCCACCGGACCTGGTCGGTTGGTCGTGGTCCTACTCGAAGAGCGGACTTGATGTTGACGTAAACGATGCTGGGAACAGTGCAAATTTCATATGCGGCGGCTGGACTGAATACAAGCAGTCGATAGTTGTCTGTCCAGCCGCTTTGCGTCCTTCATGAGCAGACCCAGATGTTCCGTTAACACGCCACCGAGCCCAGAGAGCCGTAAACAATAGCCGAGAGGTATACTTCCACCCTTGGCGCTCAAGGTGACGCTTGATCCCAGCATACTTGGTCGTCTTGTTCACAGCTGCCTCAACCAATCCTGAGCAGGAAGAGTCATCACCGTCTTGCTGATCAAACGCAATGGCCAAGTCTACCACCGCCACCGTACGGGTATCGTTGTTATAAACTTGTAAGTCAGGTCGCAAGTCCAGGCCAGCCATCCCTGGAACCGTTTGGTTGACTCGAAGCTCCGTGCGACCCTGACGTCCATCCACAGTCTTAACGAGAGAGCGCTCGATGACCTTCAGGGCGTCGTCGTGACGACCACGTATAGCATCCATTGTACCCGGGCAGTGGTTGAGAACATGGGCGAGCGACTCTTTCCACCTGCAAGCGTGAGCACGTAGGCGTCGACGCGAGAGAACATCACTGGTATCCAGCATATTTAGCAGGGCGGCGATCGCAAAGCGGTAATCGCATTCCCACATATTGCGTGGTCGGGTCAAGAAGCCACTGCCCAAACCACCATGAGCACGGGCCGTCTTTCCCTGGTCCTTGTGAGCACACCAAGCTTTCCAGCGCAAGAGCTTCATATGCTGCCTCACCTGCCGGAGCACATTGCGGTGCTCCAAATAACGCGCATGGTGAGGCACGCAAAGCTGCAGTGGCTGAGCAGGTGTCCCGGAGTCGGTGTTGGCAGGGTCTGTCTCCATCGTAATACCATAACGTTTTAAATTATTGCGGACGTCGACCCACATCGACGCTATATGAGCATACTGCCGCTTTGGTAATGCGTAGGCCGACGTCCCGAGAGTTCCAGCGAGAAATTATTCACAGAGTTCATCACGTCGACCTTTCCAATAATCTTGATCTAAACGGTGGCGCACGTGAGCAATCTGGTAGATTTGCTCATGTGCAATACGCCGCACCGCCGGGTCAACAGAGTGGAGCATCTGCCACCCATGTGCAATCCGCAGCGCGGCATGATACTCCACCAGAGTCGTAAGACCCAAACCTCCATTAGAAATCGGCTGGTAAAAAAATCATTATTCGCGTTTTTGGGCAGCCGGAGTAAGTGGCGAAGCCCGCGGCGAAGGTGGACGTCAAAACGCTCCAAGTGCTGATTGTCCGGCCGCAAATGCCGAAGTGCATATTCCACGCGGGGGTATAAGTATACCTTGACCGCCTTCAACACTTGCCAGGGCGCCAGATTGATTCCATCAGCGCCGTCGCATCTTGCTTGAGCAACTTGAGGAGTGGTAGCACGTCCAAGCTCCGTTGTGCATGATCAAAACCGTCCCCAATCCCCAAATACGTATACGACTGCGAAAGCGTCAAAGTAGGGATTGGAGTATCATCGAGAGACAAATTGAGGTTGTCGGACTCCGTGGAGCCGTGTGCAGTGCACCGTACGCCCATACTGCGACATTTGGCGGGACTGGCCGCCATGACAGTCAACTGTAAGAAACGAGACACCAATCCATGTTGCTCCACAATCCCATCCTTCGAATCCAAAAAAAATATAGGTCGTCGGCGTAAGCCGATACCTTAGGGCGATCATCGCTGGAAAGCTGGACCCAAGATGTCTGTAACCGATCCAGTGCGTGCAATAGGGGGCTGATTGCCGCGGAGAACAGGTGCGGGCTCAGTGGACACCCCTGAAAAACACCAACACGCTGTTGAATCGGCGCCGTCGAACCATCCTCAGCATTTCCAATCACAAAAGCCGCACCAGAGTTAAGGCCTTGGCACATCGCAATATATTCCACCGGGACACCCGTTTGAGCCAGGGCATCCCATAATAACGAAAGAGGTACACTTCCAAACGCATTACAAAAGTCGTACCACACTTTGTAGAGCGAGCGGTGCTTGCGGCGAGCACTGTGAATCAGCGTGGCTGCGAGAAAATTATGTGCCCCGCAGCCATTGACCCCACGAAAAACCTTTTGGCCGGGTGCGTAGCGATCGTTTGGATTTAACAACCGCACCAGCTGCCGCGCCAAATCCCCCGTATACAGCTTGTAAATGGCCTGCTGGAGGCAAATGGGTCTTCAATTGGCCGGGTCGTCCCGCGCACCTTTCTTGTGACTCAGTCAAACCAAACCCATCTTCCAACTCTGTGGGACTATTTTGTATGTTCAACAGTACGTAAATATTGCCGTGAGGACAGAAGTAGCTGACAAGGCAAACGCTGGTAAATGTCGTAGCAAACTCCATCAATACCAGGACTGGAAGCGCCGCGCGCATGCTGCAGTTGGCCTTCGATATCTCCAGCCGTTGGCGGACCAGTCAGCAAGATTTCAGGTATATCCGTTAGCCGAGATACGAAGGGTGGTACCGAATGGCGCGGCATTGCGTCGGTCCCCACTCCTCATGAAGAAATGTGGAATATCTCAATGAAAAGTGACGACCCCGATACACCGGGATGTATGGCGCCGCGGATAACCCCGTCGATCGCTCGGTATACTCGTTTTTCTGCTGTTCGAGTTGCCGGACTGCTGTCATTATTTCTGTGATCCACGGCCCCGGCTGCTTCAAAATTCCTTCGTCACAAAAGACCCCGCTCTGGTCGTCCAGACCGATGGAATACATTGTTGTGTGGGCCCGCAAGGCCGCAAACGCCGGGATCGGCGACGGAGATGTCAGGTCACTTTCTGGTTATCGAAGTCTTCTTTTGGCACAAATGGCCGTCTCCATCGGACTCGAACAATCCAAGTAACTGGAACGCAATATCGATCGATGCACCCAGCGACGTCCCCGCCCCAGCACGTAAACCGTTCGTGATTATCAGCGATCGGGTCGTCCAGCGGGTGCTCCATCCGATTCACGGATCGATCATCGCAAACGGCACCTCCAGCCGGCCGAGTGCCAGACACTCTGGCCAACATCGAGCTTTGTCCATGTCGGTCAGTATGTGGATTGTACACGCAGTTTAGGGCCTCAATGAATAGTTTTGGATGGTTCGGTGCGCCATATTCGAAAAAATTGCTTGCGCTGGGGACAGGTGGCTGCCGTGCCGATATTGGCCAAGACCGTCCTCTCTGCTCTTTAAGGTGAAACGTAATCCAACGCCGTGTACAGGAATAGCTGAAGCATAATAGGTCCCGCTTGGCCGTATCGAATGTGAACAACATCACGACATTTTCTGCAGAGCTTGCCCCAACGCCTCAATACGACATGGCCGCGCGCTCTGATGCCGGAGCGGGACCCCAGAATTGTTGCCTCTGAGACATGGGTTGCCTAGTGACACCATGCCTCCGGTCGTTCCATTAAAGGCAATACCCGCGATGCTGATATCCATTACGCTAGAGTTTGCTTCGGAATCCCCTCTTGTTTTGCGCAATAAGGCGCATGTCGACGCTCTTGACGGCTTGCTTACACAAAGTGCAGCCTGTCGAGTGTCGAAACAAACAAAAGTATCAACAATCTTGTATTATTTTAGAACAGTTGGTACTGGCAAGCAAACAGGTAAGTCGTCACCAACTTGAAGTCAGCATTTGATAGCTGCCGATCAACATTCAGCCCGTCATGCTTGAGCATCAATACTTGGGCAAATGCTGCAACTGACACTGTAACACAAGCTGCATCTACTCCTTAACCATGATCATCGGCATTGCCTTGCAAGCCTCTTTCTGAATCTTATATTTCTCTCACGCTCTTGCACGCTCAAAACTGCTGCTATTGCTTCGTTTTGCGAGTCTGTAGCACTTCTCCGCAGCCTACTCCTTGGTACAACAGAAATCTAGCTTCTGTATCTCATTCACCACTGACAGTAGTTGCTACTAGAAAGTTTTGCACTTCTCCTTGACATCAGCCACCGGAACAAAAGGCGCTGTATGATCTTGTCGCACCTCCTAAAATAGTCCGCCACATTGGCTATTCTTCACGCCATGTTTGTGTAACTATTCTAGTTCTTGTGGGGTTCTTGATGAACAAATTGGTAGCGACGATTGTATTGTCGTTCATCATTTACTTATGATTGCGCTGCATAATCCGCCGGTTTGCTCTGACTCGTCAAAGCTGACAACAAGTAGCCATTTGACCGGATTGACTCTTGGCGGTGGTATGTAATGTAACGATTCGGCGCGATGCTCACGGTACCGAAGTGGCTGGCTCACGTCACCACAAGGTGTGATGCCCACGTAAGCTCACAAAGATTGTTTTCACCTCACGCGCACAGGGTCCTCAATCCGCAACAGATAGCAACGCAGCCGATCAAGCACTGTGTCAACTGTCGGTGTCGAAAACCATATTGACGACATGGTCGGTCTAGTTGCTAGACACTGTTAGCAAATTTATCGGAGCTGGAGACGTGTCAGGATCTCTTTTCTCACGATACATGAGATTTCGCTCGCTTTTCAAGGTTCGACCGATGAAAAGCACTGGCCCAAAAAAAACACGTCATCGTGATCTTGTACTAGCGCTGCTGATATTGCCCATTGGGAGTAGATCACGAATACTTAAGCCCGATCTAGATCAAAGCGTTAGAAAAGATCGACATGGCTGCCATCTTTTCCTTAAACGAAGCGACATGTGATCGTAGCTGAGCTCTGCGGTCTTCATTTGCTACCACTGGATCATTGATCCAAGTATTCAATAAACGTTTTAGCTTTTCTTTCTTTGCGTCTTCTGACCGCAGAAATTAGTCTCATGTAACTTATACAAGGCTGCAAGATAATCAAGGAGCCTTTGTTTGAGGCCTATCACTCATTCAAGATTCTAGGCATTCCAAATCGAATAATCATACAGCTCATTTGCAAGGCAGCCGAAGCGTACTAAGCCCAACTAACGTACGTCGTAGGTAATATCAACTTCTGTTGCAAGCGAGTGGGTAAAAAAAGCGTTCGTCGTCGATACGGACTTGCCTGGTCGTCTACATTCCCAGTATGAATTCGTTCACTCAAGCCAAATGTATTTGCACGATTCGATCACAAACGCTTGTACAGTCCGCGTGAAATGCTGGCATCAATCATTACTTCTGCATAATTAGCTAACTATCTTCCAGATTAATGCTTTGACCAAAGCGGCTGTAGAGCAACTTTTTCAGAGCCTGCAACCAGCAAAAGCACACCATCTTTAATTCTTTCTAAACACACACAAACACCATCGTCTTTTAGCTAACCACAATTCCTCACCGCCTGTCGATCCTCAAGCTTTAACTCTTCCACGTGCAGCTTTTTCAGTTCCGTGTTTACTTCCTACCAACATCATTAACTCAAATGTCAGCGCTTGAAAAAAACAACACACACACATAAAGGTTTGCTATTGCACATACCTCCACACGTTTCTCAATATATTCTTGGGCCGAGTCCTCCGAGACCTCTATAAAACTCTCCCCAATAAACAACCTGTAAAAAGCATTTAATATCAGCCATTCTCCACTTTGTCACATATCTTGATGTTTGTATCCAACTCACTGAATGGTATCACCACCTTCACTCATCATAAGGTCTGTATTGGCATCTTCCAAAGTATCGAGTTTATCCTTAAGCGTCTTCTTTTGATCACGAATTTCATGCAACAACGCATTGTTACGTCCAAATTCATTGATACGCAACTGATCTTCCTTGCGGACCTAAGATTGATACAAGTATGTTTGATCTTTTATTATGGATTACAAGATACTTGACAAAGTATCTACAATATCACATACATCCACTTCGACTTCTTCTTGTTGTGTGAGCATTATCGTGTCTTAAATTTAGTATCTCTTAATTAAGAGCAAAAAAGACTCGTGTGAATGAAAGTTGGTCGATAAGAACCAACCGAACTCATTATTCGGACAGATGGCTACATCGCTTGTTATTTCTATCTATTTAGAAACGTCAGTGGAGAAAAAAAAGCTTTTTTGTTTATTTGCGATTGTATTCAACGTAATATCATGACGAAAATAGTATGAAGAGTCTAGTAGTTCTCGACAAATTGGTATAAAATGCATAATGTTGACTACATGTGAATGTTTACTTTAGTTTTTGGCGACTGCTATTGTATACTTGACTAGCAATATCGATGAATCACTGCATTTGAATTTTGCACTTTGTAGATTGTCTTGATACAGCTACTCTTCAAATGCTTGTTATGTTAGTGGAATTACTATAATTCAGCTATAAACTTACTATACGCAAGCGCTTCCTGTGCAAATTGACGCAAACCCAAGTTAATGTTCTCGCCAACTGGGCGAATTGAGCTTTGTGGTGATATAAAGTCATTGCCCTCCACTTCAATCGTTAGCGCTGGCACTGTTAAATTAAACTGAAGAAACATGCCGTCATCAAAGCATCCGTAAGCTTTGTAGAGGTAAGCTCCAGTTTCACTGATATACTGCACATGTGGTTGTGTCGATAGCGCGTTGCGTACACTGTCACCCAATGCACGCATTCTTGAAGCAAATGGCTCGACTCCGCTACCTGGTTGATTGCTAAATGGACGGAGCACTTGACCACCAAACGTATGCATATCCAAGATTCCACTAAGCGAGTCCAAATTGTTAATAAAGTTGAATAAACCAGCAGTAGATACTTCACTGAGAGGATATTCACCTGGATACGTTTCTTGATCAACCTCACTTGAATCGAGATTAAAATATTCCTCGGGCGGCCAGTTCCTATTCAAGTCTACGCCAACGTCCTGGCCGTTCCGTTGTACCAAGTGTCGACTCGTACGCCACATCCTGTCAACTTTCCACGTATACTGATATCCGTCAATATTCACAATTGGCACAAAGTACCAGTCAAATTTGTCAAACAAATTCATCGTAGCTTTGTCTCCAAGTCGTAAGTCATCCAGCATCGACGCCATTGTGTAGAGTGTAGCAGCTCCAGCCTGCCACTCTCGAGCATGAATAAGTGCCTGTGTGTAGAGCGTCTTCTTTGGAGTTGTCACTTCTTCGGACGTGGTAGAAATTTTGAAAGCTGGAATAGCTCGTCCTTCGTATGTGACCGACACATTTTCAAACTTGGAAATAAACTCTGGATTCTGCTCAACTAACACGTCCAAGAAGTCAAAAATTTCATGTAGTGGTCGGAAACATTCAAAGAACGGATTCTTTGTGTACAACACTTGGTCACTTGTCCCATTCTCTGTTTTGCTTCTTAAGTCGTCCAAATAGCCTTCCGTATCTTGAATGCATGCGGAAATCTCTCCTCGATCCTTTGTAATCACTTGGTATTCAATATAATCTTTGTATCTTCGAATCTTCATCGGTGACGACATCGTTGAGATTTTGCCTCGAACATGTTTACCAATGTGGAATTTTGTGGTCGTTTGCAACGTCCCCGCAGCAGCAAACGCCTCCACATCCTTATCAGATCCAACAACGTCTGCTTTTACTTTAGTGTTAGGATTAACGGGCTGGTTATGATACTCAATCGTCTTAATACCGCGAATATCAAGATGCGAATGAGGAATTCGTAGTGCTGCATCCATTGCAGCCTTGGTGCCTTCAATAATAAAACGATGTTTTACAGCATGACGGTGTTGACGATGATGGCGATGATGATTTAACGAGGTAGAATGCACTCGAAATGACAAGTTAATCATAAATATTGCACAAAACACTACTCGCCAAATCTTCATCACGTCGGTCGATATTCGAATGGAGTCTTGTCAAAATGACATGGACTCGATCGAAAATCGAGTGATATGTGACCCATTTATTAAACTATAGAGGTTCTAAGAAACCCACAGAATCAGATACAAAAACAGTGAAACCAGTGGGCTAGCGACATAATGTGCATGTATGTATGTATATGAATATAGATATCTACGTAGTGGCTATGAATCATCCTATCTACTATTATCCATACTTGGTAAAAGCCTTATGTCGTTAGATACTGGTCCAAAGATTCACCCGAAATCTCCTCAATCTGTTTAATAACCCGATGACACGTCTTTTCAACTTCAGTATTTGTGTCCTCCATAAGCTCGGCCAAAAATGGAATGCTTTCAGGTAACATCACCAGAAATTCCTCACCAATCACTTGATAACATTTTTCAATGGTCACAAGCGCTCCGAGACGCACAGCAGCAGATTCACCACGAGATTTCATTAGCACAGCATAGTGAAGCGGTTTCCAGAGCAAATCACTCTTAGCTGCCCACGCCAAGTTGGCAAGGCACGGTGCTACGGTTTCCAGTATAAAGTCGCGCATCAATGCATTTTCGTATTGCAGCACATCCAGCACATCAACTAATGGAGTCATCACAATATTAAACTGATCCTTCTCGATAAATCCATCATTGTCATGTACGAAGCAGCCATCCAAGGCTCGTACCACCGTTGTCAGTAGTAGAGTGTTACGCTCGTGTTTCGCCTTTGTATCTGCCAATGTAGACAATGTAGCACCCTTGGCCTTTTTCACCGGTGGCTCGTCCGCACTAGCGAAAAAGTCATCGTCGCTTTCGCTATCTTCTGGTGATCGTCGTGGCTTCTGCATCAGAACCTTTCGACTCTCAGCAAGAGACAATGCCAGAAATTCCAGCACATGTGCGTAATACGGGACAAAGATGCCACGGAGACGCTTCGATAACTTAACAACTAGTTTGAAAAACGAAATCCGGCGCGAGATATCACCAATTTTGCCAGATGATCCAACACGCGTCTGCGTCCACTCGACCAGCTTTAGAAACAACGGCTTTAGCTGCTTCTCGCTAAGCTTTAGGATAAATTGCACAAGGCACTCCAACACGTCGTCTTCAACATTATCCAGGTCTTCTAGCTTTGATGCGTGAACACGACGTGCATCCAAAGCAGTAACGAAAAAGCGTGCAAACGTAGGAAGATGTTTCCGTATGGCCGACGAGTCTAACTCGTTCACAACAGTTCCAACAACTGAGAATAACCGAGTCACACTCATGTCACTCTTCAGCGCCAGCACGTGCTCGTACGCATCAAAAAGAGTTGGGAGAAGCTGCCGCAACTCGACATGATTGCTTAGGTTCAAAAAGCAGCAATCGACAGACATTAAAACTTCTACATTCGTTGGAGCAGATGAGAGGAGGGCTGGCGTCAAGAGGGAACGAATGACGCGAGGCAAGTACGGCCCCAAGAACTGAGGAATCTTGTCCGTAAACACCTCCAACGCTGCTAGCAAGCACTGCAACACCGCCTTGGTGCCACTGACTCCATTGGTAGACGAACAATACTCGATTCCATTCAATAGCCGAGGGAAAAATTTCGGCAAGAGCGGGAAAACAACCGGGCCAACTGCGCGTCCAATCGAGGATAAGCACACAAACGAACAACCAAACAAGTGCAGCGTCATGGAAGAAGTTAATAACATCCCGGTCCACATACTTCACGATCGTAGGCAGAATTTGCTGAAAGCGCTTGGTGTGATTTGCAGCGAAGTTGCGCGCCAAAATGTCAACGCTTAGTAGCGCAGTCTGAATGTTTACACTGTTCTCAGAACCTTCAGGATTCTGAAGAATAGCGTCCAGCTCGTCCAGCATGTCGATAAACAACAAAGCTTCGCCTGGGGAGAGCGAATCGCGCTCCTCTTGTAGACGTTCATTAAAAAGTTGCATCGCCTTTTTGCGCACCAAGCTGTTGTCATGGTGCAATAGTTCACTAATGACTGCAATGAAACCAGGCGATGATAGAAGCTGCTGAAGTGCGCCAAGAATATCCATTGAATCTGTAGCCAGGGCCGTCCAAAAACCACTCTCATCATCATGCAACGACTGCTCCCGAGCAACCCGGCGGAAGTACAACAAATCAAGTTGCGCCAGCACCAAGTAATTGTGCTGCAACACATCGCCCCTACTATCCTCGTCGTTTGTCCGATCACGATTACTTTGGTAGCTCAAAATCTTGTGGTGTAATTCGCGGGCGCGCAGGTGCGTTGCAATAAATTTAAGGAGGATCGAATTCAATCGACGAGAGAGCGCACTCGACTTCACCAATCGTTCACCAAAGACAAAGCGTTCATACTGTACATCGTCTTTATCGTCGTCCTCTTCGATTTCGTCCGTATCCGTTTCAGCCTCTTTTACCACGTGCGGCAACAAATCGCGCGTTATGCGGAGAACCATTACCAGAGACGATACCTGGTCCGAGCACTCAAAATTAAAGCACATGCTGTGCGCAAACTGAATGCGCTCGCGCTGGCTGTCCATATCTTCCACAACAGCAGCGTGCTGCAACAGTGCAACAACACAATAAGGCAACAGTTCACATCCCAGAACTCCAACCACCATCTTAAACAGAACTTCGCGCTTGCTCCTGGGAATCTGGTCAAATGCATCCACAAAGAGACCAAGAAACCGCTGCGGTGTCATCAATGTCCCTGCTTCTTGGTTTGCCACAATGTGCGGAACCACGGCCCTGATGATTGTCTCAAGCACGTGAAAAGAATATTCATCTTCGTGCCGAATTGATCCTGAACTGACGAAGCTCAGAATCTTGTCCAACGAGGCAAGCACACTTGACGGGTGCAAGTTTACCAACGAGCTAATGAAGAGCAGACACTCGTTGCGCGTCTGAGGGGATGATGTACGACCCAAGCACGTAAGCGTATGCTTAACGAGGAGTTGCGGCTTCACTGTTGTCGTTACGTGCTTTGTACTCTTTGCTAAACGTCCATTTATTTGCTCGAAAGACGAAGACGTAACCTCGCAAATACGACGCAAACAGCTAAACAGAACCTGCAAGATGTACTCCGATACAGAGCTTTCGTGCTTTGGATCACAAAACAGAGCAAGTACGTTGCACAATGCCGTGAGAAGCTTGTTAACATCAACAGCTGCTTCCTCGTCGCTCGAAACGCTGTCAACCTTGATTACAAGAACCTCAAGAATGCAGCTCAGTTCAGAAAACTCTACTTCACAAGCAAATTGTTTCTCGAGCAATTGTACAAAAATACCGTAGCTGATTGGTAAAGTGTTCAGGCACTGAATAAGCTTTGAAGCAACACTTTCTTCTGCAACCATCAACAATCGAAGCAGCTTATCGACGAGCACATAGCGAGACACATCATCAAGAGCCTTGTAAACATCTGCCGAAAGGTTGGACGCCAAAAAGACCTGCAACTTCTGTAAACGCGAGTGATGGTCCTTCTCAGTACGCAGCACAGATATCATGGCTACCGCAAATTCCTTAGATACCGCGCTCTTTCCTTGTCTCGTTGTAACAGCAACGTTTGGGTCCAAGTAGTGCGTAAGGAAACCTATCAGTAACTTCAGGGTAAATTTGTCAGCACCCGTTGTTAAACACCCCGCTAGAGTCTGCTGGAAAAAATCAACAGATTGGAGCCAGAATGACGTATCTTTCACAGGGGCCAACAGATCGAAAAGTTTCGCTGCAATGCACATTTCGCTGATGCTGGCAGAAGACACAAAGTTCATCAGCACTTGGTGGAACAATAAGCTTTCTTTTTGCGCACAAAACAAGCCAGAAAGTGCTACCACCGAATTGGCATCCATCAGTATGTCCTGCTTTGCATGAAGCAAGAAAGCCGATGCCGTCTGAAGCACTTTCAGATCCGCCAACTTTGACGACCGCACAGTAGCACCACATGATACAACCCAGCGGTCAAGGCACGTAAGTGCAGATTGACGCACTGCTTTGCTGAGATCCGAGAGCGCAACCATGACAACAGGAACGGCATGGACTAGCTGCCGAAGCTCTACTTCTGACTCAGCGTACGAAAAACCTTCGAGCACTGCAGAAATAATATCCAAAGCGCGCGTCTTAGCGAGGACTTCCAACAAATCATTCGTCGAAGCAGGCTTTGTCACAATACGAGCCATCGTCGGCAACAGCTGATTCGAAAGGTCGCCGTGAAACAACTCCAGCAGGCACTGTTGACTACGTATAAATATGGGGGTTGGAGACTGCAGCAAAGTAGTGACGCAATCATCAAAATCGTCACAAGAGACAGCAAATACGGCGTACGCAACCTCAGCCAGCTTTGACGCAACGCGTATGATGCGCGTAAGATCTTCGTCCAACACGCCATCTTCACACAGCATAACAAATTCTTTCTTAAGGATCAATCGGTATGATTGTTCCAGCAAAACCAGATGCGCCTGAGTCTTTTTCGACTTCGTCGCCGCTAGTTGAGCACTGGCTACAGACAAAACATCAATCAAAAAACCCGTGAGAGGATTTTCGTTAAATTCCGACGTCCGAGACCAGCATAGGCAGTACGGTAGCAATTCTGAAACGTTAGCAGAAAGCGCATGGCCAAAATCTTCGGCCATATCTGTGACACCCTTCCCACTTTTCGTCGATGATTTAGAAGCGCTCACACCAAAAGGGTGATCAAGGACAGCAATCCAGGCCCACACCGTATCCACAGTAACAACCTCTTTCGTATTCACCAGCGAAACAAACAAAGTCAGCAATTTCTCGTCAGTGTCCAATGATGCAGCCGTCTTGCGAAAGCTTTTCAGCATAAAATCAGCAACAGCCTCAACGATAGAAGCCTCACCACGGTAAAACCACTTGCGGATTGTCTGGACAAGCACTTTCAGCATTTGTTTCTTAGAGCTCAAACTTAGCATCAGATCACCAAGAGACGATGAAATCATAAAGGTTGCAATACGTTTACTATCGTCTAGCATCCGACGCAGAAGAACATCGCCACTTGTAAGTACTTGAACCTTGTTCGTCGTCGTCGCTTCTGCGTTCACATCGTTCATCTTTGCTAACAACACTAAAGCTTCGTATCGAATGTGTTCAGTTGGGTGATCCAAGGCAAGCGCCAGTGATGTGTTCGCGTTGGTGTTAGATGGCACAAAATGCGCCGAGTTCGTTACGTTCTTAAATGTCGCCGTTAGAAATTTGTTCAGCTTGTTGTCTTCCTCCGACTTCTTTGTTTGCTTCGACAGCAGGCTGCTAATCACGACGTCCACCTGCGTCGCATTCTTCTTACCCAGCACAACCAACCCCTTCGAAATGGCCTGCACGCGCGTGTTGTCCATTGCAAACGCCAGTTCTCCTGCCTGTTTTACCATCATCTCAACCAGTTTGTCTGTAAATCCGTCAACCACCGAAACGCTCTCAACCAACACCGTAAACAAACGAAAACAATCGTCGTCCATGGACTCCATGTTTTGTGTCAAAAAGACTGTCAATAGCTGCACAAACCTGGCCGATTCATAGTTCGAAGTAGCATCTCGCAGAAAATCGCCCAGGTTCTCCATCAGTACGAGATGTTTTCCCGTCGTAGCCGATAACCGAAAGGACGGTTGCGTATGCGCTAGAAAAATCACACACAACAATGCGTTCATCTGTGCACCTGATTGTGCAAACTTTAGCAACACTTTAACCAGTGCGTCCACTACATTTGCCGACAATGTTGCTTTGGACGCCAACTTAGTCACAATCATGTACGCTGAAGACTGCAATTCTGGAAAAGTCCTACATTTTAGTGCCGTTAGTAATTGAGGGACCAGCCATCGCAGCATCTGCTCAGTCACTTTAGCATTTTCAAGCACCTGAAGTACTATGAGTGTATAAAGTGACGTAAGTTTTGGATTACTAGGTCCAATTCTTGTAGCTGCTTTATATAAAAACTCGATAATTGATGATTCATCCATCGCACGTTGTACAAGTGCTGCACGCACTAGTTTTGTTCCCTGTGTTTTCACTTGTCGTAGAAATTCCCATCTTGTATCATGAATATGAAGAATTCGTACCATACGTATAAACCACTTGGATTCATGATAAGGTATGATCATTGCCATGATACTATCGACATTATAATGATGAATCTCATAACGACGAACGAGAAATTCCAATACTTTATGTGCTGGATGAAGTAAGAAAGAAGCACTTAGTGCATCCAGAATGGTTTCTAATGCCTGATCCAGCTCTTTTTCATCTTGTTTTCGAGTCTGTGTACGATAGAAATGAAGCCGTTCACGAGTAAAGAGTTTTCCAATTGCTTCATCCATTTCCAATGCCTCAAATCGTGCATCCCGTTGTTTCAACTCTAAAAGACCATTCCATGCTAAATTATAGATCGTTTCATCATCGAATTCAGCTGCTTCACGTTCATCATATAGAAATGTACTCGTACGACGTTTACTACCAGCACCAGCTTCACGAAGTTGCTGTAATTGCTTGGCTAATGCACTTGTCATGACTCCTTTAACGATGTGGTTGGTAGGTAGGTAGTTCTATGGACGGAGTGAACCTAATGACTGGCGATGAGCAAAGGGACCTATTTTTAGGAAGCGAATGAGGTTTTTTAGCCTAACTTTTGAGTCTTTTTGAAAAAGAAAAAATGAGTAGAAAATAAATAGAGCGGCTGTTTTCTCCGTTAAAGTACGTACTATATAGAACACTTTGCATTCTTTGAGCAACATAATATAATAATAATGACGGCAGTGGGTAAGAGACTTGTCACGATAGCGAAAAGAACAATTGTGACGTACCCAGAATTTGTGCAACTTGTCGAGGTTGGGCCACGTGATGGACTACAAAATGAAAAGACTCTTGTATCAACAAAAGATAAGGTCAAACTCATTAATTTGTTATCCGAGTCAGGACTGTCGGTGATTGAAACCACATCCTTTGTCTCCCCCAAGTGGGTTCCACAGGTACGAAATAAGTGTTAAATCGTCAATAATTAATAATAAACTACTCCTAATAAGAATGTGAAACGATATCATATAATATTTAGATGGCCGATAATCGCGAGGTCCTAAAAGGGATAATACAAAAAAAAGGTGTCTCATATCCCGTTTTAACACCGAACCTTGAAGTACGTATATCCTGTAAGACCTTATATCTTGTGAAATGCGTATTATTAAAACAAACGCATTTATCTGACAGGGATTTCAAAATGCTGTTGAAGCTGGAGCAAAAGAAGTGGCTATTTTTGCGGCAGCTTCGGAAAGTTTTAGTCAAAAAAACATCAATTGTTCAGTTGAAGAAAGTTTCGAACGCTTTTGGCCAATTTGTGAAAAAGCGGATAGTCTTAGAATTCGTGTGCGGGGGTACGTGAGATCCAATGCTATCATGACCGTTTGTTCAAGAATGACGTGATGGCTGCAAATGTGTTTTGCACATGAAGGTATGTGTCATGCGTGCTAGGGTGTCCATACGAAGGATCAGTCGCACCATCTGTAGTTGCTGCTATTGCTGTAAAGATGCTTGAAATGGGGTGCTACGAAGTGTCTTTAGGCGATACAATTGGTGTTGGTACTCCTGGTGAGAATGCAGTAATTGTTTGTTCGTGTTGACAACTGCTTGCTTCTGATTAATTGTGACTCTTGTTACAGCATCTACTCTAGCGATGCTGCAAGCCACGAAGCAAGTTGTGCCAGTCGAGCGTCTTGCTGTGCATTTCCACGATACGTACGGGCAAGCACTGCCCAATATTCTTGTTGCACTCCAGGTTTGGACGAAAGCTCTTTTCATGTCTGCTTGGTCGTTCATCCATATTTTACCTCAGTCACTCATATGTTTGTATGTGTAGGAGGGAATTACAGTGATTGATAGCTCGGTGGCTGGTCTAGGTGGCTGTCCGTATGCAAGTGGAGCTTCTGGCAATGTTGCAACAGAAGATGTGCTCTATATGATACATGGTCTTGGCATCAAAACTGGCGTAGATCTTCACAAAATCATGGCTGCCGGTGACTTCATTACAAATGTGTTAGGACATGCCTCTCACTCAAAAGTCGCACTTGCTTTGGCACCAAAGAAGAAGCTGAGTCATCTCTAAAAACCATGTATCTTGTCGCTTTTGCATATCGAATCGTTAAGTACTGAATCATACCCATTTTTATCCTGAAACAAAGACCTATTTTGCACTTTTTGTGACTTCTTTCTGGACCCATATTTAATCTCGACGTCTTCGACCATATTGAGTCAGCATGGGTAGCTTGAATTCCAAGAATAAACACGCGTCGTCGTTGACTAGTTGTGATACAAATGCAAGGAGATCACTTGGTGTTCGTGCACAAATCACGTCCAAGGATAAAGCCACGCTTGATCTGAAGAACGCACGAGATCGACTCAAGAAATATCAGACGCGATTGGACATTGAAGCGAATCAATTGCACGAGAGTGCGAAAAAGCTGTTACAAGCTGGTAAAAGGGTATGACAGTCTTTTTATAATTGTGTTGATCACTGACATGGCTCGGACTCATGATACTTTTGGCTAACACATAGGACCGTGCAAAACTTGCGTTAAAGCTAAAGAAATACAAGGAACAGCAAATGCATCAAGCTGATAACCATTTGATACAAGTTTTAGGAATGTTGGATACGATGGAATGGGAGACACAACAGTTGCAGGTTTTTGAAGGATTAAAAGCTGGCAATTCGATCTTGAACGCCATTCACAAAGTACGCACATGATTTGTGGAATGTACAAGGCCATTCGGTGAATGTATTGCCAAAAATAGCCCATGGTGACAATGATTGTCTGTCTTTTTGGTGTTTGTTTTTTGTGGTGTAGGAAATGACGGTAGAAGCAGTGGAAGAGTTAATGCTAGAGACGGAAGAAGCACAGGCGATGGCAAATGTAGGGCACATCAATCTTTGCAGTTCTAACTGTTGATGCCTTCGTACTCGGTATGATATCGCTGACATCCTCTCACGTCGGTTTGTGTTGTTTATGCAATAGGAAATTAGCCGGATTATAGGTGGTAATTTGACTGTTGAAGACGAAGACGCTGTACTAAGTGAACTTGCTGAGATTGAAAAGCTGGAAGCAGATGCACTTGCAGTAGCACTACCCGAGGTTCCTGCGACAATGCTTGAAATTGGTACAATTGATTCAATTGATGCTCATTTCGTCGTCTACTATTGGTTCTTACCGTCGCTAACTTTGTGCTATTTTTCACTATTTACTATTTGATTAGCAAACATTGGAATGGACGTTTCGGTAATACCAACAGTTGAAGAAGGTCAGACTGCAAAACCTCGTGCTATTATATACAAGAAGGACGCTATTGCAATTTTAGGGTAAGGTAATTTTGAATCTTGCTAAACGTGACAAATTAAAAATAAAAACGTGATTTTATTCCGATAAAAACAAAATCCCCTATGTTTTTCAATATACAACAACCCAGCGTAAATTTGGCCGAGCATATGTTTTCTAGTTTCAACCAAAGTAATCCAAGGTATGGCATTTAGCTCACCCACAACCCTGATCTCTATCTAAAGTTATTGTCGTTTTTCTATTTGAAAAGCCGCTAGTTTTCGAATTTTACCCATATCGAAACCATCTCTATCCATTCATTTAATTTTTCTTCTTTATCTTCTTGCAAGTAATTTATCATGACACAGGAAGGATGTGAGTTTTATTCTCCATTCTGTGATCCAATGTCATTTTATCTATACTTGACAATATCCTTCATATTAATATGTATCGCTGGTCTCATGGCTGGTTTAACCATGGGACTTTTATCACTTGATATGTTAAATATGCGGATCTTGGAAATGGAAGGATCCGATGATGAAAAACGTCATGCAAAACAAGTTTTACCCGTTTTAACCCAACATCATTTTCTATTAGTAACACTATTAATCGTGAATGCAAGTGCTAATGAAGCTCTTCCAATCTTTTTAAACAAATTAGTACCAGAAGCTGTTTCGATTATCTTATCAGTCACATGTGTCTTACTCTTTGGTGAAATCATTCCATCGGCTGTATTTACAGGTCCAAAACAATTAAAAATTGCTGCCCTGTTATGTCCATTTGTCAAGAGTCTAATGATTCTCACGTGTCCTATTTCGTATCCAATTAGTCGAGTACTTGATTATTGGCTTGGAAATGATCATGATCCAGCACAATATAAACGAAAGGAAATTAAAGCATTGGTTACACTTCAGCGTGAAAATGATGTTGCTCGACGTACGTTTATTGATCATATGCGTCAATCGCAGCATCAGTCGAATCAAGTCCAGAGAGTAACGACCATGTCTGCAATGTGTGACAAGCAGCCATTATTAACGCCACGGTCACTCTATGAAGATTCTGCTCATGGCACACGTCTCCATGTCGATGAAGTTACAATTATTCATGGAGCACTCGATTTAGCTTCTAAGACTGTAACGGAGGTTATGATTCCTATGGATGACGTCTATATGCTAGAATTGGATGTAGAACTATCACCAGACATGTTGGCAAGTGTACTAGCCTCTGGTCATAGTCGTATTCCAGTATATGAGAAACACAAGTCCAATATTGTTGGTCTGCTGCTTGTGAAGAAGCTTATTGTATTGGACCCGGATGATCGTCGCCCGATTAGAGACTTGATACTGCGCAAACCTATTCTAGTGAGTCCAAAAGAATCGTGTTACTCTATTTTGAATGAGTTTCAGAAGGGTCACTCCCACATTGCACTAGTCACTCCGGATGTTGACATCGTCTTGAGGTGTTGGCGCTTCGAGGAAGAAATACCGGAGAGTGTTGTGTTTAAGGGCATTGTGACCATTGAAGACGTGATTGAGGAGCTCATTCAGGAAGAAATTGAGGATGAAAGCGACATCTACGTGCATGATATCGTGGATTACTGGCAGGCTCGTTATCGCAAGGTCATCAAGGGGACTGGATCGACTTTTGTAAAAAAACGTCTACGCCTACTCGCAGATCGAGCTCGTCGTCGTGTAAAGAGCCGTCGCTCTAAACAAGCAGCTGAATCGGCAACCGCCAAGTCCATTAGAGCTACAGGTCTACCTCAGCTTGATGCTCCTTTATCGATCAAGGTCGTTTCTGAAAAGACTCCGCTTTTGTGAGGAACAGTGTGAAGTAAGACTCGCAGACGGCGAAGATAATAAAGTGCGTATATGTCTGAATCAAGCTCCATCGACCTCGCCTTGTGATAGCTACCGTTGTATCATATGCAAAGTGTCTATTTCTGATGAACATGTAAAAGTCAAACAAGGTTTACTGGCAATACCTTGTGAACAGGTTACAGCATACAATCTTTCAACGATGTTCATGGGATTGTACAAGTTAGTAGAGATTGTAAGAGGTTGTTGCCTTTGAATATAGTCCACATATGCAATACTGCTGCGATTGAACCACTTGCTATGGACAAATTAGTAGGCAATAATACGAGTTCATTGTAAGACCTCCATACAATCAAAAATGCAGTTGAAATAGCTTGATAAGTGCTAAACAACGTGGTCGTCTATGTCTCTTGGTTGTCCAATTCGACGAACCTATCGAGGTGGCCAGATTTGATATCAAAGATTTGGTCCGTTAAGACGCCGTGCGCGGCAGTTTTCATTATGTTTTTTCGATTACAAGCCATGCAGTGAATGATAAATTTGGTAGGCAAACGGATACATGAGCGTTTATATTTTTAGGGGACGTGCCAGACTTACTCACATTTACGAATCAAGTCTGATATGTAGATGAAGAAGATGGCAACGGTTTGTTCTTACACACCTGCGTAGCCAAAGAGCGTGAGGCTGGCCGCCATAATGAACATACCAGCAAAATTACCAAAAGCAACAATATGCGTCTTGTCCTTGGCAAACTTGTATGCTGTAGGGATCAGTTCCTTTACACAAATGCACACCATGATGCCACAAACAATGCCAAATAGAATCCCCTCCGAAAGTGGCTCCATGCCGTTACCAATGGCCAACCATGCAACAAGTCCGCCAAGTGGCTCAGCACCAGCAGAAATTGCGCACCACATTATTCCTCGCGAGCGAGACCCGGTGGCAAAGTATATTGGAGCAGCAACAGCGATCCCTTCGGGAATGTTGTGCAAACCGATACCAACAGCAAGAGAGAATCCAACCGAAGAGTTCTGGATTGCTCCGACATAAGTAGCAACGCCCTCTGGCAAATTGTGAATACCAATTGCCAACGCACTCAGCAAGCCCATTCGTTGCAATGATTGCTTGGCGTTTTCATTCATTTGGACATAGTTGGGCGTTGGTTCAGCACATGTAGATGGACCAGATTCCACACACGGTGTCGAGCTTTTGTTTGCCATTTTATAGCTTTCAAATTGTTGCATCGATTCACGAACACCTTTAAGGTTTTCAATTTCCGTCATCTCGTGTTCAGGTGAGATTTTATGCACGACCATATCAATGACGTAGAGGAGACCAATGCCGAACGCAAAGCAGCAAATAGCTGCTAGCCAGCCATGGCCAGTTGCCTTCTCATCCGACATGTCTTCCGTTCGAATGCCTTGTGTGAGTGAGTGCACCGCTTTGCCAAAGAGTTCAGCTAACGAGATGAACATCATGACACCAGACGAGACGCTGAGCGCAACTGCCAAACTCACTGGGTTGGCCAAGTATACGAGACGCTTACTAAAGATGACCATTCCGCCTAGAACTGTAGCAGCTCCGGCGGCGATGTTAAGTGCAAACGCGATGCCAACATCATGACCCGTTTGAATCATTTGTTTCGAAAAGTATGATGCCGTTGAAGCTGCTTTTGTAAAAATGAATGACCAGGTGTGTATCATATGACGATCATTATTTGTAAAGTGGAATCGTCATGTCCTTGTACGTCCAATCAAAGTCTTCATGTACCGGATGTCTGCCTCGTTCCAATCAAAGTAACGCTAGACACCTGCCATGGAAGCAATGCCTTAGCGATGTGTTGGAAGCTTTGACTGGCAGGATTGCTAGCACTTTTTACGTGAAGAAGATTACGGTTTATCCTTAGCCTCAATTTGTTACCGTATCTTGGGCGACGAGCTCAGCCTATATCCCCAAACAACTCGTAGCCCTATAGCAAGAGCATGTAGAGAATTCATGGGCTTGGCATTGAGACAGTGCATGTCAGAGGAAGGGATGCTACTTACTGTTTATGGTGTGATTTCTTTCCACGACCTATAATGATATCACTAATCGAGCTAGTACACAACCATTTATTTTTACATTTTGAACCATGTCCGAGGCACTATATCTCTCCGACGATAACAAACAGGGTGCATTCGATTGTCATTACAATCATGCGCTTTGTTTGTGCACGCAGATAAGAATATCCGCATTAATGAAGGTTTCTTGATTGAGCAAAGTCTGAAAACAGTAAGGAAAAAAACGTCGAAGAAATACTGCTGTATGCAATTTTCTTGCAGTAGCTTGAATGACGGATACTTGTATCACAAGCTGTCAAGGTTACAATGAAAAATTCATCATCGCAGTTGTACAGAGCTGCAACAGGAAAACCCATCGATGTTCAGACTTCCTATCTGACCAGACCGAATAGAATGACTTAATGTCACATGTTGGTATATATGCTCTAATACTGCTTTTGGTGTCGCTGTATAGTTTTTCGTCTTTCGATGTCCAATTGAACCTGGCAACTGGATGATGAGTACGTCTACAGCTAGAAGTCGATGTTTGAACCATCGACAGGAGTACGCTTGCATATGCAATGTATTACCGAGCTAACGTTTCATGTGCGTAGCCTCTTACAGTAGCGCATACAAGTATAACAGACGATAATGATATGCTTGTAAGTTAGAAGCTGGACTGAACAGTCTGAAACTGAGTTACCTCATGCGTGAAAAAGCCAACGTATTAATATTTCTACATCAATGGGTTATGCCCATTATAATTCGAGTCTTTGATTTGTTGATTAACTAACCTGCTGGAAGGAAGCTGGTCTGACAGTTGACGCTGTTTTTCTCTATCAAGGTATAAATTTTGGTCTATGTCTGCTTCAATCGCTTGTTTTCGTAATTAATAGCTTTTACCAACAAGTTATATATCGCCACCAATTGCGTACTGATCCGGCGACAGACGTTCAACAATGATTTGCGATCAGATGTTTCTATAGTTATGACATTGCAAGATCTTACTACTTGCAGGAGATGGACCGAGATATCGCCATGAACTTGTTGTCTGTGTCAAGGTCCAGTAGATTGTATTTACATCCACGTCGGATAAGCATTATTCACCGGTTGCCAACCGTTAGTATTTGCTGCGTTCGGTCATAACTTCTTTTTCCTCTTCGGTCCCATGCAGTACTTCACCCTAAATCTAGTCCTATTCGCGTGCGTTTGTACAGCCCATAGCGTCTCAAACTCTTCGAGCGCCAACTCAAGTAATGCATCGAAGTTGAATGCCAACAATACTGAAATCTACAATGTTTGCCCCGCCGCGATTGATTTCACCAAGGAGCAGGACCAGCTCTCCGAAGAGGAACTAAAGGGAAATGCTGCTGATGCAGCAATGTCAGCTTTCCTATTGAGCCACCCCAACAACACACTATGGGACTACTTCAAGATTGAGCAACGGCAGAAATGGTTAATGTTTGAGAACCTGTCGCCGTCGGGTAAAATCAAGAGTTTGGCGAGGAACTTTGTCAACTTCGCGGCTGATACCGCCATCAATATCGCGCAGATGATTGCTGATGCGATCGAATGGATCATTAACACCATCCGCCATCCGGTTGTCGGAACCCGACAGGTTATAGACTTCTTCAAAGATTTTGGCAAAAACGTCAAGTTACTGTGGGGTTTAATGAAAGACGACCCTAAGGAAACGTCTAAGAACATGGGCGGAGGTTTGCTACTTCATATCATGCATCATCCAACAGAATTTACTGCTGACACTTTGCTGACGGTGACCACCGGATTTGCAGTGATCCATGGTCTCATGCATGGTGTAGAAGCTATCTTTGGAGCGATGAGCAATGCTGTTTCGAATGTGCTCCTGTCCGTACTGCTTTTTATCCACGCCATCGATGACCCGATCCTCATCGTCACGCCTCTCATCCGTTCGATGGTGGAGACGACAAAAACAGTCTTTACAGATGGTAACTCTACTACTCCCGACGTCCTCACACTCAGCCCGTATGCAATCAAGCCTTTGAAGTCGTGCAAAATTCCCGAAAAGTATCGACCAGAATTCTCATCCCGTGACTTGTGTCTGAGTACTCCAGCCGAAATTCGCAATCTCCTGTTTGGAACAGCTAAGCGAACTGCCAAAATGACAAGAGCAGAGCGCATAACCGCATACAACCGCTTTCATGACTTTGTGTGCTGCTACCTCAAAGACCAGGGGTTTGTGGTAAACGCTCCTAGTATGAACTCGACAGCTTTTCGGGCTGAACTCGTCCCTGTTCACATAAAGATGACCAACTGCTCGCAGCTTCTTGCCACCTACAATGCCGACACATTTGACAATTTCTAATGTGTCAACAAATCTCAATCTTAGAAGTATGTTCGTCTGGTGATGAATAGATTTTCATAATATCATTGCATCTTAACGACTTGTTGTTTACTGGTTTTATTCCTCTGCAATGCTAGAGATTGGAACCCCAGAGCTTTTGTCTGCCTTGAACAGGTAGAAGTCGATTCAAAGCGATGATAAAACAATTGTTGTTCCTTCAAAAACTACAATACTGTGCCATATAAAGAAGCTCGCATTGTCTGCAAATCTTGGTCTGAAGGTTTTTGCTGCGGATCTTAACCCTTCGTATTTGAATGCTAAAATGCAGATACCACAATATGTGAACAAGATTGAAAGGTTCCCTTGCCGTAAAAGTGGCAGCATTTACATTGTACGCAAGGTTTGTACGGTCTGCGCCAGGCTGGCCGCGAATGGAACACAGAACTTGATCGATGGATGACTGGCAACAAAACAGCTCGAATTGCCAACAGCGTATGCAAGATCCAGCCGAGTGAATGTAGCTTGATACATCAGCATTTTCAACATCCCGCGATAATCGAGCTCATGTCACCTTCATCCGGTGATGCGACCGGTGATAGCTATTGTCGAGTCACAAGTGAGAATTATGTCTCGAATCTATTCAAGCTATTAAACTTGGAGAACTAATAAAGAAGCAGAGACATTTGATAATATAAACTGATAGTTTACTCAATAAAACAGGTTTGAAAAGGGCATCATTCGTCATTTTAAACACCTATCTAATGGCTACGCTAGAAACATTAACCAGGTCATAAGTTCTGTTGCTCTCTTTGCCTTTAATTCAGATCTCTCTCTTACCCACTGACATAACCTTGTTAACTTTTATATCTTCATTTTTGTATAGAAAGCTTGAAGATACGTATAAAGAAATTAGTCAAGTGCGACGTGAAGTAATTGAGACCTTGCGCTTCTTTTACTCGTCGTCCGCGGCCATTTCTGCAGACGAAGCTATTAATATTGCAGTCGAATGGGGAGCGCCACACTCGATGTATATGGAGAGAGATGAATTAGATGCATCTGATCTGCAACAGAGAATGCGACGGCTGAATGTGATGCTACTAAATGCCGTGGATCGCCTGCAGCTAAACGAAAACAGTGAGATGGCGCCGGAGGCTCAGCTCCTACTTTCTTTCACACATCGAGAACAACTCAAATTAAAAATGCAGCAGTCCAAGTCCATGTTGACTCTGATTGAGCAGCTTGCGAAGATCGACAGACTGCTGCGAGACGTAGACGAAGCAATTGAACGCCACTCTTTTGTTGCGGCGGCGGAGGGCGTTGTTAAAATGGATAGATTGGTGAAAGAGCTGGAAATGGCAGAGAAAGTAGACGAGGGCAATGCTGATGACACGAAGATTATTCGGGTTGTAAAGCTGCAAGTGCTGAGTAAAAAGAATTGGCTCCTAAATCAGCTGACGAGGTATATCTCCTGTACGGCGATATGGAAAGATAATGCGTTGAAGATGGCGACAGATTTATCCAGTGATGTATATGGAGCGACGATGTTGACAGTAGACGAACGACGTAGGGAGTTTTGGAAGGCGTGTGAAGTCTTGGGAATCCTGACACCAAAATTACAGGACATTGCAAAAGCCGTCTCGGAACATCTTATAACACCGATTCTACAGATACAAAGTGAAACACTGAAGTATATTGAGGACGATGGTGTTGTTATTCTGAAAGTTATGTCGCAGTTGATGGATGGTGATAATGGCTCAGTGAAGAGTGGGGTAGATGAGTTGCAGGAAAAGTGTACAAACGTTGTCAAGGTGCTTCAGTTTGTGCATGCAGAGCTCTTTACAGGTTCCGCCGAGCTGATGGGTCAGCTTGGAGATTTCATGTGGAAAATCCCGGGAAATCTTGAGGCCAAACTTCTAAATTTGCTGGAAGAAAAAATTCCTCAGGATGCTTCTGCGCTTGAGGCTTACCGAGAGGCCGCAATGACAAGCGTAAGTGCGTAGCACGTTTTTGCTGCCGCTAAATGCGAGAATGAGAACTTACACTTTGATTGCCGTGTTAGGTCGAGAGCTTAGAGAACGCATTAGTGGTGATCGGTTTTTCTGCTTGCCGCCATACCCAACTTCGAGGTTTTGTCGACCAACTCAGCGAGTATATGGAGAACCTATGCTGTTGCTCGATGGTCCGATTACTGACGTTGGATACTTCTGCTGTTTATCTGCAGATTGCACGCAAAGAAACGCCGACAGGCTATATTGAGCAGTGGGCGTGACTTGATGCGCCAAGGGTACCATAATTCTGTTAAAGTCACGGGTGGTTCAGCGACATGTAGCCTCTATGCATCTTCTGAATCGGACATGCAAGCTCGAAGTGATGAGAAAACGGGTTGGAATGCTATGCCCGACAAATCGGGCTCAAAGGGTGTTGAAAGCAGTTGTTTCGAAATTCCCAACTTCCGGGTGACTGTTTGCGCTTATGAGGTGGTGGAGCTGGTGCATGAAACTCTTGTAGAGGCTTGCAATTCTGGTGAGACGAGCGCAAACTTGCTTTTCCAGACAGCGCGAGACCTATTCTTCCTGTACCGAATTGTGGTATCTACGCTATACGATGATGATATTGCAAACGATCCCCGAATTTGCATGCTGTATCATAACGACTGCCTTTACATTACGTATCATATGGTGGTGATTGGGCATATCTACAAGCATCGGTACGTGTCACAGTGAGCTGTTGCAGCAGAATGTAGCTCCTAGAACTAACTTACTTGCACTGTGTAGGCTCCCAGCACCTCTCAACCGAACCGCTACAATGATGGACATGGTTCCTTCCTTCCAAGAACTCGGTGAACGGGCATTAACTTCTTTTGTCTCAAGAAAAATGGAAGAGTTTGTGTCTGGGATGAATAGTTTACCGGTATGAGCTACAGCTACAGGCATATTTCATTAGACACACGCTTTCTAACTTACACTTGTGATAGTCACTTGGTGCTCTTGATTCAGAGCACAATTTGGAGTGCGTGGAAAGGTTTCTAAAGAGCGCACTTTACAGGCTGCAGGGAATGAGTTCATCGTGGCGCGACGGGTTACCCTTGGCGGTCTACAACAAAGTCATGTCACGGATGCTTGAGCCGATAGTAAAGATTTTTGTTGACGGTATTCTGACCGAAGCGGTTCGTACTCATTTGTGTGGAACTTGATTTGACCTGTAATTTTGCTAATATGTTCCTACTGATTGATGCATTCAGAATATTTCTGAAATCACTAGAGCTTACCTTCACCACCTATTGTCGTTGCTCTTAGAGGTACGATACCTGTCCATTATTGTCCATCAATTTGAGTATGACTAAGTTGTACACTGGCAAATTATTGCTATGATTTTTACAGTCTGAAGCACTATTTGCTTCGCCATCTCAAGCTGCAAAGTTTGTTCCCACTTTCGAGAAGTTATTGAAACTCAGAGCGATCTTAGTACGTGTGTGCTCGCTATCCGTGTGGGCGTGATCAATGCGTTAGCTGACGTTGCATGCACTTTGTAGGTAGACCCATTGGCAACGGTTCGCGACAAGTTTAACAGCGGCAGTCTAGATGTGTTTTCCTCAAAAGAGCTGGCTGGTGTTGCGAGGTGTGTTAAGTGCTCGTATATCGTAGTATCTTTGCTACTATCAAGAGTACTATCTTATCATCGATGTTTTGTATTGTTTTTTTCATACTCCAGATCCCTGTTCCGTGAGTCTTCTGAACAACAGGATTTCGTACAAGAGCTACTTACAAATTGAGGGAGACCTGTGCACTCTTCTGCATTTGCATTCAATCAAATGTCTCGTCACATGACTACTAGGCTCACTCATATCCATTATTTGTAGCGAAAATACAGCTGCTACCTATGGCAGTCGCAAGATTCGGAGAAGAACAGAGCTATAACGCAAAATAAGTTCGTATGGGTTGTCAAAATTCATGCTTTCAATTCAGGTTAGAAAGTGTTTCGAGAAAATACCAGTAGCAATGATAGCATTGTGTTGATGAAGTAGCTCATCAGATCTGATTGTGAATTGGAATGTTCTTCGTCAGCCGACGGCGTACTAGCAACTACTGCTCAATATATCGTCATTGTCGTCTGGCCACTGCACCGCAACGTAGCCAGTCATTTAAATACATTGATCACTTTATCTTTTTGTTCTTGACTGTGATTAATTCTTCAAAGAGCTCAAGTATCTAGTGTAGCAGCACGCTCCACGTCCACGTAAGGCAGAAAGTAATACACAGGCAATGTTATCATATCATAACCCTCTCTAATTTTTACTATGCTCGAGAAAGTTACACGTCTTACGCTACTGGGGTGCTGTAGCTCTGTATCACGACCTCATTACTGACAGTAGACTTCAGTTACTCCTTGGTCACCACAAAATCCTGTCGAGGACCTGCAATGCTCGCTATTCTGACGCAAAGTACATCCCATAATTTTCTTCCGGCATCCCAAGCAAAAGCGCCTTCGACGTTGAAACAGGAGGCAGCGCAACAACTTGGTTGCTGTCAACAGATGTAGAGCAATCGGGTCTGACATTACCTTTAGCACAAACTGCCGATCTAGCTTTTTCGTAACTTTGGTCAGCAATGTTCGCTTCAATCAAGTCACATCGCATTGTCTACACTCTCCCTGACAACATCACTTGTCTATGAAGACGGATATATCTCACAACACCACATTTTAACGAGCTTCTTGAAAGACAAGATCGCAGCGTGTTCTGCGTAAAATTTTCCGAGATAAAGTGATTGATCTCACCAGTGCAGACATAATGATAGACTTGAAAGAACCATGAACATAAGCAACATAGTGAAGATTGTACACTTATTCAAATCTCATTACTGGTTGGGACAAGTTTAATTGTAATGCTACACCAAGAGACGACACCTTCCCCACACGCACGAATTAAGCCTCCACCAGGTGCCACGGTCGTCGACATCACGGGTGCATACAGCAAAAGCTACCAGACTATTGCAGAGGCTGTAGCATATCTGCCCAACACGAGTAATCCGCAAGTCATCTTCCTGTTCCCAGGAGTCTACCAGGAAGTAGTTTTGATCGCGAAGTGGGTAAGACCACTGGTGCTGCAAGGATACGTGCAATACGATGTCTTATGCTGAGAACACGGTGACAAATACGCAAACGATGGCGCAAAAGGACCTTGCGCCCGAAATTAAAAATCAACGCAACTTTCTGACTAGCACGCTGCGTCTCAAGTCACCAAGTGGTGTGAAAATATACAACATTAACGTCGCCAATCCGACTGGCAAAATTGACGAACTTGGCCAAGCGATAGCCGTTTATGTCGATGCTACCGACCACGCGTTCTATAGATGCCAAGTTATCGGCTACCTGGACACGGTATGTGCCCACAAGGGTCTTCAGCTCTATTCTCATTGTTACATTACCGGTGCCGTTGACTTTGTGTTTGGTATGCAGGCGAAAGCGTGGATTGAGTCTTGCGACATTGAGTCCACTGGAGACGGATGGATCACCGCCAATGGCAACACCAACAGCTCGAACTTGTCCCAGTAAGTCTTTGACCATGCACGTGTGTTGAGACCAGTGGCAAGGGCTCGACGTACCTCGGTCGTCCATGGTATCCCTATGCTCGCGTCGTGTGGCAGAATAGCGAGCTGAGTGATGTCGTTAATCCTGCAGGCTGGGATACTTGGGAAGAAAGTACCAACACGTCTAGCATCTTTTCCAAGGAGTACTGCAACAGTGGCCTAGGCGCGGATACGTCCATGAGAGCTAAATTCAGCGGCCTGTTATCTGGTCCAGTAGACATCACGGAAATTCTGGGCCAAGACTACAAATCCAAGTGGTGGTTTGACTCGACATTTTTGTAAGCTTGTGAGCTGAAGACTGCTTGGGATTCATTACAGCTGTGTTGGAAACAATCACTGGTCTGTGGGTGTGGTTGTAAGTTACACCATAATCTAAGCTTGAGCCAACACTTTCATTTCCATTGTGCTGCATCCTGATGTATTTTGATATTGCATGCGTACCGGGGCCGCTTATCTTCCTCAAACACTTTCAGACAAGGGTCGTCCTAGTGCAGCTAGACCGGCGCAGCAATAGTAACCTGGGTCCGATCAAGTAGACCAATCTGCTTGGTTGGAACCAGCTCACTGTAGCCGTATCATTTGCATGATCTAAGTTATCGGTTATCATCCATTATAAACGTTTGTCGGTTTGTAAAAGATATGCCTCAATGCTTGCCGTGCCACTACTGCTGTCATTATCATGAACATCGTAGTCACCAGGTTTCTGTACAGCCTCAGTGTTGCAGGAATCCATGTCGGTCAGCTTGTCAAGAACCACGTCTTTATATTTGGTGCAGCAATTCAGCATCCGATGTGTTTTGTTCGGCGCACCGTGTTAGCATTCCAAATTTGAGTTTGGGGGAGTCAAGAGCTGACCACTGAAATGCTCTTAAATACAACTTACATCAATAGACCCGAAGAGAAGTCGTGCTCCCTACAGACCGGTTATTTACAGTCTTTCCAGTATTACAACCGCGGACATTGTCGGTTGAACAACAACAAATACTTACTGAAAAATTCTCTGAAGCTACAAGTAGGAAATGACAGAAAAAGCTTAATTTACATTTCTTCGGTATTTGCAAATTATTAACAGGTTGCAGCCGCAACGCCTTTATCTTGTTTGTCGCCAGCGTCAAAGGCAACTATTTTCAAGTTCATCCCAGGAGAAACCAATGGACATTAGTACTTACAAATATCCAACAACGCAATTGACGCCATCTCACTATGTTCGTGTTGGGTGCAGCCATTGAGCTAAAAAGTCCAACCGATGTTGCGAGGTCGAAGCGGCTAATTCTGGATGCATAAAACATGAGCCAGCAACCGAGCGACATGAACAAACCACTAGTGAGCATATCATCGGCTTGTTCTCGATACTTGTCTCGGGTCACTTCTACAATAGCGTTCGACCAATCTGACTTTGTACTTTCGCTGCGAATGTGCAAGACCATCGATCCTTGCAGCAAAAGTATGAAATATAGCTCCATTCTCAGGAAGCTATTGCCAAGTCATACTTTAATTGCGAGTTCACTTATGATATCAGCCTTAAACATCTCTAGCTCTGGGTTGCATACCATCAAAATACAATAGAATCACAAAGTTGCGGGCCGTTCCGTGCTTTACTCGGTTACACGCGTCAGACTGGCTGTCAAAATCTAGTCCTGCAGAGTTAACGCGTCGCTCTATCTTAACATGCTCGAGATGTTTATCACAGCTCCAGTACCTTCTTAAGTTCGAGAGTCTGGCAAGTTCTCTCATTTGGCGGGGCCATGTAAATTTCTCCCTCGTTACTGCAAGGTGGACGCCTATACATTGATTCGCACGTATTACCAGCCCGGTTACACTGCCAACGCAAACAACCGATCAAAGTGACTTATGACGTATGTATTGGAAGCAATACAAGATTGTGAGAGTGTGTTAAATTTTGGCTGGCCACTTTCGGCAGGTAGGTGCAACCACGAGCTTATAAGCATGTGTCGTAACACTATAATGCTTTAGCGTGAGTGCAATGCACTGCAAGCTCAAGGAGCAAGTGTCATAGCACTAGGATGCTTAGAAAGCGTAAGTGCAAAGCACAGGTGCCTAAGGAGAAAGTGTTGAAAACACTTAAGTTCTGTTTGCAAGTGCGAGGTACTTAGTGAGAGGCAAGCAAAATGGGAAGAAACTAAAATTAAAATGACTCCCATTAAGCTTGGAAAATCGTGGGTACGTCGGGTCCCACGGATTGGTGGGGGAGGGTGTAGGGCTACACGAAGGTGTGTATTTTACATATAAAACCTGGTGTGGCTGTACCTTTGGTACATTAGTCCTAAGATGCAAAAAGTTGCTTATTTCGAACGATACTCGATAGTTGTGCTTCTTTTTGTATGAGAAATACTTACACCTTGATATGTATTTGATACTTGTAGTAGCCTCGATCTATAAAGCATGTTTGTTCCTTTGTAAGACAATGTAGATTCAATGCTTATGGACCAACGTACTACATGCTATGTCCATTCCATACAGCTCATCGATTGAGGTCGATGTGACCGTACCTGAAGTATGAAGGGTCGCATCGTGGCAGAGAGCCACGTGGTCACTATACTTATTTAAAGTATAGTGACTATGCATGCTTGCATAATAATAACAGGCTAAAGAGCCAGTAATAGTGACCAGCACTAAGTATAGAGTAGGTGCTTCTAAATTTAGTGTTAGAAGATAAACATAAATATAAATATTTCAAACCTGCTCTATAAGCATCACTGATTGAGCGTTCTATTCCTCCTGAGAAATTTGCATCTTTGATACTAGTCTCTTTGAGACGCGGTAATAACAACCGGTAGGCATAGGTTTACGAGCTCGCCTAGGAGTGTTAAGAACCCTAAGACGTATTAGCTTTTGGAGCGTGTCTTCCTCTGCACATAGTGCATTAGTAGCTTGGCGACAGTAGCCTGGCGACAGTAGCCTGGCTACAGATGGCGATAAGCCGAGCGACACACGCCGCGGTGACGACACTTTCAACGCCTTTCTGTTTATGGCCTTGCCCTGCCTATAGCCGAATGAATATCACTAGCCTCGTAGCCATTCTAACGCTATTTCTTTTCCTGTCGCTCTTGAGACGCCTCTATGCGCTCTATGCGCTCCATGAGACCCGTGAGTAATTTCAGCAGCTTGCTCTGCGTATCCTTTGATTCTTCGTTCAAATCTTCTTTTTTCCTCTTGAGAGACGGCCCTTTCGCGACCGTCCGATCTGCCCTCGCTGCTGACGACCTTCTGCTGTAGCAACTTCTTCGCCATTTAGGCTCATAACCTGTAAAGCTTTGCAAGTCGAGAGAATGCTGTGAAAAATCGAAGCGATATTGTTTAAAGTTCTAAACAATGTTTTTACGCTCTGTACCATCCAACTATTACATATTGGAATTTGGTGTTAATACCCATTAGTGTTTTCAAACACTTGCTTATAAGTGATTGAGCACATAAGTGTGTACACACTTATGTGCTCAAAGCACCGTGGTGTTAACACCATCTTATAATGCACATTAGTGTCGAGCACTAGCTAACAATATTAGTGTCGAAAACTAGCGTATAAAGCACATTTGATGCTTGATATTTGCTTTTAAAGCACTTTAGTGTTCAGGACTTGCTTATACAGCAACTTAATGTTCAAAACGTGCTTATGACACATCTTAGTGTTTAACACTTGCTTATCTAACCCCCAAAGTGATTTGCACTTGCTTATATGATTCCGAGGTGCTGTCCACTTCTGATAAAGCTTTATGGTGCTTCACACTTGCTTATATAAAGCCCCACGGTGTTACTTTTGCTTATAAAGCACAACATTATTTATCACTTGCTTATATAAGCCCCCAAGTGTTGTAAACTTGCTTATAAAGATTCATTATCACTTGCTTATTAAGCTTCATTATGATTCACGCGTGTTATAAAGCAAATAAGTGTTTTACACTTATTTCAATGCACCGAAGTGCCCAGCACATGCTTATGGAGCCATAGAGTGCTGTATCCACTTGCTCTTTGAGCTCCCCAAGTCTTTACGCCTTGCGTATTATATATCCAAAGCCATATACGCCGTAATATTTGCTTCTGAAGCAGATAACAGTACCTTTCACGCGAGTGAGGCACCAGCAACTGCTTCCCAAGAAGGTCAGAGGTAAAGCCTAACTACTGACCATGCTTCCACAGCACTTAGTGCTAGGAAGCATCCGGCGACTACTGTCACCGCTTCTGGTCTTCCCGACCAAAAGATCGAACGACGTCCGGGAAGTCTTTCCGGAGAGGTACCTTGTACTCCCACGAGTTTATACGACTGAGGGTACCCCCTCCAATTTACCAGATACTGGTGTGGCCCTGATGAAGACGTCGCGCCAATAGACGCTCGACGTAAAACTGCTGATGACCCAGCTCATCAGTCAGCGTTGGCGGGGGTCGATGGCTCATCGTTCCATGATCTTTTGGCACGGCATCAGCGCCCATATGCACCTCCGGTGCCGTAATACCCGCCTTCTTTTGGCCGGGGGGTATGAGAAAACCCCTCAAGTTCCACCGAGGCTGGGTTGAAATATGGCTTTAGTAACCCTACATAAAATACCGACTGTGTCCGCACCTTCTTGGGAAGGTTCAGCGTATAGGCTAAGCCTTTCTTGCTTATGACCTTAAAATGTCCAAGAAAGCGTGGACGTAGTTTAGGTTTGTACCCCACAGATATGGCACGAGTAGGTAAATTCCTAGCGTTTAATAAAACTGAATCTTTCATTTTGAACTCATGTTCGTTCTTCCTGCCTTTGACTTCTGCTTGTTCCTTCTGAACATCCTGGCTGTCAGCCATAGCGTCTTTGACACGACGTAATACGTCAAAACGCGTTGACAGAAACGCTTCCACCTTCTTGCGCATCACAACAGGGCTGATATCAGCCAAGCCTTTGGCTATCTCTCCCCCCACTAAGCCCTTATATGGCAGGATGTAGCGTTAACGGAATGCGAGGGTTGACCAAACCATTCACATAAAATGGGGTGAAGCCTGTCGAGGCATGTACCGCGTTATCTCAACGCAAACTCTATGAGAGGGAGCATCGAGCTCCATTGCTTGGGTGTTTCAGCAAAACCACTGCGAAGCATATCACCAATAATGCGATTGACGCGTTCGTCTTCTGACGGATGATCCGCCGTGGACATATCCGGTCGAGTGCCCAGCACTTTATAGACGGATGTCCAAAACTTACCCGTGTAACGGGGGTCTCTATCCGAGACGATTGCCACAGGCAATCCGTGTTATCTCAACACACGATCCATGAACAGCTTTGGTGTTCCTTCTTCATCAATGGAGTCCGGCACTAACGCTAAGTGAACCATCTTACTCAGTCGGTCAACAAAGACCACAATCCCAGTGTTGCCTGCCTCATCGCGCGGTAGGCCAAACGCAAAGTCCATGCTAATGGACTGCCACAACCCCGAGGGTACAGGCAAACTCGCCAAAGGCGCAGCCATATTAGGCGAGAGCTTTACCCTTTGACACTTTTCACACGTGCGTACACATGTACCAACCCATTTGTACAACTTTAGCCACCAATTATGGGTTCTCACCGAGCTGTAGGTCTTCTCACGACCTAAATGGCCACCGAGTGGTGTATCATGGGCCTCATAATGTATCTGATACTTGAGGTCCTCATCACGAGGCACCACAACACGAGGGTGGTCGTCCGACCCTGTACTATAGTGCAACAGACCATAGGTCAGCGCATAACGATGTAATCTCGCCCAATTACGTGGTGACAGCTTCGCCTTAGATTTTACAGACTCTGCGCTACCCAGCGCCTGCAGAATGACAACACATGCCTCATCGCGTGCATAAAATACACGGATATGATCCGTTACTGACGAACTCACAACAGTGAGATGGGCAAGCTCGTAGTCAGGTCTACGCGACAACGCGTCAGCCAAAACATTCTGTTTTCCGGCTTAAACCTCACCTCGAAGTTAGACTTTGCACAAAAGAAGAACCAACGAGCCATTCTCTGCAAGAAATGAGGCGACTGTGTTGCTGTGCGTAACGACGCATGATCGGTATAGATCACAAACGGCTTTAAGCCCAACAGGTGTACTCCTGAACTTAACAAGGGCATACTTCATCGCAAGTAGCTCCTTGTCATGAACTGGATAGTTCTTCTCTGCATCTTTTATCTGGCGAGACTCAAACGCGATGACGCGATCGCGACCCTCAGCGTCAACTTGCAAGAGAGCACTGCCAATGGCATAGTCCGAAGTGTCACATACGACGCTAGACGGACGATCAGGATCAGGTAGAGCCAGAATTGGCGCCTGAAGGAGACTCTCCTTAATGGCTTCAAAAGCCTCGTGGCGCTCGGTGTTCCAACACCATTCCACACCCTTTTTAAGGAGATTCGACAATGGCCTAGCCACTTCCGCATAGTTGTGGCTATATTTGTGCAAGTAATTCGTCAGTCCTAACCACTTGTGGAGGCCCTTTTGGTTCCTCGAAACCGGCCAATCCACTATGGCTTTGACCTTGACAGGGTCTGCCCGGATTCCTCGCTTTCCAATGAAGCATCCCAAACAAGGGAATCTCTTCCGCACCGAAGATGCATTTGTCAATATTGGCATACAACTTATGCATCCTCATGCAACCTAGCACAGCTCGCAGGTGCTCGATGCGATTCTCCACATCAATCTTGCCATTTTCGGCTCGACTATGGACGAATATATCGTCAAAGTATGTCTGTGCATACACCCTATGGAGCCGAAATAACTGCGTCACCAGATGATTGAACGTTTCAGGTTCGTTAGATAGCCCTTAGGGCATCACTAACCACTCCCAGAACATACCGCTAGGAGTGCTGACCGCTGTCAGCGGGAAATCACTAGCTCGCATGAGCAGTTGGTAATATCCATCGACGAAGTCGAGGGCACTGTACTTCGTACATTCCACCATATTGTTCTGAAGAACATCCTTGCGAGGAATCAGTGTTTGAGCCGGAATAGTGGCTGCATTCAGCTTACTGTAAGCATGCACTGTTCGCCTCACCCCATTAAGCTTCCTTACACAAACGTGGGCGTAGAGTGAGGAGGCTTACTATCACGCACCATGCCAGCCGCGTGCTTTGCACGAAAGAACTCGTAAACGACATCACATTGTTCCCGTGGCAGCGGGCAATGTCGCGTCACACAATATTTGGTTCCTGGAACCAAGTCAATTTCATGACGTACACCTCTATCCGGAGGTAACCTCGTCGGAGGTTCTCTGGAGACAACATCTCCAAATTCCTTCAACAAAGGAAAGTAAGGATCCGAAGGGTCCTTCAGGATCTGTGATCCACTACGCGCATTCAGCGCCTTCTTGAGTATCCTCAAGAACTGCTTTATCCAAAAGCGATGAGGAGTTTAACTCCTCCTCAGGTCGTATAACGACCACTTCTGCGATGTTGCCTGCCTGTAAGGCACTGCCAAACTCGGCAAAGGACAACTCGTCCAGCTCTAACAGAGCGCTTACTGCGGGTATAGCCGAAATAGCCACCGGCTCTTCAACATCCCCAGTCAAACCATTGACGAGTGTATATAGCTGTTCGCTATCACCGTCACTCACGATATTATCATCGCTACTCATGATGCTCTCAGCATCCGACGCATCAGCGTCCACAGGTGTACACACCTCAAGGTTAAAGACCACTTCATTTACTGACTGCACCCCACCCTCTTGGGACAATGCCTCGTCATGAGTTGTTTGCACCTCGTTGTCCTCAAAGACGACCGTCATTCTTGACTTCACCCGACCCTCTTGGGCCAGTACCTCGTCACTAGGTGCTTGCACCTTGTTATCCTCAAAGACAACATCTATTTGTGACTTCACCCGACCCTCCAGGGTCAGTACCTCGTCACCCATGTCACTTGGACTCATGTCCTGACATCTTGGCTTGCAGCCACCAACACCACTCACGGTGTTTAATGATGTAACATCATTCTCATGACACATGTCATATGTGCCATCTAGTGGGTTCTCAACCACACTATCGACAGTCATTGGGCCTCGTCCAGGACTATTGTCCTCGACACTTACAGTGTCTACAAAGTCGGATATTCCGACATCCAACATATTGACCGACTCGGTCCAATATCCGCGCCAAAAGCGCTTTTGCTTCCTAGCAGAGGTGGGTTCATGACTCTCCAGAGCCCCACCAGGAGCATTGCGCGTTGCGCCTAAGGTCTTCGACCTCCAATCAATCCATGGCTTATGACGTTCTAGCCATGCCATGCCTAGGATGAGGTCATACCTCGCATCCAGGTCTAAGACCAAACAGCGTTCCATGCTGTTAAAGTCCAAGAACTTTACATTTAAGTACATCGGGACTTTGGGTACCGTAACACGCGTACCCGTCGCTAAGCGAACAGTGACTGTGTGACTTTCACGCGCTACAAGCGCTTCAGCATACTGCTGACTACCTTCCACGGTGGCACGGCGCACATAGTTGCCCGATGCCCCCGAATCGATCAAAATGATCCATGGCTATTCAAAGCCCTTGACCGTCCCTTCAACGACCAGCAAGCCTGGCTTGCATTCTCGTTCCGTTTTGGAGAGTTCGGGCCTCTTTGGGGCTGGGCCCTGTTTATGTTTACCTCTTACAGGTTAAACAGAACTTAATTCTTCCCCAGTAGGGCGCCCCACGACTACTGGGCTCTGCCGCTTCCCCGCGGCAAACCAGAAGGTTTACCCATGGGGCGTCGGCCCTTCGAGGCCAAATATGCCTTTCTTGCAGGGCATTTTGCCATCAAATGGCCTGTGCTCTTGCAGATATAACATCTGCCCACAAATTGCTGCTCCGCAGCATGAAGCTCAGCTTCTTCATCCTCCACTTGACTACAGTCCATGGGTACAGACCTATCAGACGAGTAGTTATAAGTGGCAGGCCTAGCGGCCTTAAAGTTGGTCTCGGCATTCCATGCCACTCCAACAGCTTCCTTGAATGAGGACGGGTTTACCTGGAAAACTTCCGTTCTGGCAACGCCAACTCGGGGGCCATCCATGAAGACCGTGACTGCCTCAGGCATAGGGTCTATGACCATGGCAGCAAGGAGAGTTCTCAACTCTTGTACATATGCCGCAATCTCACGCTTTCTTTGGCGACACGCCAAAAACCGCGACCGATTTCGGTGCGCTTGGTTTGGCGGTGCATACTGCCAGGTCATCTGAACTTTCAGACCGGCCCATGTTAAGAATGCATCTTGCAATAATGCACTACATGTGAACGCACATTGCATAGCTAAATCACCCAACTTACCCGTAGCAAAGCCAACACGGTACGGTTCATAGGTGATGTCGGCTATAAATATAGCCGACTCAACCTGTCGGAACCACAGCATAAGGTTGACACCTTCTTTGCCGTCAAGTTCATCGACTTCCATATGTGTTGGTTTTGGTTTGCGATTTACTTCTTTCACCAAAGTCACCATGGGCGGAGGCGCAGAAGAAGGCATCTGTGCCTTTACATAATCTACGAGAACGGTGTTTACTCTTCAAGCATATGAATACGCTTGTTAACCTCTTCCTTGCTTTAAGCGATGAGTTACTCCACGCCCTTAGGTCCAAGGATAGGAAGCATCTTTTGCAACTCTTCCTGTTGTGCCTGTGACAGGCCAACCACTGACATTTCATTGATGTCCATCCTCGCAAAGAAGGAGTCGCAAACCCAGGTGCGGGATCGACTACAATTGCTACGGAGTGTGTCCAGGCCATTGTAGCCAAGCTGCTTATGCACTGAGTGTAGAGAAAAACAACCTCCGCGAGCTATACATTGTAGTGGTAGGAGCCCTTTAAGGCTAGCTTTATAAGCTCGTGCCTTCTGATTGCAACAATTACGTCTCTATGAGACCGTTGTCACAAATACAACTTCCTTTACAAGATATGCTAAAGCAACACATGCTTATAAAAAGCAAATTTTAGAAAACTAAATTCTCTTTTTTTGATCTCCTGAAACACCTATTCTATACTTCGTGCTAGTCACTATGTTAATTAGCTCTACCGTTTTAATATTTAGATTATATTATAGTACTTAAACAAATTCGTCAATGTGAACCTATTGGACTGTAGGAGTTACACCAAAGAGATTTTGACCCCAACGTATATAAAGTACAGCAACACGAAAATGATGTGGCAGGTGTGTTTGTAAATAGTAACCCCGTTACAATAACGCTACCCTTGACTAAAATATTTGTACGTATATTAAAGTTTTCGATAGAAAATAAAGCTGAAGTTTAAACGGTTAATGAGCAGGAGGGATCTTAATTGAAGGTGAAAAGAGCAATAATAAGCTGGTTAATATCACCACTGACTGGTGTTGAAAATGATGAAGGTTGCCTGTTAAACTCGTTTTATTGGTCTAACGATCACCTTGATGGACCCCTATGTCTCCAAAAGTTGTACTTTCAATCTCTAGTAGCTAGTTGCCAAAACATTCTTTTGTCACACAGGTCTACTCGTTCAGGTATCGCATACAATGGAACTGGATCGTTTTCCAAGCAATGAAGACAAGATCAACTCTGGGATGTGGATTTATGTTTTTTCTGAGGTAACGACGCTACGAAGTGCACTCGCGAGAGCTGCAAAGCCTTAGGTCAAGAAGGTTAGAATTAGTAACTAGCGGATAACTCAGGGAATTCGATCAGGGACATGTGTGTATATATGTGTCAGGTGCATGTAAATAGGTCATGTGAGGTACGTGATGTGACAATATGATAGTGGGTGCACTGCATCTGTTGTACTTACGTGCAATGCGTAGTAATATGCGCAAGGTCAACACCGGGGTCCAAGAAAGGCTTCAGTAACAGGTGTTGAAGATCGGGATGAAGAATCACGATGTGCGGCACGACATGTCACATTAAGTTGGTGTCGGCTGTTTGCATGTGTATAAGAGGATAGTCGAGAGATGAAGGAACTGCAAAGATGGGTGAAGAAGCTTGCAGTTACGAACAGACAGGAAGCGCGTCATCGGAGTGGCGGCGAATGGTAGCGCAGCGACAGTAAGTCGACCTAGTAAGAGCGGCAGATACAGAGACATCGTGTGCGAGATAGCGAGCAGAATAACTAGGACAAAACGGCACAGTTTGAATATCAGTTTCCTTTCTACCTCATCAAGTGCAAGCTCAACATTGGCTAACAACAGGGAGTGAAGAATGTTAGACCTGTTAAAACATTGCAATACAATTATATCATTGTACATTTATGCTTACAAACTTGCGGCACTTTCTCATCGATTATGATCCGCATACAATTTGAAACGTAACACTTAAACGTACCAAACTTTCAAACATACGACACTTTCTCATCTATTATGATTCCATACGATTGGAGTCGTGTGCGGGTCAATTGGTTAAAATCGGATGCGTACCATTTTTTAGATTTCCTGTCCGCGGTCTGGAATTACCTCTTGTCGATACGTTCAATAAAAAGAGAGACCTGCATTACCGTGTTCACATTTATCTCTATCATATCGCATCCAATGTGTTATTAAAACGAAAACTACCTAGCTCTTAATCTTCTAGGCTTGCAATTTCTTCGACAAACCCAGCATTTCTGAAACATCCACTGTCTCCTCTACGCCAACACAATCTGCGTCTGAAGTCAGGCAGTGGGGTGAAAGTGTACAACATCAACGTCGTGAATCCGAGTGGCGACATTGAGGAACTGGTCAAAGGGCCGGCCATTTATCTCGATGATAGCAAGTACGGTTTCTATGGATGCAGTATTTCTGGCTATTAAAACACGCTATGTTCCCGCAAGGGCCTTCAGCTCTATTCTTATTGTTACATCAGTGGCGCCGGCAACTTTGTGATAGGCAAGGATGCGAAAGCGTGGTTTGAGTCTTGCGACATCGATTCCATTGAAAAGGGATGGATCACCGCCAATGGCAACAAAAACTGCTCGAACTCGTCCACTTTCGTCTTTAACCATGCAAATGTGTTTGGATGCAGTGGTGTACACACGACGTACCTCCGTCGTCCATGGTCCCCCTATGCTCGCGTCGTGTGGCAGAATAGCGAGCTGAGTGATGTCGTTAATCCTGCAGGCTGGGATACTTGGAACGGGGACACCGACACGTCTCGCCTATATTTCAAGGAGTACTGCAACAGTGGCCTCGGCGCGGATACGTCCATGAGAGCTAAATTCAGCGACCTGTTATCTGGTCCAGTAGACATCACGGAAATTCTGGGCCAAGATAACAAATCCATGTGGTGGTTTGACTCGACATTTTTGTAAACTTGTGAGCTGCAAATCTGCAATTGCTCAGAACTAAACGAGCTGAGGCTGCTTGGATATCAGTGCAGCTGTGTTGGAACAGTCACTGGTTTGTCTAGGTTACTCTCCCAAGAAGAACATGGTCGACAATTTCCAAATCTGCTTTGTTCTATGCGTACGTATTTTGTTAATGCCTGCATGATTGTGGTTTGCTGTCAAAAGGTCAGTTGTCATCGTCACTATGATCTAAAATAAAAGCGAGCAACATCATAAGGCTGCCAGCTGTAACCATGCGTACAGCCACAGTTGTACACGGCCAATATCCAGTTGTCACAGCAATCACAACTATACTGACTGATACTTAGCACCTTATCAGCATTCATATGTCACCGTTTTTGTTGAATACTATGTGTGTACCGTGTTGAAATGTTGCGGTGGATGGAGCTACCATTGCGTGTCGATCACTCTTTGCAACATAACGTGCAAAACATACATGTCCAACATCCTATAACAAGAAAGATACACGAAGTAGCTGTACTAATTGATTCACAGCAACTTCGTGTCGCTTACTTGCTGTCGTGTTTCCTTTTGATCTAGGAATAGCTATTTTGCCATGAAGTCCACCCCTTCCTGTGTGCAAGGTGCTATGGGATTCCTTCAGACGTAGTAGCATGCGTAGTCAGGTACACATTCCAGTTAAGGTATGTCTACGATGGCAACGTAGATATACTATTTGATATTGCCTCATCACTTACCGCGACACGACTGCTGCCATTATCATGAACATCGCAGTGACCAGGTTTCTCTCCCCACCTTGGCGTCGGTCAACTCGTTAAACGTTGGGTAGATCAAAATCTGCAGCAATCCATGCTGCTGAATGCGCGTGTACATCGGTACAACTCAGCGGAGAATTACGGCTGGTTATGTGTCGACCTGCGTCAGTAGACTCTACGATGGTCTCATCAAAACACAAGCCACTTGTTTTAATGCGTGTTCCGCATTGCCCATCGCAACTGATACAAAAGTAAGCCTGTAATGACGTCCTATAAACCTTTGCTGTCCGCCATTGTCATGAGCTAGCTATATCTCTTTCTTTAACCATTGGTGTCCGCCAAAGTCATGAGCTCGCAAATTCATTTAGGAAAGACTAAGAACAATGCATTTGTTAAGCTTGCCGTAAGGAATCACCGTGTAAAGGCGTCACACTCTTCCACCTCGAGCCGTGACCCTAAAAGTAGCCCAGAACCGCTTGGATTGAATAAAGGGACGCCACCATGCTAATGCCTTCTCTTTGTTGATGCGGTGTGTTGTACAATACCCTATCGTTTCGCGAATACTCAGTCGCAATTAATGGTCTGCTGGTATGATGCCTTCATACCGTATCCACATTTTGTTGCAGCGACATCAACTCCGGCAAACTCAATCTATTTACTGATTGCCAACAAAAACATACTTTGACTTTGCTCTGTCTTGAGTCATCTTTCGACGTTTTAACCGAGGGTGCTGACGGTGCAATGAGCTGCGGCTTGTTACTGCTGGCCCTTGAGAATCGTCGATAGCGTCAATTGGATGCGCGTGTGACCGTCTATGTTATGAAACGCGATGTAGAGTTCAGCAAGTCACCATCCCCTAAAAGGAGACGGAAAGACCTGCATTGAGGCAATTGAAGTTCGCACACATTTTTAAGACTCGGTAAGACTAAAGGACACGTTGCGTCGAGTGCGACTCAACAAGCTGATCGTTTAGTCCACATTGCACGGAAAATACTAAAAATAAGAAGGCACACGTTGCTCAAACCTATACCGAATATATGGTGCCTGCTTGATGCATCGATTTTCTTGGTTGGTATTTCACATGCAGGTCCATCAAATCTCTTTCAATGTGTTTGATTTGTCCAACAAGCAATTAGCTGAAAGATGTCTCACTGTATTGATACTTTGGCGAGCAGGTAACGTGTGTATGCTTTAGTTGTTCTTGTGTGCTTCAAAAGGTCATGTGTTATCGTTAGCTTTACTACACCCAATTGCTACCATTGCTTATAGTTATATAAATGAACAATCGCTCAAAGCGCTGGCGATACTGGCGTCTGCGACTGACTGGGTAAAGCATGAACCTTCTTGTTGTCAATGCACCATGACGATGATGGTGTCATTAATGATTGTAATCATACATCATATCTAGATGGTTCCAGAAGTTGTTAAATCCTGATGTTGATGGAAAAAATAAGAGAAAAAGTCTGATTGTTTTTGATACCAGTGCTGGTCTTCCGTTTACAGTTTAATTGACTAACAAAGTGGTCCATACAACATATAGTAAGGAGGGTGGAATGGACTTGCTCTCGTATAAATTTGTCGGATGCAAATCGAAATCTTACGGCTCCCACCCATTATTGGCGTCTTTGTGTTTGAAATGATACCTTTTTGATTCCATCTTCCTTTAGACCATACAGAATTCAAGTGAATCACTTTGAAGCTTTAAGGTCTTTTCTCTTCCACTTTTTTTTTGACTCAAAATCCCGTAACTGGCCACTCACAATTAGCTTTACTTTGTACGCAACAAGTGTATCTCTCGCTCTCTACCTCACTCTCCCCCCCTCCTCCTCCTTTATTTCTATAGACGTCTTTTGTTTAGCATACGTGTATATACTTACTGCATGCCACAATGGCCCCTCATTTCGGGTACGTACATTACATGACACAAGCAAACATTTGATTAAAACATTCTCCAAAAAGTCTTGGTAACTGATCGTTTCTCGTGTTGTTTTGTTTTGTTTGCAGACAAGAAGCAAATGCGATTGAAGTGAAGCGCTCGAAAAAGTCAATGCAGCAGTCGATGGCGTCCTCGGAGGACGTGATGTTGTATCTGAAGACGAAGCACACACCAGTAGAGGTGCATGTGGATACGGTAAATCCTGACACGTCATCAAATGTACACTCGGCGAAGCATGAGATTAAACACCATTTGGAACAAGATCCCGTGAATGCCGTGACAATCACGTCGTCTCTTGTACGTCGTCGTGAGCACAATTTGCTGCGTCAAATCTCCATGAGGCTTTATTTGAAAGGTAAACACGTGGCCGATGATGTGCTGCGCAATGTAGCGCCCTTTCGTCTTGCAGATGCCGAGGAAGTCTGCGGCGATGCACAATCAAGTTTAGATCATGAAGTTCGCAATTTGAGAAAAACGAGAAAACATTTATGGCTGCCCAAGACGCAAGACGATTCCGTGCTGCGGTCGTCGAAGCCGATTAAGGACGTTGTACGCAAGAAGGACCAGTCAGCAGTCAAGGAGTTTTTCGTTTCTCGTGTGACTGATCCAACTTCATATTTTTACCGCTTTCATTATGACCATCACCGTCATTTAGCTCCTCAGAAGGCGGAAGTGCAGCTAGTGGACATACAATGGCTGAAACCCCATGAGCAAATTGTGAGTTGGGAACGAGTGAATGCATTGAAGACGGCGACGCTATCGTGGGATGCTTACACGGAGCCTTTGCTGGTGGATATAAAAACCGGTGCCATCTTAGACGGTCATCATCGCTACAATGTGGCACTGCAGTTACGTCTTAAACAAGTACCAGCTGTGTTGGTAGACTACTTGGGAGATCAAACGATTCGTGTCGACGTGTGGCCAGGCTGTGGACGATCACAGCTTACGAAGGAAGAGGTGATTGCGATGGCGCTATCGCCCGATGTGTTTCCACCCAAGACGAGCCGTCACAGATTCACCGAAAGTCTGCCTCCTATTTCAATTCCGCTGTCGGTGCTGCGCCAGCCACCTCTTCCGATCGAGGAAGTTACAAAACAAGTGACAACATTGTCAGTACCCAGCAAAAAATTGCAGGCGGGAGCACCGCGAGTGCTGGAGCGCAGACCCAGTCTTCAGCAAATATCCATTCGCCTGATCTGCGGTGCCCAAAACTTGGTAACATCAATGACCAAGAGTCTTTTTCGTGGGCGACTGCGCTATCATGATCGACTTTGTGACTCAACCCAGATGGACTTGATCCGGCGGCCATCCTATGACACGAAGGAGTTTTTTAATGCCATTCGCGAGAATGACCTGACGTCGAGCTTCTGTAGACAGAAGTCTGCGACACTGGAAGACCTTTTGTCGGACGATACGGATCGTCGCCAAAAGTTCTTTTTGACACGAATAACCGATCCGACATCTTACTTTTACAAGTATCACTTTGACGCTCGTCAAAAGCGGCAACCAAAGAGATTGGGTGTGTATCTAGCATCACTACGATGGCTGAAGGCACACGAGCACGTCGTGAGCTGGGACCGCGTTGACGGTCTTCGCCGCGCCACTGTTCATTGGAATGCTTACCTGGAGCCACTGCTTGTAGACAGAGCTACGGGTGCTATCTTGGATGGCCATCATCGTTACAATGTGGGTATCCAGCTAAAGTTGCAGTGTGTGCCAGTCGTATTGGTTGACTACCTCGAGGATGAAATGATAACAGTAGACGTTTGGCCCAAATGCGGCCGCGATTCGCTTACGAAAGAAGAGGTGATTGAGATGTCTCTATCTGACGATCTTTTTCCGCCCAAAACGAGTTGCCACTCGTTCTCAGACGATCTACCTCCTATTTCAGTGCCGCTGGAGCAACTACGTGTGCCTCTGGAGTACAATTACATTCCATTGAAGTTGTAGCAGTATAAAAGTGCGAGCTACGGGTAACGCGTAGCGAAAGAACTTTGCATTCATATGAAGCAATCACTTGAAAGTACCCCATGTATCAGTCACCAGGATAACTAACCCAAGATACCTTTATGACACGCTCTATTAACAACACTCGTATCGTTGACACGGCGAACGAGCGTTCTTTAGTTTTGTTACACTTTGTATTTGATCGCATCATACTTAGCGCCAAATCCAGAGTGAAGAAGATGTAGATGATTGCAAAACAAGAGAGCGTTATAAAGTAAATGAGCGCCGTAATAGAACTTCGTTGCTGTAGAAGACACATACCTGACATGCTTAGTAGAGACAAACCCATTAATGCTAGTAGCGTATATTCAATAGCTGGCAAGAGTTAACCAATTGTTAAAGCAACAGCTACCGTCATGTTCACCGATTTTGTTGTTCAACACGTCTCAAACCCCGTACGGTAACATGAATCAATGCATATCATAGCTGGCCAGAATGCATACAATCAATTGCGATAGCTCTACTGCAGTCAGCTCGACTTCGTAATGCAGTCGCCCTACTTGGACTTCTTCGTCTCCTTGTCGTTGTCGTCCTTCGCGTCCTTTTCGTCGTTTTGCTTATCACTGTCCTCGTCTTCTTCCTCCTCTTCCGAGTACGCAATCAGCTCCTTGAACTCACCCCGGACAAATGCAGTGACTAGTGCAGAGCCCAGACACGCCGGCACCAGATACAGTAACGCTGGCTGTGCAGCATTGAAAATGTTCATGACTGCTACAGTAGCAACAAGACCCAGAACGTAGAAGAGCAGACTCACGTTGAAAAAAGGTTTGGGGAATGACTGGTTGGTGTTGGTCACGTTCGCACGATGTGCATCATACCGTAGTAGCAGCGCGACAAAGATGCCAGGGATCACAATGTCACCAAGTCCCAAGATTGAATTCTGTTGCTTTTCCGTGTCAGTAGCAAATGCACGTGGAAAAATGAGCTTAATCGGTGCCTCAAATGACATGGCTACTGTAACCATAACGTCCGTACCAAAGACCCAAAAGATGTCGTAAAAGAAGAGACCACAGAGTAAGATCGCACCGACTTTGAAACTGCCAAGTGATAGTGACTCAATTCCTTTAATGGAGAGGGAAATGCCAAAGATATTGTTCAGCAAATAATGTTTCGTCTGGAACCAAAGAGCTGCGAATGCTGCTGCAAATAGAAACGTGACGATCCAAGCTTGAGATAATTCAAGCTTATAGAGCCCATAGAATGGTACTTTCATATGATGTCGATAGGTCTTGGAATGTCCGTGAAACAACAAATTCAATACAAATGGACTAAAAGCTTCAGTCAAACTATACGCCCCAACAAGTGCAAAATATCCAGTCAATAAAAGGTTTACCAAATCCTTGTCAAATATTTTAAAAAGAAGATATAATCCAACTAAAACACCCGATCCTAATAGAGGAAACATATAGGCATCTTCGGCTTTCATCACTTCTTCATTCTTTTCACCACTTGCTTCACGTGCGTGTTTTAGTTTTAGTGATAAGGTTGAACCAATATAAACAATACTAGTAGCTGAAGTGATTAGTTGGAATGGAACGGGAATGAGGATAACATGAGACAAAAGCATGAGCGAAATAAGCATCAAGTAACAACCATTTTGGATCGAAGTCATCCTCATGATGATAATCAATAAATGACGTCAGAGGCAACGTTCATTCAGTAAACAGAGTGATGGGTAGTAGTCATTCATGCCACGTGGAGTCAAAAAGGTAAGGTCAGTACATGTCATTCAAGTGAAAGAACACCTGCTAAAGTATTTTTAGCCACTCACATTATCGATCGTATTGGATTGGTGTAAAAGAAACAACATGTAAACTTGTGTTTTTGCACTTGTGCGACATGTTCCATAAACCCTTTGCAAACCAATAGTAACTGAATCTACCAATACTAGCACCCTTCGATGAATTGATTAGGGGGTTTCGAGAACGTTGTGCTCGTGAGAACGACTCTTTGCTACTTGATTGCGAAAGCTCATGTCGTTAGTGCAATCAGACAGGGTCCTTGAGATCGACACCATGAAAAAAATCGGGGCGGTATTTTGAGCCAGGATCATTTCGCGGCTTTATGTGCTGTTTTTTTAGATGGAGTCGGAAGAGTACCGCGACAATACTATCAGTGCTGGCTCGAAATGGTTAGTTATACTCGAATGCTAACGACGACAAAATGTCCAACATTTGTCGCTTTATGCTATCACTTTCACAAGGAGCGAGCTTGTTTACAAAAAGCAACACTAGTATGGATAAATAAAGTTTGATCTCTACAAACTCATTCTTTGCTACTTGCACAAGATGTGTCTTAAAATGCATTCAAGTCACCGACCATGATGGAATGTCTCGCCTATGCAAAGTCGAGTCAGTCATATTCATAATCAGTTTACTGTATGTAGCAGTTGAAAAACGACTGCAATCGCTCAGTCGTTTTTCAACTTATAGACGCATGAATACCACTATCTCATCACCCTACCCCCGTGTTGTCACTTCAAAGTGAAGGAGTTTACCAAAAACTGGCAAACGGCTTTTCTACTTAAACTGTTACTTCACGTGGTTTTATTTTCTTCTAAAAGGCGCAATTTCGTACATAAAACCATCAATTCCCTCGACCAAGTATTATATAAGGAATGATGTGTCGTCGTCATCATCACCGTCTCTCTCTCTCTTTCTCTCTTGTGTATACTCTACTGTATAATAAAAAAGAGTTAAAATCAAAACACTCAAAACCAATTGTGACGATTTTCAAAATATTCATTTAAGAAAATCTCATTTCATAAGAAAGTAAAGTAAACTATTTTCATGAAGGAAGACGAAGAAGAAGAAGAAGAAGAAGTGTGTGTGTATACAAGAACCAAGAAAATAAATGTTTCCTCTATCTCTTCCTCCTCTTCCATCTCTTCCTTCTCCTCGTCGTCCTTTGCAAAAGGTGGGACACCACCATATAAACAACAAGAATATCCCTTAAATGAAGAAAGTAGTGATGAAAATCAAAGTGAAGACTGGGGCATGGACGAGAGCGATTGGCAGATGTCTAGTTTCTCCGACCCAAGTCCACGTTTTTCTCTCATTGCATTTCCATTAAAAGTACGTGATTCTGTCTTTCGTCGAGTGACAAAGAGCGCTATGAAACCTCAAGATAAACGAAACAAGAAACGATCAAGTACGACAGATACGACAAGGACAGTATCATCGACGGCTTCAACACCTCGTGATTCAGTGCTTTACGTGAAGCAACAGGAAGAATATGAAAAAAATGTGGAAAAGTTTCGTCTCTTTTGGAACGAGAAATTACGCAGTACAATGGAAAGACTCGCAACGGGTCGACTCAAGTGTCAGGAGGCCGAGAATAGTGTTTTTCATTTACTACTGAAACTCTATGCCCATCAAGATGTGGTCGACGAATTATACAGGAGCTACGACTTGAATGCTGACGAGTTTGTGTTTTATATCCCACAATTGTGTACATTTTTCATGCATGGTAATTATGCAAAACAGCAGGAGCTAGAATGTTTTCTCATGTCAAGAAGTGGCGAGTCATTGTCATTTGCCCATCGGTTGACATGGTTTTTGAGGTCTTTTTGTGGCAATGCAAAGAAACATCAATTTGAGCATTTTAGTGTAACAGCAGCAGCATCCGAGAGACAGGAGAATCCAGATTTTCTTGATGCAATCGGAAAACGAGCAGGTGTGCCGGCATTGTTGATGAACAGTGGACTTTGTGTAGAGGAGGTGATGGCGACGAATCCCGATAATTTAAAGCGGAGACGGTGTACTGCTTTCCCAACGGATGATGAGCTACAGTTCACAACGTATGAGAGTGATGAATCCTTTGCAGGACACTTGCTCCAGAGAAGAAACTCCGTTCAGGATGAAGCGAGGACAGATGAGGGAAATTCACAGCAGTTTTTGCTTTTCAATCAGACGCCAAAGTTTGTAGAGGCTCTTACAGACCTGGCAGAACAGCTTATTCCCACACCGCTATCTCAGAGAAACAATGAATTGCGCAAAGGGTTAAGTGAAATTGATAAGCAAATGCTGCCCTCCGATGTGATCTACCTTCCGATCGGTAATCCGTATCATCGCATTAAGCGCATTCGCGCAGAAGAGTGCTTCACATTTTCTACAAAGCAGCGCGTGCCGTACTTCCTGTGCGTGGAAGTGTTGGACTACTCAGTCACCCCTCCCTCTGCAGTTTCCAAAAAACAAGTAAAAAAGAAAACGTCAAAAGCGAGTCGTAATCAGACACGAGTCTTTTCTTTGAAATTACCGTTCAAGAAGGCTGACGCCGATTTGGTGGCAGCAGTACATGACACTCCCATGTCGAGCAGTACTTCACCAGAAAGTGATCTGAGCTCAGTGTCGTCGCCAAGTGCTTCTTCTGCGCTGTCAGAAACAGCAGACGAAAGATGCCCAACATCTTCACCGTCGTCGGCTTCTTTACAGGATGTCGATGATGAAGTAGTACTGATTGGGAATCGGATGGACAGTGAGGACGGCGATGACGAAAAGGAAGAAGGTGAACACCAAAAGAGTTTTCGCGAGGGCGACGATTTTCGAAGAGCTGAAGAAGATCAACAGAAACGACTGGGTCAATGGAACTTGCCAAGATCTCAACGACGCAAAGAGTGTTCTTACAGCGCATTAGCTTGCTCAGGAGGACAGTTTGAAAGCTTTTACTCGTCCTGGGCTTCGAATAAGGCACACCAAAGTACCGATGAAGACGGACATGTTCCGCCTGTGTTTGAGCCAACAAAGGGTAGCGATGCTGCTGAAAAGGGCGTTGCTGTTCGTTTGATGAAGCATGAAGAACCTGCAATTATTACAGAGGTTGTTGCTGGTGTTGGTGATGGGAAAGTGGAGACTTGCGACCTTCATGAGGAATTGTCTGCTCAGTCGACTTCGTTAGTAAGTGACTCCGTAGCTGTGTCCACCACTGAAGGAAGCTTGCTGATACCATTATTCGAAAAAGTGACTTTGGAAGACACTGCTCAAGATTCTGTGGCGAGTATAAGCCAGCCTAATGCTCAACCAAGTACCAATGAGAAGGGTGCATGGAATGGTGTTGAACCTGTCAAGAGTAATGCGTCAAAAGGCATGGGTGCTGAGAGGATTTTTCTTTTTTCTTTAGCAGCACAAGCCCCAGGTCCCTTTTCAACCTTGTTATTGAATAATTCTATGGACAATCTACGTCCTTCAAGCTTAGAAGAAATGCTGGCCTTGGTCAAGAAAGAAATAAAGCAAGGGGCGACAACAACAGCAACAAATGACGGAGAAGGTAACGCAGCCGTCACAATCACGCCTGTGTGCAGTTCTGCGTCTATTGTCGCGAAAAAGTCAAAAGTTGCTGTCGTATCGTCTGATAGTACCTCAGAACCGGCATGGTCGCTTCATTCAGGTGAAGAGGGATTGTTGAATGAGATTGATGCTGCAGGTGTGGATGAAGAGGAGTCAGAGCCGATGGAGGCGCTTCCGTCTGATACTGATTTTATCGACAGAGCTTCAGCATCGCTAATTGAGATGAGTGAAGGTGGTGCAACCGACGACGCGATAGCTGAGGATGCAGACGGTGAGGACACGGACTCGAATGATGGGTGTGTTTGGGATGACGAAGAAGCTTCGCGCGAACCGGAGCCTTTGCCTGCAAAGAAGTCCACTCTAAAGCCGTTTTCTTTCGTAATGTGGTTCTATCGAAAATCTGTAACCGGATTTGCAGGGCAAAAACCTGCTAAAAGACTGGAGGGTGCTCCAGCTCTCATAGAGAGTGCGACTGCATTGTCTGAAACTGTTAATCCAGCTGTTGATACTTCAGAACTCTCCGCATCTGTCGTTAAAGGCACAAACGTACGAAAGAGCGAGACTCATTTCCAACAAAGACGCCGTGATTTGAGCATTAGCATCGACTTTGCTGACCCGACGGCGTGGAAGGAAAAATTTGATCTGGGTGATGGCCTTACTGAGGAGGATCCAGATGTAGACGCTGTTGATACCGGTAGTGTGGACGACGATAATGAGGTGGAGGACGCACCATTAAATGAGGAGGAGGACGAAAAGCCAATGATTGTATTTCGCGAGCGTTGGAGCGAGAAGGAAGCGCGTATTCGTAGCGAATCACCGTATGGCGACCACCCTGGTTGGCGACTTCTTCCTGTTATTGTAAAGAGCAACGACGATTTGCGTCAGGAGCAGTTTGCGGCGCAGCTGATTGCCCAGTGCGATCGGATATTTCGAGAGTACTCACTTCCTCTTTTGCTGAGGTAAGTTTGCTTGTTTGGTATGCTCTTATTTAGTAAATACTTGTTACTAATGTTGCAATGTTGCGCATGAACCATCTACCAGACCGTATAACGTAATTGCTACATCAGCTAAGACTGGACTCATTGAGGCCGTTCCAGACACTGTTTCTCTGGATTCATTGAAGCGAAATGACCCCAGTTACACCACGCTCCTGTAAGTCACTAACAATTCTTTTGTGGTCGTTACTCGTACTAATGCACATTTACAGGGATTTCTACGTTCGTCTTCACGGCAACAAGGGTACTGCTGGGTTTGCTCGAGCCCAGAAAAACTTTGTGGAGAGTCTTGCGGCCTACTCTATGGTCTGCTATGTATTCCAGATTAAAGACCGCCACAATGGCAATATCCTAGTGGACACTGATGGACATGTGATCCACATTGACTTTGGCTTCTTGCTCACGAATAGTCCTGGCAGTAACTGGAACTTTGAGCGAGCCCCATTCAAGCTCACGGATGAATTCGTAGAGCTTATGGGTGGGGCCCGTAGCTCAACATTCCGCTATTTCCGGTCGCTCTGTATCCGTGCATTTCTGGCACTACGTCGAAACATGGACCAGATTGTGCTGCTTGTAGAGATGATGCTTGTGGAGAACGCCGACCTGCCATGTTTTGCTGGCGGGAAGAGGACAGTGATTGAGGGCCTTCGTGCACGTCTCAAATCGGGCGCACCTACGAGCACATGTCAAGTGTTTGTAAACCAGCTGGTCGACCAATCCATCAACAATTGGCGAACGCGCTGGTATGACAAGTATCAACGAGCTTGTCTCGGGATTCTGTAGGTAGTGTTACGCTCAATAACGACGTCTCCATTTTTGATTAGGATACCTTGATATAGTTCTGCTTACAAATGACGAGAACGACACGAGTTTGAACTGTAGCAACGCAAACTTGAGGCAAAGTTGTCCACCCTTTTGTCGTATCAAAGTACTACTTCACACGAAGTTCTTCTACGTGACGTGTTTATAGCTCTTGGCTCGAATAGAACCAATCTATCAATTTACACCTTTCACAAGTATTTTTTCTGAAGGTGAGCAAGTATCTACTCTCTGGTCTTTTCGAATCGTACAAGACTCGTCATCATTGTCTTGCTGGCCATCATGAGGTGAGGAATCAAAGTCCAACTTGTCGATAATATCCCGTGGGTCTGATGTCGGAATCAAGAAGAGAAAAAAGATTGGTACCACTTTCAGCACGCTGCGCACCACAATGGCCGTCCCCAACATATCGTATTCGTCCTTGGCAATACCCATCCAGTCACAGAGAATAGCGCCCCAAAACTCACTAACACTGTTTGAAATGTTCGAAATGAACATGAGCAATGCAAACAGCGTGCCCTCGATTCCTCTAGGGCACAGCTTTGCACAGAGAACCATTATAGGCATGGTTTTCAACCGACCAATTACGTCTGCAACCACGTGGTCACCAAGCACAAAAGCCTTGTCTGGAATGCCGAGCTTAAGATTCGTACGCGTCATCAAGACGACGTCTAGTAGTGAGATAAAAGCCAGGGAGAGCTGTGCAACTAGGAAAATTCGGCGAAATGACACGTTCGTGAAGAATGTGCTGTACAGCATTGTCCCTACCATTAGAAAAATAAAGCCAATAGCGGATACAGTTCCTAGAAATTCGGGAGTAAAGTGCAGCACGTCGGTCAAAAAGTAAAAGAGAATCTGCGTATTCGCTGGACTAATAGCATGTGAGATAAACACCCATAATGCACACATCCAAGCTACAGGGGTACAAATGGCGATCTTGAGCTGTTGGAGTTGCATTGTCGCTGAGGATACATATTGACGTTTGCTCAGTGTACTCTTTGATTCTTCTAGAAACATGGAAAACAATAACGTCGTAAGTAGACCCAGAGCTGAAATTCCAAAAGCTCCACACCACCCAAGTTGTCTATCGCCGTACCAGATAGAAAAGCACCAAGCATACCACCCAGTGATGTTGCAATCCACGACACGGACTGTAAATCATTTGCACCCTTTTGGGGATCAAGTCTTGATATTTCCACAACTTGTGCATCAATGACGACATCAATTACAGCCGTGGATAGATTTTTCCGTTACAAGCACAGATACAGTGACTGTCGAGGTTGTCACAAGATGAGGTATTGCTAATATCATTGCCGTTAGTGTTCCCGAGATACTAGATAGTATCATAGAAGACTTGCGATGATAGCCAAATAATGGTAATCTATCAGAAAGAATGCCATAGACGGCATGGAATTTTTATCAAGAGATGAAGAAGTTGGGACTCCATTGGCTGCAACTGTAAATTCTCTTTGAGAAAGTAGTTTACAGCTAATGCTGTCAAACTGGCAAACTTTTGTACAATGTCTACAACCGTAAGCAACACTAGAAGCCACGTTCCAAAGGTTTGACGTAAATGGTGCATCCAATGGATCAATTGTTAAGATCTTGATCCTTGCATAGTCTTGTGACGTTCATCTTGAGAATGACGTTTGGGGTTGATGGAGTCTTTCGGTGAGATAATGTTATGATTGTTAGTAGTAGTAGTAGTATTGTTAGTAGTAGTATCTGATGGTAAAGATGAAAGCTCAATGAATTGAAGTGTCATTGTTATGATGCGTTTTGAATGAAAAAGTAGTCACAAGATGGAATTGTTGTATTGAAAAAAACACAAAGTTTTGTTACTACTACATATGTTATTACTACTACTACTGCTACTACTTCACAAGCTACATATGATGTTACTACAATGTCGTTGTGTCATGAAATGTTTGCTCCATGTGGTGCCTTGTCCCAACTGATTCTTATGTCGAAAGGTTAGAATCGAATTTAAGTGAATAACTGCCTTGTTGAAAAAGAGTCCAGAAACAACTTGGTCAAAAAACCTTAAAAAAAACCCTTTCTTGTCGAATAAAATCAAAAAAAACTCGTTCATTTGAATACGCAAAAAAAAAAAACCCTTCCATCGTAATAAATAAACAAAAATAAGAATTAAATAAAACTCAAGCTAAGGAATAGTTCCTATATATATTATCATCATCATGGCTTCAATTGCTGCTTCTCTAGGTAAGAACGTTCTCCCCCTTCTTCTTCTTCTTCTTCTTCTTCTTCTTCTTCTTTTCTCCCGTGTCTTCCTTTTGTTTTTAATATCCTTGTCTTCTTTACTCTATGTAGTTTGTACGAATGGACTCAAGAAACGATCTCGATTGAATGAATCATTTGATCTCTCAAGAAAGAAACGTCAACGTTGTGTAGGTGAGAATACTACGACAAGTGCGACTGAAGATACAATCGATGAGAGTGATGTGGTCAAGTCTTGTCAACGACATGTGGCATACTTTGAACAAAATGTGAAACAAGCTGAAATAGCTCGAATGAAGACCGAGTATGATCATTTTCTGATGAAGAAAGAGGTGGAATTTCAACAACTTGGTCAAGAATTACAACAAACACAAGATCGTATGATGCATCAAGCGAATGAGTTGATGCGACTTCAAGGAGAAAACAAATTATTGAAACGTGCGGTTGCGATTCAAAATCAACAAAAGGACGAAGTGCAGCAGGAGAATAAAACATTGAAACAATTGACAACACAAGCTGCAGAACATATCAAACGTCTTGAACAGGCTAATTATACGCTTCGAGTTCATCTTCAGACTAGCACAAATGCAACGATTGGGTATCGTCAACCACCTGATGTGTACTAGGCTATATTTCATGCTGGCTAGAGGAGACAACCAGATTTGTGCTGACGAGAAAAATAAGCTACGAGTTAATGGACTGGTGTTGCAAGAAATGGAGGCTTTGGTACTAAAAACGAGCGACAAACAATAATCTTCTGTTGGGTGCTTTAGCTTTTGTCTCTATCGATTCATTCCTTGCGTCTTTACGTTGTCATTCATGTTTTAGTGTTAATGTTTCAAGAGACACAAGATGGTGAACCAAAGCACAAGCCAGTGGAGGCAAAAGTACCAAGTAAAAGTGCGCTACATTGGTCACTTCCATGAACGCCGATGACTTTTGAAAATCAAGCTACGATCTGTAGAGATCTGACGCAGGAATGCAGTGAGCTTGAGGCGCTCTTTACATTATGATGCATACAAACTCGCGAAAATGCATTTGCCGTATGCTAATGCACTTCCATTACATTTTTCTGCCTTCCTCGTACATCGTTGTTTTGTAGCCAGGTCTAGCACGACGTCTTATTCGCTTTTGGTACCAGTAGGCAAGTGCGGCTCGTCCCCTTTCTGGTAGTCCTGGGCAAGTTGGGACGCAGACGCAGCTCGTGCGCATGCAATATTCTGGAAACCAAGCACTGCACGAAGCCCGGCACGAAAGGTAAAAGCCACAAGCAGTATGATCATCAGTGCAATCCAAACAGCAACTTGTCGGCGCTCCTGTGCGGTATTGTACTCGTCAATGTGTGCGTAACGGTTCTTGAGGTGATACGGCAGCTCAAACTGCGAGCGCTTGGGCCAAATGGACAGAAAGAGCTCGTGCAGGATCTGGCTCACCGCTGTCGACGGGAACCTCATGTCGTCATTAATGCAAACGAACTTGGTGCGTCGAGCACGTGTGCCCATCATCTGCTTCCACGCAAAGCTGTAATCGTCGCTCAGCATGTGGAACGTCACCTCAATTTCAGGCATCAGCTCCACCTTCGATTCGTACCGTACATTTCTGATTAAAGCATCGCGTATCTTAGGGCATTGCTCAAGATTTTCTAGCGTAATATGCGGTGTCAGTGTCTCACTAAGTCTCAGCGTACCCTCGGCCGTTGGGATCTCACGCACCTTCACGCGCTTTTCTGACTGTATGCACTCACGCACTTCTGTCACAAAATTTGCAGGGGGTGCATCTCCGTGTGCAAGACTAGCGGCAGTCAACACCTCGTTCTCATCCAGAATACCATTCAGGTTGACATCCAAGTACTCACGCCAGATCTCTTCCAGCGTGTGTGGGTGAATCTTTGCGCGATTGATCAAATAATGGAAGTACGAAAAGCTGAATTGCATATCTTGCGGGTGGCGAAAGCGATGTGCCGACGTATCGTGAACTTCCTTTGTCCAATAGTCCTTAATTTCACGAATGATCGACTTCTGCAGCAAGAATGGCATGTGTGATGGTACACGGCGTCGGCCTGGTGTCTTGGGTTTGCCAAAAACACGATTGTACAGTTGGTTTACATAACGTAGCGAATCTCCGAAGGTGTCCACGGACAGCTGAGCCTGCACGTTTGTCTCAGACTTCTCCTCAGCTGCGACAGGTAATCGGCTGCAGACGTCCGCGTACTCAATGTACTCCAAGCTGTCATCATCTGCAGGCATCACAGGCCCAAAACCGACTGCAAGGCTGATGCTTCGGATATAACGGACCAATCTGCCGAGAAGTCCATCACTGGCTCGAGCCTCATGTTCCTTGAGTTCACGCTGCGCCAAGCGCCGTTTCTGAGCTTCGCACGCAAGTTGACGGCCTTCTTCTTCTTGCTGTTGTCGTAAGTCCACCTTCGTTTCATCCTTGACAGGCAAGCGTAGGACAGGTATTTCATTCGGGTAGCAAATTTGAGGCTGGATTCCAATGAACCGTGTAGCGGTATCAATGCATCCGCCTGACAGCTCAATCAAAGCCGGATTATCTTCCATGTAAGGTGTATAGATCACCTTCGGTTTGGGCGGATGCAGCAAAGCCCAAATTGTTGGCTTGTGCACCAACTCCACTTCTTCCGAGTGGAAGTATCCCATGGCTAAACCAAAGCAGTAACGGTAACGTGTTGGGTCATCACGACCTGTGTCATAAAAGCATATTTGTCCGTCGGCCACCTGCGGACTTATCTTCCAACCGTCCATTGACTTGTCCATATCGCTGTTGGTTGAAGCAGCAGCATTGCGAGTGCTACTAATTTCCACGGCTTGAGGTGCGTCTGTCTTAATGTCCTCACCGTCAAGCCCGCTATCGGTCGCAGCTGCCGAGAATACGGTGTATGCACGGTCTGGGAGCACCTGGAAAGTGACAAAGACGCCACTCTGCTCTTCATTAAGACGGCATTTGGCGATCCCGTCATCTGTTTCCAAGTCTTCTGCTCCCGTATCCTCGTCCAACCCTCCTTCACTATGTTCACCGTTCTGCTTTGCATTTTTCTGCTCAAAGGCATTCTCATCATTCATCATTTCAATGGCAGTGCCAATAATTGGAACAACATCATTGTCAGTGTTTGTCCAATCAATTGAATAACCGTGTTTGCTACCACCGACCGCAGCCTTTCTGCTAGTTTTCTGACTATACACGGCAGCAGAAGCCGTAGTTGATACCTCTGGCTTCTTCGGGACCTGAACTTGACAAATGTCGTGTTCACTCCAGTCAATATCCTTCTCTTCGTTGTGTAGACGCAAATCCACGTGCCAGCCAAGGTTAACAATATCTCCATCACCAAGTTTTTTCCCAGAGGTATCGAATGGTAGGAAAATCTCTAGCAGCGGCACGTTGCTAGAGAACTTGTCAGCGGCCGTAGCATGTTTGTCTTCAATCGACAAGTTTGGAAAGGCCTTCTCATTCTCTAATATTGTTGTGACGTGCTCCATGTCCTTGGTGTCGGGCGGAAACACCATACGAAAGGCAACTTGCCGAAAACCAAAAGGTAGACGTATACGAGGTGGCTGGATGCTGGTATTCTGGAAAGTAAACACTCCTCCAAGATTTGCTCGAGCGTAACTCACTTGCGCAGGGCCAAGAGACTCCTCAATCTGATCATTTCCTCGCACTATTGAGAACTCCAGGCAAACATAATTTCCTTCCGCATCCTCACCGACAACAGATATCTGAGCGCTGCTTGTCATTGGGTTCGCGTCTCTGTCGCGGCCAAACACAAGCAACAAAACCAGCTCCGCCTCGTGCACTGATGCGAATCGAATCAATATTTCATTGTCATGTGCAGCAGTCCAGATACTACCGTTAACACCAAACGCATCTGTAAGGTTCAGGTACGTAGCATTTACATTCAACGGCACCTTCACGAGCGTATGGTTTGCCGCCACATCCGCCGACCAAAGTTCCTTTACAAATGGTGATAATTCATCGTCTTTCCCTTCCTCATCTTCCTCATCGTCATCATCATCATCGTCAGGAGTCACAGTGCGGGAGTATTGATTGTACACTGGTTTCGCCGCTTTGCAATCCCCTCCATCAAACGCACAGGAACTGACATTGCAGGCAATATCACACACTCCGTTCCCCAGCCATTGATAATTACACACTCCTTGACACAAATGGTCACCAAGTTTCACGGGTTTTGGTAAATGTTCCAAAATCGTAGCAACCTTTTCTGCATCACACGTCAGCGCTCCATCCAGTGGATTAACGTCACAGCCACAGTCGCCCATATCAAAATCACATGCCGTGACATTGCACTCCTTGTCACACCTTCCATTAGCAAGACTTGTCTCAAAGCATCTATCAGCACAAAGTGGAACCTCCCATGCAAGATAGACTTTTTGCACACCTGCTTGGCTTACAAAATCTTCCGGTCTTACAGGCGAGCCCAAGAACACGTCATCATTAAAGTAAAGAAACATATCACTCAGTCCTGGAATATTATCTAAATTCCATTCAATAGCAGGGGAAGAAAAAACTGGCAAATGACTCTTGTTTAAGAAAATCGTCTCATGCTTGACGATACTAATTTTCGGTGATTCAATATCAAGCCACGATGGAATTTGTCCATCGGTTACCACGTAAACATGACGTATCCAAGGTGCATATTTCTCCAATGAACGCAGAGAATAACGTAATTCCTCATTATCACGAAATCGATTGTCCGAGTTCGAATCATCCTTTCCTCGTATATTCTCGATATCTTCTTGTCCCCATACGGGCAAGGGTTGACCCGTAAGTGATGCAATCCAATGTTTATGCCAAAATACTTTTTCTTTCTTCCATCGTGGATCTGTGCCATTAACCCATGTGTATACAACATCAATGGGCCCATACGATAAGAAATCCATGGACTTGACATGACCAATATTATTGTAGTCTAGAGGTTCCCAATCACTTAGTAAAAAAGTCAAACATGTAGCTAAGACACCTGCAAAGAAGATAAAAGGTAGAAAATAGCTGTAACAAGGACGTGAATGTCGTGAATCAAGCTCCAAGGCAGTAGACCGACCTTGCGGAGCGGTCGCCATTCTCGAATTTACTCCTTTTTTTATACTAACGAAATGATTCGGAATTAAATGAAGTATACGAATTGACTCTGGTGTATACTGTCTGAATTACTGGTAATGTACCAGTAAGAGCAGTATATCGAAGGGTTTTTTATGTTTTTTTATGTTTTTTATGTTTGTTTACGTATGTAGTAAAACTGACACTAAGGATCTTTGGGTCGAGGTACAGGCTTGAGTTCAAAGTCATTAAGAGCCAATTTGGCAGTCATTTTCTAAGAAGAATAGTAATGATAATAATAAGAATAATCAGAATACCAATGCTGTTAGTTTAGTACAAGCACTAATGACAACGAACAAAACAAAACCCACCCTATGCTCCTCTTCTAAATTAAAGTTATGCTCCGATTGACTTTTAATCAAGTGATCTCTTGCCTCATACTTGCCACCAACAAACTACAAAATAACATTAAGGAAGAAAAAAATAACACTTGAATAATTGCCATCTACTCGATAGTATTTACGAAAGATGATTTTGTCACGAGACAGAGAGCTATTTACCTGGGTTAGCGCCACATACCCACCAACAATAAAGAGCACAAGGGGAAGACCTGCTGTCATGAAGTAATTTTTCTTCTTCTTGTGTTGTTTTAACCGCATTAATGTCAGTTTCTCGTGTTTGGTCGACGCACATGTTAATACGGAACGAAACATTGCCAAATGTGCCTGCCACTGGATAAGAAGATGCCAATTCTTTGGGAGATTATTGACCAATCACAGCACGTCGTACTTGTTGTAAAGTGAACGAATACCAGTCATTCATTCATTCATGCATGGCACGCGTGACAACGAAGCAGTATTTTACCCTTTTCAGTGCAACAATGGGCTCACTTTTTGCAGGATCTAGTATCATGCATGCAATTCTGAAACCTGATCTAGTAATATTTGGATGCAAAATTGTTCGTTGCTATATTGTGGAATGTACTGATACTGTCTGCACCTTGTTTGATTATCAGACCATCCCAAACCTTACCAATGACAGGACGAAATCATTGAAAAATCAGTAGCAACTTGGTTTTATACGACACCCAAGAACAAATGTTGTGGGCTTTTAAATAAAAACGTACGTGGTGTTGGAGTGTATTTCGTGGCTTCGCGGTGTCTTTTATTGTTTGACCTCTCTGATTAATTGCCTAAAGTAGCAGCATTAATTTTATGTTGCAGCATGCAAGTAACTACGTTGTTGTTGAGATAAAGTCCAAAATAACCTCCGAGACAGCAATGATAGTAAAGTACATGAAAAAGAGTTTTATTATAAGGAAACAACCCCGTTAAGGCTACCGATACCATACCTCCCCATCTTACAATCGTCAAAGCTCAAGGGTTAGGCACACATTCATCCAGGTGTGAACATTCATGAAACATAATCTTTGTAGGCTGCCTTCATCTCTTTCACCTCGTCGCCGTTGATGTCGGCATCCATGTGCTTCCATTTGTTAGATCTATCAGCATACATAAACTCAATAAATGAGTCTTCTAAAGACCTCTAAAAAATCGCCTTCCTGAAAAGGGCTTCGTTCAGCTCATTTAGTAGCTGAGATTGACCTCGCAATAAACTTGTTTTTTTGCGAAACGAGTGCAACGCAGCATAACATCCCATTTCTTGAAAATTTGGGTTAATGCTTCCACGAGTTCCCCATACAAGACTGAAGACTTTTCAACCTTGATGTATGTAAGAAAGTAATCATGGGCCTACATAGAAAACACGTCACCCGCTAAAAAGGATTTGATAGACTTCGGCTTATTTTGTCCAAAATATGAAGCAAATCGTGCGCAGTTCCACCGCTCACATCCCACAAATAGAGTTTAATTCCTTTTGCGCTTCTCAAAACAGAAGATTTCACGAAATCTAAATAATTTTTGGCAGTTGTCGAAAGGGCAGACACTCGCAATGAATCCACGTCATGGTGAGTCTTTGCAAGGAGGGGCTGCAGGATGGGCTTTTCCAATTCTTGACGCCTATTCTCGCTTCAAAATCCTCGTTCGTAACACCTTAAGGAATGCTTCGACGAAACACTCTCTTTAGGTGCATTGAGCATGCTAAATCCGTATGAATTGTTGATTGCGTCTCGGTGGCAGCTACGCTTGTAGCTAAGCAAAATCTGAAGAGGGTGGCAAAAGCCAACACCTTGCATTTAAACTTAAGCTGGGTTTATTTGGTAAAACGAATTGTGTTGGATGGACGGACATCTTGAGGTCTGCACATGTTTGGTGATAACATAGGTTAACAAATCAAGAAAAAAAAGACTGTCTTTACTGATCTTCTTGGGATCGAGTAAAGTATAGGTTTATCAAGTGTATTTCAACAGACGACATTCGTCTGTTGTTAATGTCGTCTTAACGAATGTCGTCTGTTGTTAATATCGTCTGTTGTTATACTTGGCCTTCAAACGATACGCGCGACGTTCGCGTATGACGACTGAGCGATAGACAATCGACGATGGAGTTTCTGGGTGCGTACAAATATTCCTGCCTTTACACTTGCAAGCTCAAAATAATGGTATACAAAATATCATACAGGTAGAAATCGCTTTGCTGTAGGTCTTGAGTTTAGATTGTTAAGCCAGCTGAACGCATGCTGGCCTACATCAGACTTTGAGCCAATGCATGATTCTCACATCGTCGAAAATACAAAAGGACGACTGCCATGTGTTTCTGTACCTGTAGGCAGAAAAAGGTGAAAAAAAACAAAACGATCAACTGCTACTGAGTTGCTGGGTATCGGAGACTTCCGTGCAACGCCATACAACACTCGATGATTGCTGCTCAAAGCGTTCGTTTCCACCAGCACTTTTATTCTGTACTCTCTTTTTCGTTGACGCTCTTTATGCCATGGAAACATTTGGAAAACCTTCCACTCCATTATGCCATTCATTTATGTGCAGACACCAGCGGCCTGTGTATGTCAATGGCGACTTTATCCCTATGCTTACGATGTGATGATATCTGTCGCAATAACGCATCGCTTTCCTTTTCCCAGGAGCTCGTCGACGCGCCAGCATTCTGCGCATCCTTTTCTCGCTTGCGTTTGACAACATCGAGAACTTGATCGTACAGTCGGTAGCTTCATCGGTTGAGATTCTGGTTCAACTACTTTCTTCTACCCGACCCAGCAGCTGTGCTTCTTCTGAAAAAAAGACCTGTCGTGCCGCGACTACGGGTAATTGGTGCAGCATCGCATTGAACTGAATCATGTTTTATCGGCATACTTTCTTCTTCAAATTGACTCTGTTGTTGACGGCTACTTTTATTTAGCTTGTCCTGCTGAGGCTTTATCTTGTCATGCTGGTTATTAACTCGTTGACCAAAGCCAGAATGGTGTTGCTGAAAAGCTTCTGCTAATGACACTTCTCCTTCACCTTGATCTATATCGCTATCTCGTTGATTCCGTTTGGGTGCTGGTGACTGGCTCCTGTTACGTAAGCTTGGTGAAGACGGTGGCAACTGTGTAATGAACCGCTTGCTGTCGGCAAATGTGAAACGACGCGCCGCTTTTTCTGATCTAGTTCTTCGTGTACATCCAGCCACTCTGCTTACATTGCAATTCTCGCTCTGGAAACTGACATGAGAGGAGTGCTGTAAATCGCAGTCACGCGCTAAATGATTCATAGTTTTAAACCAACGTGCGTGCTGCTCCTCAGCAAGGGAAACACTTACGTCTTGGTCCGAGCATGGAATGCTCCTAGAGGAAGAAATCGAGGACACTGACGAAGCCGACCAGGTCATTGGTGCTGGTGGTACTGTCATATTCTTTACTCTATTGGTCATTGGTGCTGGTAATACGTTCGTATTCTTTTCTTCGTAGGTCATTGCAGGCAACCAAAGCTGCAGCGGCAAGGACTGTTCGACAGCCGAAGTCTTTTTGATGTGATGGTCGAAGTTAATGTCCATTGACATGCTTGAACTAGATGCAAAACTTTGTTCAGAGGCATTTTGTTGCTTGTCCATTTTGTCATCGGATGGATATTCCTGAGCAGATAGATTGTGCAGACCATCTGCACTGCTGGAAGTAACTCGTGCTTTGTCACCAGCATTGCGTCTCCGAGTAGCATCAACTGCAATGTTCAGTTGGGCAGTAGATCCGAGGCTAGAAACACTAGCCTCGCTAGAGATTTCAGACATGGCATCTTGCTCCTTATGATCACTTGTTTGAGGGCTGTTCCCAAATCGTCGACTGCTATTGGACCCCGCGGCCACAGTCTCCAATTGTCTATTTTGTCCATCCACTTCGGGTTGTTGCGCTGGTAATCGTTTCACCGAAGTGTTGAAACTCGTTGCACCAAGTTCAGAACTGGAATAGTCTAAGTAATTTCGTCGCGTGAGCTTTCTCTTGTCAACGGAAGTTGTTAGACATTTGCTTTTTTGTTTGCAAAGTCGTACTTGCTAAAACCTGACGTTGTGAATGGTCAGTTTTAGCAACCTGGTGCTTCTCGTAAACCAGGCGTTGCCCACTCTTCTCACAAGAAAGACATTGCGCTGATGTTAACATTCTACGCATATTTGGTTCCACGAACCGGATGTTGTACTCCTCAACTGTTTCGTTATCCTTGTCAAAAGATTGTGGCGATGACGTTAAATTGTGTTTGGGAAACATCGGCACCAGTTCATTCACGAAGCTATCATCCTGGCCAAGGTCTAATCGATCGAAGCTTTCGTCGAACGAGCTCTGCGTGTCCGACGATGGTAAAGAGTACTGCGCAACCGAGACAGCTGAAGTGCTACTTCTCCGAGCCTTGTACCAAATGCGTTGGCAGTACGACCCACGAGGATCACTGAAATGAACGGAAGAGTGCGCCCTGTTGAAACCAACAGGTGGACCCTGATATTCAGCCTCAGCATCTCTTTCGTATTCACTGAAACCCTCAGACTTCGAACAATACATCGTGTACTGATCGACACAATGTTGCTCCGGAGACCCTTCCCTATCATTATCCATTTCAGCAAGATGCGATAAAGATTCCCAGCTAGAAGCTGAAAACGAGTCAAACATTGACAGCCAACCGTCTTTGTTAATAGACACGTCGCGATAGCTAGTACTATCGAAGACTCGACCCTTCTTGCAAAATTTGCCGTTGTCATCATCACGACTCGCGTATAAATCTGGTGACAAAAACTCAGCACCTTCAATCAGCGATGCGTCAACAGGTTCTGTAGCCGAAGCGTAGCGTGGCACTAAGTGATCCGTTGCTGTTTCTTCAACTGAAGGCGTAAACAAGCGCTTTTTACCGATATCTGGCGTGCGCTCAAGTACCCTCGCGTCGACTTCATCTCCATCCAAGCTCTTTGGTGAGATATTTGACTCATGGGGAGCAGAGTGATTTGCTCGTACATCATACAATTGATGCTCTGTGCTATCCACAAGTAATTTTGACTCCACATTTTCGATCGACGTCGCAGTCGAAGATGCTCCCGACAGATACTCGGCACTGGAGTTCAATTTGACGGGTTTGTCCCCGACCTTTTGGAGCCGCGCTATTGAAGTAGAATTATTGCCAACTACATCAAGGTGAGACACTTTTTTGTTGTTAGAAGTACTGGATGATTTGGAATATGAGCGCTGTTCTTTGTCAGCAGCTCCTACGTAATCATCACCAAAACACGTCTTTTTGTAAAAGCCCTCGGCGACAGAAGGGTTTGGCAATGAATTTGACGATAAACATTGACCACTCTCAGCAAGTGGTTGAGCGACAACAACACTGCCCAGCTCTTGTTTTCGTGTAGGGCTTTCTTGAATGAACGATTGTAATGAGCATTGTGCGCTGGAGTCGATTTCTTCTTTGTTGCCTTCAGGTCGCTCCGATGTGTTACAGTCATAGTGGGGTCGCCCCATACTAGTTAATGCAACATAGCCACCTTTGTCTGTTCTCCCATTCCATTGTGATAATGGTGTCTGTAGTGATCCATCGTCACTAAGTTCATGGTAGCCACTTCTGACTCCTCTTAGCCGTGGACAGCTCTTGCAAACATCCTTCAATTTCTTAAGTTTATCTAGCTCAACACGCTGCATTTTACCTGACGTAGTCGTCGTCAAAGGCTGTCCACATGTGCGCTCAGCTTGCTTATCCTTAGCACCTTTGACCAGGCCACCAAACTCTGGTCCCTCGCGCAATTTGACAAAATCACTGTGTTTCGTTGCTGTAGGTTCACTTGTTCTGCCATCCAAATCTGCACGTTCGGCCTCAGCTCCGTCCCAACGGAACTCGTGATCCGAATCAGCCAAAGCAAAAAATGGTTTGTCGTCTGAATTGATAGAGAAAACTGACAAGTCAACTGAGCCTTCTTCATCAAGACCAAGCAGTTGGGCAAACGCGCGTTCTGCCGTTTGCTCTGATTTGTTCAGTTCTGCATCCATTAGATCATCCTCTCCACTTCTTTGTTCTCGTGCTCGTCGCTCCATTCTATCCATCAACGCCAACCACTCCATTGCTTGCTGTCCTTGTCGTCTCGACACAAGTTGATTCAAAGCTTTTCTACCTCTTTCTCGTCTCACCTCTTGTCTTCCCTCCACAATGAACCGATCCTCTTTCTCATCCATCTTGTTCCTGTATTTCATCGTCTCATCTTCTTTTTGTATCACTTTCGGATGTTCTTGCTTCCATTTCACCACTTTCTCGACAAGTTTCTTCGTTTGAGGCGAACTTGTGCCCGTCCTCTCGAGTACGTTCAGCTTTGAATCATAACGACCTTCTACTGAATGTTGATTCTGAAGTTTCCACTGCTTTTGAGCCTTGTAAACCCTTTGACGTTGCAATTTCTGTAGATTATTACGATAGCACTTTGTCATGTGCTGTGCCAGACGTCGCTCTTCATCACGTACAGCTAAAAGAATACGTCGACGACGTGTAACTTCATCCTGACGAGAGTATAGCTCGATTTCATTTGAACTCAGTGGTATTTGACCCAGAGAACGGTCACATTGACGTTGTCGTTCAGCTGCATGAATCGGCATGAGAGCGGAAGGAAATATGACGTTATACGTTCAAATTTCACGTTAAAATGTCACGAAATTCTTCAAATGGGAATTATTTCTCGAAATATTCTGAATCAACAACTTCATCATTGTAAGGATGGAGTTGACAAATATCAACAAATACTTTTTAAGAAATTCTCAAAAATTTGAATAAAAACGAGCAAAAGGACGTGCACCGTCTCAGCAGTATGTAATGTGACTATAAAACAGATGAGCAGCGGAAGGCAAGAGCTACTTACTCAAAATGATTTTCCAACAAGTGCTGCCTTCGTGTTTGTGATCAGAACCGGCACCACCGATGGATCTGCCAGCGTTGAAACGTCGCCGAGTGAATCCTCCTCACCGTGCGAGATTTTGCGCAACACGCGACGCATGATCTTGCCACTGCGTGTCTTCGGCAACCCAGGTACCAAAATAATCAAATCAGGCGTTGCAAATGCGCCAATGTGCGACCGTACTTGAATCGCCAATTCCTTCTGCACTTCAGCATTTGGTATCACACCATCCAATAGTGTCACAAAGCAGCAGATACCCTCCCCCTTGATGCGGTGAGGAATGCCAATCACCGCAGCCTCTGCTACAACGTTGTGTGCCACCAAAGCGCTCTCGATTTCTGCCGTGCCGATGCGGTGGCCAGATGTGCATAGTACGTCGTCGATACGGCCAGTTATAAAATAGTAGCCATCCTGATCGCGACGGCAGCCATCACCAGTGAAGTACAGGCCCTTGTGCGTTGACATATACGTCAGCAGGTAACGATTGTGGTTGCCGTATACTGTGCGAGCCATACCTGGCCAGGGTTTGCGGATGCAAAGTTGGCCCTCGACATCGTTGCCCGCGATCTCGCTGCCGTTTTCATCCGTCAGCACAAAATCAATGCCAAAGAACGGCTTCGCGCACGATCCGGGCTTCATCGGGGTGGCAGCAGGAAGGCCAACGCCAACGTGTCCACCAGTTTCCGTTTGCCAATATGTGTCAGCGATGTAGCACTGGCGGTTGCCCACAATTTCATAATACCACTTCCACGCCTCCGGATTGATTGGCTCCCCAACACTACCAAGGATTTTCAAGGTAGATAGATCGTAGTCCTTGATCTTGTCGTTGCCGCGAGCCATTAAAGCACGAATGGCTGTCGGAGCAGTGTAAAACTTGGTCACCTTGTGACGCTGGACCAGGTCCCAGTAGCGACCATGATCTGGGTACATAGGTGTGCCCTCGAACATGACCGTAGTGACGCCGTTGGCAAGCGGGCCATAAAGGATATAGCTGTGTCCGGTAATCCAGCCCGCATCAGCAACACAAGCGTATACATCGTCGTGTTGCAAGTCAAATGTGTACTTGGACGTGATCATAGTGTACAAGAGGTAGCCAGCCGTCGTATGAGCAATTCCCTTGGGAGTACCCGTTGATCCTGACGTGTACAAGATGAACATTAGGTCTTCGGAGTTCATAAACTCAGCGGTGCAGTACGGACGATGACGCAGTAATTCTTCATCCATGTCAATGTCAATCTGCGGGTTCATCTTCACTTGTGCGTTATGTGTGCGTCTAAAGACAAACACATTACGTACAAAGTCTAGGCCGTCAATAGCTTGATCAACAATTTGCTTGAGCGGTAGTGTGCGACCACCGCGTTTACCCTCGTCGGAAGTAAAGACCCATTGGGTCTTGGCATCAATGATACGATCACGCAGAGCATCAGCCGAGAAGCCAGCAAAGACAACACTATGGACGGCGCCGATACGGGTACAGGCTAACATAACGAAAGCAATCTCAGGAATCATCGGCATGTAAATGGCTACAGTGTCACCTTTCTTGACACCTGCATGTTTCATTGCATTCGCCACACGACATGTTTCCTCCAGTAGCTCTGTATACGTAATCTTACGTCCTTGATCAATTTCATCGGCTTCCCAAATAATAGCTACCTTGTTTGGATATTTCTTAACATGACGATCAATACAATTGATACTGATATTCAGTTGTCCATTGAGAAACCACGCGACATTGCCCTTGGTGATTGTACCTGCAATTGTCTGGTCAAAATCACGAAACCAGTCTAGATTCTCTCGTGCGAGCGTCCCCCAAAAGTGAATTGGATCATCAAGTGATTGTTGATACATTGTCTCATATTGATCAAGGCTCTGAATATGTGCTGTCTTAGCAAGATTCTTCAGTGGAGGATAGGCACCTTCAAGCAACAATCGTGGACCATTCTGGATACTACTCTCAGTATACTTGTCCATCGTTTGAAGTTCGTAAACAAAAAAACACGGTTTTGTGGACAAACAGTGATTCGTCGGAATAATAAGTTTGATTGTGTGGTCCAAAGTTGACAGACGGCGTGTATCTTGTGAGAATTAATATTTAGGAATGATAATATCTTAGGTTTTTGGCATTTTGTTTGTGGAAATGTAGTAAAATATACAGGTTACTACTATGTGAATAAGATTATACCTGTTGATCTATAATCGTGTCTGTCGCATCATCTTTGATCCTTTTTATTGGCCATGTTGAAGTTGAAAGGAAGTTCTTTTTCGATAAAGTAGCACCATACTGACCATCAGATTGCACATGCATAGAGCTTACCGGATGGAGACTTGTCGATTTACCGGATGGATACTTCCTCTTGCCTTCCAGAAAATCTCGGAGATGAGCTGACCAGAGAGAATTGACATTTGGTCTGTATTCGTATAAGAAAGCCGTAGTATGCATACGGCCTGGTTCTCTTACAAACGGTGTCTATAACGTTGATTCATGTCTACTAAACAGAAAAAAACATCAAATTGAGAGGTCATCGATGAGGTCGATGATAGCCTCATATATCACGTATGTATGTAGATCTGTTATGTAGCCAACGCCACGAAACAAGCGGGTTACATGGAACCTATCACTCGATGCTCCGTATGGCCATGTCAACTACAGGCCTTAGTTGGGGTGTATACTGCTGACGACGAGGATTAGCAGATCGTAGACTGCTGTGTGAAAGGCATTGGCATTGTGTGGAAAATGTGCATCTTAGTAGAGTCAGAAGAGGATTTGTAACGTGAATATGAATACGACAAGATTGTAAGACCTTACTTACCATCCTACGGAGTCTAAAGCTCACAAGACCTCCTCACGTCTAAGGTTACCTGCTAACCTATCGGGTATTTAAGAAGCTATGTGAGACCATGAATGACACCGTTTATGTCTTATTTGTATCGATGTTCGATATTCTAAACAAGAGCGAGCGGTAATATATTTGCTGTTTATTTTACCATGATCTATTATAAAGCTCCCGGTCGCAAACCTCGACTCTTTAAAACGTAACATTACGCTGGCCCTTTTTGTAAAATAGAGTATTTGCTCTATTTCTTTTCCTCATGTTGACTAGAATTACCAAGCGATGTCGTGCTCCAAGTGATGATGATGATGAGTACATTTCATCCACTCCTACGTATCAATCATCACCTATGAAAGTATTTTTACAGACGACAAGACGTGATGGTTTTTACTTGAATCAACTCACGTCGTCCATTTCATTACCCCACGAGTGGTCTCAACCTAAAGTCACAATCGAGGCCACGACAGATCATAACGCCACTCGATTAAACGAGAAATGCCGTAAATTAGCGTCATTAATTGCTCATTCAAAGCATTTAGTGGCTTTTACAGGTGCTGGAATTAGTACATCGGTAGGAATTCCCGATTATCGTGGTGAAAATGGCATTCGTACGAAACAAAAGGGTGATACTAAACTCAAGCGTACTAAACAAACCAAGAAACAACGTCATGAGGACAATGAAAAGACGTTATTGGAGGTCGAGATGCTGAATATCAATTCATTAATACCCTCGACAACGCACATGGCGTTACAGGAGCTCTATCGCTTGGGGTTTTTAAAGCACCTTGTGTCTCAAAATGTGGATAATTTGCACTTAAAAAGTGGTCTCCCTGCGACGGTATTAACGGAAGTACATGGGAATGCAATGCAAGCAAAATGTGAAACATGTGAGAAGATTTATGTGACGGATTTTCCATGGACGGGCTTATGTACTGATCCTGATTGTATCAGTACGAAGCGATCTATTGAACAGAGATTACGAGCACGAACGCGGCATGGCAATGGACGATTGAAACGAAATGTTGTTGGATTTGATGAACCATTGGGCGATATTGATTGTGCCATTGATGAGTGTGAAGCGGCTGATGTGGCACTTGTCTTAGGCACGTCCTTACGTGTTGAACCGTTCTCGGAAATGGCAGGAGAGTATGCAGGCTCCTTGTGTATTGTGAATTTACAGTCTACGACAACAAAATTAGATCGACGTGCTGAGGAAACAGGTGTCCGGTTGTTTGAGAAGACAGATATTGTCATGGAAAAGACCATGCAATTTTTGATGAACGACCCAACGTATCGCGTTCCAAAGTGGACGGGTGAGCATCCAGACTCTGTGTTTATTCTGGAACATGAGAGCTCGAATCTTGTTAACGTTCTCGCTGGCCGAATTTCTTCCTGATGATGGCAGCTAAATATATATGGGTGGTTGTGGGCTGGGTAAAGGTGCAGGTTCAAGTGCTTGAAGGGTGTCAAGACATATATAACGTTTGAAGGACCTCTCGTGCGTGTGACAGAAGTCGGTGCAAAATGCTAAACGTCGATGGACTGAAGCAGTAGGCCAGACACGTGGAAAGAGCAACGAGAAGGCAAACAAATATATTGACAATTTCTATGCGTTTAGCAAATTCTGCATACCACTCACTAGTTCTACGCCTCATTCAGTAGTGCTGTAATTTCTTTGTAGTCAGCAATGAGTGCATCCAGCTCTTCCGAATGCTTGGTTGTAATGATGATATCCTCCATAGGGGCAGCGACGTCTGTTGCCTTCTTCAAGCAGATTTTATACTGTGGGTACGCGCCACTGCAGTACGCAATGTCCCCGTATTCGCAAAAACCCAGCATCGAGCCGTCACGACCAAGGATGTGCAAGCCGTAGCCATTTGCTGCAATAACAAAATAATTGGGCAGCTCAATGCCTAGACACTGATTATGTCCGTTGGTAGAGCCATCGCGCTTTGATCCACGGTTCACCAACTTGGACGGGAAGAAACAGGCACCATATAATCGGTGACGCGTCACCTCTTCAATGTAAATGCGCTGCAGCTCGCTAACGGGGAAAAGAGAGTCTTGATCGTCGAGGAGATTGTCTGTGATCGTATCAAGTATAAGCTCAGCCCATTCCTCTTCATCGTGGGCGAGTCGCCACTCCTGCGGCAGGTAGTCCAAAACACCCATCTCAATCACTTCTTCGACCGATACAGGCGGGATTTCTTCACAGTCCACGGCGATAGCTAGTGACGTGAGCCGAAGCAGAGCTTCCTCTTCCAGTACTGGCAAGTTCCCTTTTACAATCTCATCCTGCACCTGAATGTATACGAGACGGTCGTACATTTCATCCGTGTACTGCAACATATACACTGGGTTTAGCCGAATTTTGAACACAAACCGCACCTCGCGTCCACGGATCAACTCTTTCTCAAAGATATCGCCAAGGTATACGTCGGCGTTCAAGAATGACGGAGCTGCGATGAATTTGTGAAAGTAGCTCGATGGAGACGACGACGGAGGAGTCAATGCCGTTGACGTATTGGCAGCAAGAGCTGGCAAAGGCGGTACTTGTTCGGCGTTGCCACCGGCGTTATCAGCAGCCAGGTCGTTGCCATCAGTATTAGCCGGTGCAAACGAGCCGGTAGCAGCAGAGCCTGAGAAACCGCTTTTGCCAGGAACCACGCGCTCAGATATCACCGTGAGGCCTAGAAAATTGACGACATGATCTTCTAGACCAAGGAAGTGCGAGCAAATCTCGACGAGCTGTGCCACGGTGAGCTCTGGCGTGACCGGGAAGGCATCTGCCAGCGGTGTGCCGTCTAACAACTGAATTGTCGCAAGGAACGGTGGTCGCGCTTCGTAGCCACGGATTTCGTCGATGCTGGGAATGAAACCTGTTGCTCCATTTTCAAGCAGATTCTCTAGTTTCTTGAGCGAGTAAGCCGCAAAGTTGCGCACAAGCCGCCAAAAACTATTCGACTCGGCAACTTGTGCCTTCAAAAACAGTAGCACATACTGTTGAAGCGCTAATGAAGGTGGAAAAGAGGTACAGCACATAGCAAAGAGTGACCAACCACGAATGCTGCTGTCTCGCTTCGGATTCTTCGTCAACTGCTTCATAAGCTGCAGATAAATTTCGTCCACAAGAGAAGGTTTCATTAGCGCAATTTGAAGAATATACTGCGCAAGCATTTCCCGGTAAAACACAATGCGGTCCCGCATGTATCCTAAGATGCATCGGTTGATTGAGAGTGCCATTTGTCCAAGTGATGCAGACATAGTGAGAGATGGCACTTCGTCCGGGTTATCATCAAGTACCGACAGGCTCTGTGAAATAGCGCGACTTTCCCAGCATAATTTCTTGGCGAGAGCGTCCTCCGATTGAGCATTAAAACCACGCAACTTTTCAAAATGGTTGAACGCCAATGCATCCTTTTCCACACTCGACTTTGATTTTTTGTCGCTTACATTATTGGAGATATCGTCTTCGCCAGATATACCTGCCCATCCCGTTGTATCACCTTGTGCACTGCTGTTTTCGCTATCGTTGCGACAGAGAGTGCCGGGCCCATTCGACCGTAATCGGTCAGCCGAAACTACAGACCTTCCTCTTGCCGTCACCATTGCGTCTTCAGCTTTCATCAGTAGTCGTTCGTGAACGCCAGCTTCTCTTGCAGCTTGAATGTCAAGTTTTAGTGCTCCAATCGAAGATGCATCAGTAGGAAGCACTAAGGCTGATTCTAAGCGGGCAGCAGCGGCTATACGAGCCTCTAAAGTGCGTCGCAAGTTGCCTGCTGTAAGAAGGACCTCTTCCCGATCAATGTTATCATGCTTCATCTCGTTTTCGTCACTTGATGAACGAGAAAAGTCATTGATCTCCGTCGAAAGGAGCTGCACCGCATCTTCGCGAGTTTCAGCTTTTGCCTCTAATCGACGAGTCAAAAACTGAATAACTGCGTGCAGCCCATCCATGCAGGTAGAACCATCGGAGGCATCTTCACCAGTATCTACACTTCGAAGTATCGAGTAGCGGTCGAACAGCGCAGCAAACAGCGGCGAACAGAACCCAATACTGATAGACTTTCCAAGCTCTTGTTCAACGACCTTCAAATCATCAGTGTCAAGTGCCTTGCTTAAAGCATCTTCAATGCTAGCCACTTGCTGTAGTCGGGTCATCTTTGCTTCAAATGCAGCTTGCAACTCAGATGTAATAGAAGATTGCAACTTGTCCAGGTCACTGACGTGAGCAGCCTCCCAAATCAGCAAAAGCACTTGAGTCGGTGTTGGTCCCAGCGGCTTCTTCTCTTTCTTTGCGGTTGGGCTTGACTTGGAAGCTACCGAATTTACTATTGCAACAGGAGTCAAGGAAGGACAATCTTCTGACTTAGCAGCGGCAACCAACTTATCAAGCTCCCGTTCAGCATTCTTCAAATTAAAATCCCATTTTGCTAAACCGACCGCAATAGCAGCTTCAATCGCTTCCGATAGCAGTTCGATATCTTGTGAAATCTTAGCCACTGCCAAGAACTTCACCACTTGCTTGCGTTCTGAAACTGTAGTTGCAGGAACGCTTTGAGCTTCCAATGCACGCTCGGCGTCCGCTATTCGAGGGTCCCCCTCTGAAACGCCAAGTACTTTTAATCGTCCTAACACCTTCTCAACTGCAATAATGTTCTCGTCATCCAGTGCCTTCTGAAGGGAAGCGAATACGTTTGTTGTGTCAGTGCATACAGAAGCATCTAGTGCAACGACTTCTTCTTCCTCCCCTATCTCTTCTGCTTCTTGTTTTTCAACCTCTTCCTTTTCTTCCACTCCGTCATCAACATCAGAACGAATTGCGCTCAGAGTATCCACAAGACATGGCAACTTGGCTTCAACACCCAGGCACAATGCCTTAGTTGTCGGTCCGAGCAATTTCTTCAGAATGGTAGAACTATCGTCATCTGTTGCAATCGTCGAGATAGCATGCGTCACGGACTCTACAGCACTTTTCTCCTCAAGAGCACGAATGATCATCATTGTAGCAAGTTTTCTTTCCAAAGACTCGACTGAAGGCTCTTCGAGCGTTGCTAGGGACCCCATAAGTGCTTCTGGGTCATTGGCAATCATCGAAGCCCGAAGCTTCTTGTTGATCGCTGCAATTTTTTCCGATTTCTGCTTCTCAAGCGCTACGATGCTCTTGCTTTTCTTGCGCAAATGGTCCAAGGCTAGCCACGGGGAACTCTTTTCTGCAACCCGAACAGCGTACTCAATTAAGGCGGCATGACCAATTCTTGTGGCATCTGCAATGATAGAGTTCACATATTCCTCTTCGTCTAGACGTGCAATCAACTGCCGACCTTCATTCAACAGGCGAATGTCTTCCGACGCATGCTTCCCGATAATTTGTTTACAGTTTGCAAGGTGCTGAATAATATCATTCTGATCACGCTGTGCCATGGCTTCACGTAGACCCCGCATAACATACAGTAACCGCGCAGACTTTTTGCGAAATCCGCCACGAAGCATATTTCGCTGAATCATTGTCGCGCACGCGTTTAGATATAAGAAACGTGCCTTTTCTAGTTTTTTCCATTGATGGCTAGTCAAATACACTTTTGTCTTTCCAACCACAAACTTTTCCTCTTCTAACACACCAATAGCGGATAACGAACGCAGCAGTGACTCTAATGTTCCACGGTGACCACATACATTCTTGTAGCGCCTGAAAAAGTGGCCATACGTCAGGTGGACTGTAAAGATAGAGCGGCTTGCTTGCATCAATTCTACCAAGTGGTTCTCGCGAATTTGTTTCATCACATACGCTGAGTCAAACTTCCCTTCTTCAAGCTCCTCGTTCGGTTTTATGCAAACAAGAAAATTCTTGCCAGTATGGTTCAACGCATGCAGCAACGCATCTGCTTGATTGTTAACGTCCATCGCCGCACTATCACACGCCGTCTTGGACTCCTTTGCTGAGCTAATCGAGTTCCTGAATTTCGATGAGGAGCTCCCTCGCTGAGCTGCTTGTTTTGCAGCCTTTCCACTGGATGCTGCAGCCATCTGAGCCGCCCCAACAGCATGCAGTACGGCATTCTTTGACGACTGCATGATTGCTGCACACGTTGAGGAAATGCTAAGGGCATTCTTTGCAGAAAGTCCCTTTCCATTGTATGTAACCTTGCCGCAGTAATGTTGTACGATAAACAGGAGTCGCCAGTCTTTTGAAGGTGCCAAATACTCGTTCATTGTATCAGCTCCCATATTCGGTCGTGACAAACAGCCAACGGCTTCAAAGCTGAAAAACAATTTGTTCACAAATTCCTCATCGTTTGGAGATCGTACCTTTACGCTTTCTGTCAAGAGATCAAAAATGCCACAAGGCTTGTCCTCAAACAATCGCAAGCACTTTTCCTGCTCGGTTGCTATATCGACGTTGGAATGCACAGTCAGGCGGCTCTCCACTTGCTGTGTCTCACTGTCCAAGTCCGACAAATTGATCGCCAACGTATTTTGAACATAAAAGTGATGCACCTTTTCACTCCAGTAGTTAAAGCACAATTGATCAAAGCCGTTTTGTGACGGCTCGAGATTTTCGAATCCAACCATGTCCAGCACGTGAACACCTTGCGAATTAATCACAATATTAGATTTTTCATAGCGATCGAAAATTCCACCCAAAATACCATTAAGAGTTTCCACAAGGAAATTAAAAAGTGCCTCGTACAGACTTCGGATAAAAGTGTCCCGTGCCTTGCGTGCTTGGTGCACAGTCACCACCTTCAATGACGACACCTTTTTACTACCGTCCTTACAGAAAAACTGACGCGTGCGAAAGTAGTTATCCAAAACAACAGGCTCTACTTCAAGAAGCTTCGCTGCAAGCAGAATTTGAGGTGGATCTTTTAATGCACACGACTGTGTATCACTTATTGTTGCAGAGTTTGTACCAGTTATAGATGACTTACCACCTTCAGGATCTAGGACAAAATCCACATTCCCTAGGTGCAACAATGCTGCCACAATGCGCACAATCTCCACACGTTGGTTCTTTCGGATTCGCAAAGCCGACAAGCTCGACATGAGATCTCGGTAATCGCGAGCATCAAGCGCAGAATTCGTCAACTCAGGATTCGCCTGTTTCAGTAAATCAAATTCTTCAACACCCTTATTCAGCTCTAATAAATCACGAAGCGTCGGATCATGCTGGACACCAGCGAGTACCTGATACAAAATGTGAAAGTTACGTTCGTGACTTCGACAATCAACAATGCGTGACTTTTCAAAGTAGTGCGTCGTAAAGCCACCTCCAATTACGTAGCCTTGTTTACCAAATTCGACTGAAATCATCTTGGCAAAACGCGACGAGTTTCGATTCTGTAGCGTAGCAGCATTTCCAAACGCTTCCAAAATCGTAAATGCATGCAAAATCTGTTGACCAATGGGATGAAGTGTGCTTGATTCCCCTTCTACATTCGGACGAGGAATCGCACTGTCACCAATCTCGCACAAATACTGCACAACTAATTTCGCTGCCTCTGATTTTCCTGCACCCATTCCTCCAAGTAAAATCACAGCCTGATCCTCTCCTGCATCTTGCATACAACGTAGTGCATTCTGTGCTAATGCAAACACATGTGGTGGTGCATCATTGACTGTATCTTTTTCATATAATAAAGTCTGTTCTCTGCTTTTATTATACGCCTGCATATGATCAGGTGTGTAAATTGGTAATGGAGTGACTGGATTCACACCAATAAGGACTCGATCGACCCATGTATACACTTGTTCCATCCGATATCTTGCTCTTAATGTATACAATACAATATTTTCCAATTGTTCCAATGTAAAAGTTTCAGTTCGTCCAGCATCACCCTACAAAATAGATAGAATTCAAATTACAAAGTACAATTATTGTATGGTGAATTGAAAGTGCAAGAAATATAAATCAAGAGAATGAAATCTATCGAACATAAAATACCATCCCCCTTTTCAAACCACGTACATTTGTAGCCATTAGTGGTACATTACTCAAATCATGTAATTCTAAGGAAATTAATTGTTTTGGATGATGACAAAATGGTAATTTAACCAATGGTTGATCACGAATCGCACGCTCTTCTTTCTCATCGGTATGAACGACTGTAATATGCTCTTCTTCTTGTTTTATTTCTTCATGCTTCACAATATAACCAGTACGTACAACAACAGCAGGGATACAAATCCCATTATCATCTCCAACCCATACAAAATCACCTTCTTCAAGTAAGGTCGACGATATTCTGGATGGTAGGTTTTTGTGCCTACTATGATGAACTTCCCCGATTTGACGTAATACGGGAGAAGTATGAGAAGATGAAAGACCTTCATTCATTGGATTAGGTAGAATAGATGGAGTAGATGTAGTTGATTGAAAACTACTAGGACGTTGCTTTCGATTGCTACGATAACTTGGACGCGAGCTATCTGTGTCCGAACTCATATTGTCCCTACTTTCTTTCTACTGAACCTTAACAGTGGAATTGGATTGATGGAGAAGGGTCTTTTATTATGATTCTCATTGGCTGAAATGAAAGATAAGACCGGTATGATTATAACATGGCTACACTCGAGCCATCTTTTTGCTGTTTAGAAATGTAACCGTAACATCGTCCGTTGGCATTTAGAAATGTAACCAACCCTTTCGTGTCGTACGTAACCTCATTGTTCGAAATTCCTTCCCTTGATCGAAAGATGCCGATTGAGATTCACACTTCGACTGAATTTCATACTGCAATTGCTGAGAAACAATTGACACTTGTCCAATTCTCTGCAACGTGGTGTGGTGGGTGTAAAATGATCGCTCCAAAGGTGACGAAACTAATGGAGTCGGACTTTCCTGACGTTAAATTTCTCAAAGTGAGTGCAGACGAAATGGAGGATTTCTGTGAAGAGATTGATGTCGATAGTTTCCCGACGTTTCGTGTGTATAAGAATGGTGAAGTGGTGGCATCGTACGTGAGCTCCAAGTTTGACAAGGTCGAGCAGTTTATCCGCGAACATGTGCAGTAATTGATCATACTTGTGTGGATGATACTTTTGCACAAGGCGAGAGGCTCGTGATGAGGTCGGGTAGTACCGTGATTAGTGATAAGAACGTGGAGGTAGTAGTCTACTGATGGTAGTGTCGCGTATACTTTTGCTAGACACGTGTATTTATTACATGAGGATGGTAGCCCTGCGTAAGAAAATGAATCACTTTTTCGAATTGAAGAAGTTGTAAAACTGCAAGAAGAGAGATGACAACTGTAGCTGCAAGGTCTACGCAGTGTTGAGTCTTAAGCTGTTATAGTATTGCAATGTCTGAAAAAAGCTCATCCGAGTAACAGCAAGTAGACTGAAAAGCGTCCAGCTACCGTACGCTTTTCGTGTCAACAAGAAAATTAGTGCTTTGGAATAACACGTCAAGTTCGAATAGTTTTGAGCATATCGACGGGACAAGATAAGTGGTAAACAATAGGACGTGTATATGCATATGCTTCATAGGTAACAGTCTCGTTCTTGCTCGACTTTGTCGCTGTTGACTCGATACCTTTCTCATTTGTCATCAAGTCGATTTGTGACGAACCGCTAGCAAAGACCACAATCGCAGTGGTGATGGCCAAAGAAGGTTGTAAGTACTAGTATCCACCTTCAGCAGGAATAGAATGCAGTGATGCATCAGCTAGTATTCTGTCGCGCTGCAGAAATAATGCTTCACCGTGGATGCATACGACCATATATTGTGCATGTAAATAGCAGCGAGGGTTGTGAACTTTTCCGTCATAAGCCATTCAATTTTCTTGACAGCACCCTACAGGGCTTGAGCGGAGCTTCCTATAAGATTGCCACTAGATCAAGAAAACCCTTTTGTACTGCCACCTGGACAGGCGTAAGACCATCCTTATCAGCTGCATCCAGAGCAGCGCCGTGCTCGACTAGAAGTTTCACGCACTCGATGCGGTGCCACTCGACGGCGCAATGCAAAGGTGATCGACGGATAGAGACAATATTCGGATCTCCACCAAAATACAACAGCACTTTCAAGACGTCGATGTGGCCATTTGCAGCAGCATAGTACATTGCTGTACAGCCATCAACGTCGACAATGTCGACATCCACAAGCTTCTTCTCCAGCAGCGATTGCACAAACTTTGGCTTGCCTTCTACCGCCGCATAATGGAACGGATGTCGTGCCATCACCTTGTCAACTTGTTCCGGACCATTTGGATGGAGAGACACATTATGCTGGACTAGCAGCTCGAGCATGTCAAGAGATCCATTCCCTGCCGCTTCGTGCCACACCGTTACGCCCATCTTGTCCACGACGTATTTGTTCGCTCCATTGCGCAGCATAAAGTACACTATCTCCGTAAATCCTCCGGCAACTGCTTCATGTAGCGGTGTGTGGTTTGTGCAATTGCTTAAATTCACATCTGCATTTGCTTCCTGCACCAAAACCTTCACCATCTCTTCGTGTCCGTCTTGACAAGCAATATATAGTGCTGTCATACCCATCTCATTCTGTTCGTTTACATTCGCACCTGCTTCGGTTACAAAGTAGCGTGCTAACTCCACATAGTTTCCTTTTACCGCATACATCAGCGGTGTACGTCCTCTTGTGGTGTGACAGTCTACCAAAAGTCCAAAACTCACCAACAAACGACAGATCTCCATGTGTCCATTGATTGCAGCCTCATGCAAAGGTGTACGTGCATATTTCTTTCGTCCTCCACCTATATGAACCTCTCCAGCTCCAAGATCTAGCAACATTTGAACCATCTCACACTGACCTTCACTCGCTGCAAGATGCAGTGCTGTCGAGCCATTATGATCTTGAGTAAGCTGTAGCAAGTCGCGTCGTTCTTCTTGTGCGATGTCTTCCAAACCTTTTGTCAATGCAACACAATTTCCCGTCTTGGCATATTGCAACAATTGAGTTCCACGATCCAATCGGTTATTATCTTTCCATTTCGAGCGACGTCGACCCATTCTGGTTAACAGAGCTGTCTGTCTGCTCGTGATATGATGAGGTAAACAAAAATCAATAAGTCGTTATTTGATGACGATTTTAATTCTTTAAAGGTTTGTAAACATATTATTTTCTTCCCAATTGTGTCAAAAGGTGCGATGTATGTATGTACTGACTGCCTTAACAGCTCTGCCCGGATAGCGTCATTGCTGAATCCATAAACTACCTGCATCAACGACTACAACATCACCAAAACATAAAGCTACCATCATGTCTGCTCAAAGTAAAGCTAGAGCTTGCTTTGTATTATATAGCCAGAAATGCCGCGTCTAGTGATATCGGTTCAACGATTCTTGTAAGCCTTGTTTTCAAGCGACAGAACTGCGCTAATATGGAATGGTCTACCACATTGCGCCAGTGTTCGCGAATCGTTACAATCATGTAATCCCGTATCTGTGTCGCCAATAACTGGCATCCAGTAGAATCCACGCGGCTTGACTTCTTGAACAGACCAATGCTGATACGTGTCTAGCTGTCAGCTATATCTGACTCGAGAGGATCAAAAGAGCGCCATCGCAACTGACTGCTTGTTGCAGTCAGGACATCTAGGCAGCGCTCTGGAAAACTGCTGAACAGAAATATCAACAGAAGAGATAATCGACGAAAACGTGTCTAACATAAGACATACAGCTCGAGCCACGCAGTTCAGCTGCTGACCACAGACATCGACATCTTAACGACCCATCCACATGCAGCGAACGATCAGGCTCGACTAAATGCGTGAGCAAACTCTGACTCTAAGCTGACTTTTATCCACAAAGTTGTCAAGTACGCTAGGACAAGCGACATCCAAGCGGATATTACCAAGATCTTGTCTGCATTCATTATATCATGAACGAATATTAAATAAGAGCGCTGAGCTCTTGACTCCTACTGAACGGGCATGAGCTGGTTTGTAGCAAGTTCTTTCACCAATGAGTAAGTTCTCAATCGTTGACAGCTTGAGCACATGTCGAAAATTCGGATTTTTGAGTTGCTCGCCATCAGGAGAAAACAACGGACGATTGATTTGTCAGGCAAACAAAAGCTTCACACCTTGCACATCCATGTTTTGTATTATGCCAACTTGGGTTTCGTTGATAAGGACGCTTCCAACTCGTTATCATTCGAGTGTTCTAAGTACTTATGTACCAAACAACAATCCACAACAACAAGCACCACCACAATCACTTCAACAGGAGCGAAGCGTACAAACAAGAGCGACAGGTTTAGCACAGCTGCAAAACCAAATTTCCACTCCACTAAGAGATTGTGCAGCTCTGGCAAGTCTCCAATAGATTCAGTTCGGCTATTTGTCGGTAAAGTGGTTTTCATACCAGGTTGAACAACTTCAATGTCATTATCATCTTCGTGTAACTCGTCGTCAGAATCCGACTCGGATTCATCATCGTTGTCGTCATCAAAACTGCCATCTTTGTTGTCCAAACCGTCGTCATCTTCGTCAAACACTTCGATTCGATCAAGAGGCTTGTCAGGATCCTGATAATTTGACGTTGCCACGGCACTTTCCTTGGTGTCCGTACATGCGCCTGACCGTGATGACTCGTCGTCTTCAGATTCCCTAAAAGACGTTTCCTTTCGTAGTGATGTCGAACATTCAGTCTTACCCACTGCCTTCTTGCTCTTTCTGCCACGTTGAGAACACTGAAAAGCCAGGATAGCCGTTGAGATTGCGCTTTCCCACTCGTTACACTCACTTTGCGATGAAGCACAAATGTTCCAAGAATGTTTCTTGGTGCAGATCAGAAACATGTAAGGTGTCGGAGCTGCATCCAGAGTCACACTGCTGGTGACAGCCAAAGAAGCATGCTTGTTCGACAAGTTGAGCTTAGCCAACGACAATCCTCGGCGAGCCGCAGCCTCGGAATCGTAGTAACGCAAAACGCACTTCCGCAGGTCCAGCACAAACCACTTCCGGTACCAATTCCGTCCACGGAATTTCACACTGCGCTGGATAATAAGAAACCCTGCCTTCATCTCAAGCTGACGACTACTATTAGATCGCTGTAATTCACGTGCATTCATATTCGCAAGCTTTGAGATCGTTCGCGGTATCATATTTCGAGTTTTTCCATGCGCAGAACCATCTTGGTTTCCCACATGTCCATGCACAAATGGTTTCGAAAGCAGAGAGATCGATGTGTTCATCAGATACCGTGGATGCATTGTGTTGCTACGTGAATGTTCAATAAAGCCCATCCGACGATTATCTACATCCATGGAATCTGACGCTTCTCCGCTACCTCGTCGTGTAGCTTCGATGCTCTCGGCTGGTAAATCCTTATCTTGAGCTACAACCGATGCACTAGATACTTGACGTTGTCCATTCAACGGTAATGGTCCATTCTGCGACTCAACCTCAGCCCAGTAAATCAATACTTTTGCTTTACTCCACGTATACGTGTTATCCCATGTAAGTGTACATGTACCCGGAGTCATGGAACGATAAAATCCTTTTACTGGTTTCATATCTGCACCTTCACGTGAGTAAGCACGAATCATTTGTCCTTCAAATGTTGCACTAAATCCAATATTATGTTTCTTTGTCATAAATTGCCATGACGCGACATCTCCAACCGTATCTAATGGTAACGTCACGGAGAATGATTGACCAGCTCTAACAGTCACAATCGTGCCTGGTAGTCCTTCTAGCATTCTTGATGGTATAATCAATCCACACTCATCATCACTACTGTCTTCAATGGCAGTTACTGTCTCTAAAAACTCATGCAACATCTTGGACGCTTTAATTTGTGGAATTTGCATCAATTGAGCTAAATATCGCGTCAATTCATTGCATTTGATCTCAATGTACTCGTCATTCAGTTTCTTATTATGACGCATTGTAGGAAAATCTCGTGGTAAATTCGACTTGGGATACGTTTTCATTAATTTTAAATGCAAGGACCGAAATTGTTTATAACTTCGTTGAACAACATGTCGTTGTGGTTCCATTGCGTTTTCATCTTCTTTTATGTATACAGCAATTGTAAAGTACGATTCAACCCCTCCATTATCTGGTAAATAACGTAGTGGATCCAATGCTTTCTTCCTAAGTGATAGTCTCTTTTGAATCTCATGACCTTCAATGCGACATTCTACTAGGTGCGTTTTATGCATTGTCTTATCATTTTCCATGTCTGTCGTCAATTGTGGTAATGTTGCAAGATTCAAAGAGCTTGAAGATTCAAGAATCTCGACTGGAACGTCAGTAGGATCATCAGTAGCATGGACAATCATTCTCTTACGTTACACCTATGACTGACTATTCTTACTTTTCTCTCTACCTGACACGTGACGAGTGCGGAATAAAATGTAGAATACATGAAACTGGTGTCAAGTTGGTGTCATGGCGCAATCTTTCCCGCCAAAAGGCGTAGCGATTCGAACGATCAAGGATGTTTCCTTTTTTATTACATATGATATTTGTATGTAGAAGCAACCAGCACACCGAGAATGATGTTCATTCTATAATTTGCAACGTCCGAGTCAAGTGTGAATCATCGATTAGTATCAAGAGAAGAAGAGAATGATTACGATTGCATCGGTTGAAGATTTTCATGCTGCCGTGGCCGCGACGAAAGAGAAGCCGCTTGTGGTTTTTTTCTCCGCTTCGTGGTGTGGTGGCTGCAAAATGGTGGCGCCAAAAGTAGCGACGCTAGCTGAGGAACTGACAGCAAGTGCGACGTTTGGTAAAGTGAGTGCGGACGAACTCAATGCGCTTTGTGATGATGTGGAAGTGGACAGTTTCCCACACTTTCGCGTGTATAAGGAAAGCAAGATCTTGGGTGACTATACGGGCTCGAAATTTGACAAGGTGGACGCGTTTATCCGTGGAGTAATAGCGCCTGACACATTGCAGAAGGTTGAGGAGACGCCAGAATGTAATGATACGACAAAGGAAGCTACGACAGCGAAGGAGCATGTGGTTGCTGAGACTGACAACGGACCGAAGAAACGCGAGCGCGAGATGATGGAGTCGAATGACGCACACGCTGCAAAGAAGACCAAAATGGATGGAGAGGCTGCTGGAGAAGCTGAAAAAGCAGAGGAGAATGCTGAGGAAACGGAGCATATTACTGAGGTAGCTGATAAGACGGAAGAAGGAGAGAAGGTGGCTATTGAAGCGCCTGAAACGACGAATACGTCACCTGACGAAGTTGAAACGACGCCAGTGAGCTCAGAGACAATGGAGAAGAAACCCGACGAATCGGTATTTGTCGACAAGATTAACTCAAATGACGCTGCGTCTACTTCATTGGAAGTTGCTACATCGTAATGTGTAGCTGCGTGTTCTTGTACTGCGTAAGACTGCCGTACACTAAATCTTCTTTATGCAGAATTTTTAACGGAAAAAAGAAAAAAACAATATCTCATGGTGCTTTCTGTCTTGATCAATGGCATAATTTGTCGTTTGGCAAAGCAATCAAATCGATAGACGTGATGTCTAGTGGCTGGTGATTGACATACGAGAACTTTCATGGTAAGTTGCTAACGTCACAGAAAGACCTCAGCAAGAGAAAGTAGATGATAGAATTCACGTACATTTTTCGACTTAGCGTCAGTTGGCTCCATATTTATCACCACTGATAATGATGTACTTATTTTGCTCTTCCATTTCGTAACGTCATCTTTCAGGTGCGAAAACCTTCAGCAATAAAACAATTCATCCGTCTCTCTATGCAATCTTATATTCACATTCTGTGTCGATATGGCCCAATCTATCTGTTTTCTAACACGCTCATTGAAGACGAACAACCTCAATGACCTCAACCTTCTCATTCTTTCGAATAGACGCTTTGAACTCCTTCTTCAGTTCCTTTTCATTTTTCATCGACAGTTTCTTCTCCTGAATCTGCTTCAGCACATGATTTTGCAGCATTTCCATCTCCAGCTCCTTTCCAAATCGTTTGAGCGTCGATTTGACTATCTTGCTCCATTTGATCGGTCGATCTTCCGTCTTTGTCTTCTTACGAACTACTGTGTCATCATTTACCGTCTCACCAAGTCGTTTATTATGATTGTTTTCCTCGACAGCAACACGACTAATTGCATTCTGTTCAATTTTCTCTGATACAGAAGTGTTGAAGGCCATCTCATACATCGTCCAAGCCTTTTCTACAAGTGTCATATCATGTAATGCCAAGCTATTGCTGACAAAATTAATAAATTTGTTCTTCTTGCGAGGTACGTTATCGTAGGTGGCAAGGCGTGTAAGTACGTCCTGTACCTTGCAATCGTCCAAGCAAGTAGCAGACCGTACAATATTCATCCATCGTTCCTGTGGTGTCATTTGCTTTGTACTGCCATTCATCTTGTGACTCTTTTTATCACTATGATAAAGACTCTTTTCGTATTTCTCAGCTTCCGAGATACAACTCGTATGTGCTGCGTACTCATTGCCTTCAAATACGACACTACAATCAACACAACTCACAGCCGAAAAATTACGACATCTTCCGACATGTGCATTCACTTTATTCTTCTTTAACGTTTCATTGCAGCCTTCACATACAAAAAACACCATTAGTTTCTCTCTCTCTCTTCGATACCAAAAGAGGATCGAAATTTCACTGGTTCATATACACCAAGATGCTTTTCACAAAAAAGATCCTAAAATAAGGTACTTTTTGTCCAACTGTCAACTTTATCAAGTAACTCTTGACGACATTGTTGTGTTAGATTGGGTGAAAAGTATACACCTACTTTCTCCTTTTCATCCAGTAAAATACCGCTACCTACTACTTCACGTACCTCATTCCTCGACGACCAAGGCACAGAAGTAAGCGAATAATGAACGAGCCAATGAATGGATTGCATGCTGAAGCCGATGAAGATGAGGTCGTGACACTTGCAGATGTACTAAAGCATAATGAGCACATGACAGAGACAGCGGATGCGGTATTAGGTGATGCAAGTGAAACAAATTGCAGTTATCCATTGGGATACATACGTCAGGCTATTTATGCTTGTATGACATGCACTCCTGAAGCGTTAGAAAAGCCTGAAACACGTGCAGGTGTGTGTTTAGCTTGTACATACGATTGCCATCAAGATCATGAGCTTATTGAGTTGTATACGAAACGTTCATTTCGTTGTGATTGTGGCAATGAAAAGTTCCATAAGAGTGAGTGTTGTTTCGATGTGTGGAATCAATATTGGATCGATTCATTCCTTGTAATAGAGAGAGATGATGATGATGATGATGATGATGATGATGTGGTTGTGTGTTATTGTATTATTGTAATAGATAATCCATGCAAGTTGGAAGTGAACAAGACACAGATAAACCCACGTAACATTTATTCGCAAAACTATGGAGGAGTCTATTGTAATTGTCATCGACCATATCCAGACCCGGAACGTACAAGTGCGGAAATTATGGTGCAATGTGTCATTTGTGAAGACTGGCTGCACGAGGAGCACATATTGAACAATGTGATTGAAACGTCTACAAGTCCCAAGGCTGAAAAGGAGGCATTGGCTTTGGTCGAGACGGACAATGAGTCACGTAGAAATGGGCATGCGAATAAAGCTACGGATTGCAAAGATGTCGTGTTGCCTGAAGACTTTGACGAGCTCATTTGCTTTGATTGCATGAGAAAACACCCATTTCTCATGGCGTACACAGTGGACAGCTCGGATGTGGAAGCTAGAGAGGACGAGAGTATTGCTGCTGCTGCTCGTGGTGATGGAGACCCATCCAAAGCGACGCAGACTGACACGAACGAATGTGTGCTCAAGAAAAAGCAGCAGCAGTATGAGGCCGAGGGCTCAACGACTTTGCGGCCAACTTTTTGGCCGAGCGAGTGGCGTAATGAGCTTTGCCATTGCTCGTCGTGTATCACGCTTTTCGAGAAGCATGATATTGCTTTCCTTCTGGATCCTAATGACGCGTTGCACGTGTATGAAGCTAGCGCAAGGGAGAAGAAAATTGCTTCGGCCGAGGAAATTGCTCAGCGCGCGTTTGCAAACAAGCTAACACACGAGCAACAGGTTGAGGTCGCCATGGGCTACAGTATCATGAAGAATAATCTTCAGCAATATCTTGCAGGTTTTGCGGCAGAAGGCAAGACGGTACGAAAGGAAGACATCAATGATTTCTTCACGGGGCTGAGCCAACTCAAGCGACAGAAAATAGAGTAAAGCATGAGTACGTGAGGGCAGATTTAGGCTCATTAAGCTGTCGCATTATTGCTGATTGATGTAATACGATCACGTTAACGTGCAAGTCTTAGTTACTTTTGGAACTTGCCTATGAACTCGAAGATCTTTGCCGATAGAGGAAGTTCAGCTTCCAATGACTCACCAGGCATTGCAGTCTCAATTGTTGCTCCCAGACGGGCACCCTGGTCAATTGCGCGCTTGGCATCTAACTCACCAGCCTCATCGGCACCACCAATGCGAAACACTGTGATGCCCTCGTCTTGCAACGGCTTCTCGAGCTCGCGTAACGGTACTTGACCAGCACAAACAATCACATTATCCACGTCTAGCACCTGCTTCTTACCCTTGTTGTCAGTAATGTGGAGCCCTGCATCATCCACCTTGTCGTACGTCACGCCACCAATCATTTTCACATTGCGATGCTTGAGTGAAAGTCGATGGATCCATCCCGTGGTTTTACCAAGGTCCTTTCCGTGCTTTGTACTCTTCCGCTGCATCAGGTAGACCTCGCGTGGTGGAGACGGGATGTTGGGCTTAATGCCTGCGACACCACCACGTACTGAGTTGTTTGTGTCAATGCCCCATTCGCGAGCGAAGGCATCTACGCTCGAGCTCGCAGACTCGCCTTCGTGTGTTAGGAACTCAGCCACATCGAAGCCAATACCGCCTGCACCAATGATGGCCACCTTTTTACCCACAGATACCTTGTCTCTGAGGACGTCAACATAGCTTAGTACCTTGGGGTGATCTGCTCCCGGAATGTTGAGAGAACGTGGCAGGACTCCCGTTGCAATCACTACTTTGTCGAACGCTCCAGACACTAAATCTGCCGCTTGCACCCGCCGTCCAAGTTTTACACCTACGCCTTGCAGTTCCAGTTGCTTTTTAAAGTAGCGTAACGTCTCATAAAACTCTTCCTTGCCCGGAATAATCTTAGCCATATTAAACTGACCTCCGATAGTATCAGCTTGGTCAAATAAGGTCACCTCATGACCGCGCAACGCCGCAACTGTCGAAAACGACAAGCCAGCAGGCCCAGATCCCACAACGGCCACACGCTGAGCATCTGCATCATGAACAAAGATCTTTCAGAGCGCTGAATACGTTGTATGCTAGAGATGCAACTAACCATTTGTGAGGGTGTACTTCAGCAACGTCTCGTAGCCCGAGCGCGGATTCACAAGACAGCTTGCTATAATGCCCTTGAACGTGTGATCTAGGCAAGCTTGATTACAACCTATACACGTGTTAATCTCATCCACTCGACCTTCTTCAGTCTTGCGGACAAATTCTGGATCCGCCAGAAATGGCCGTGCCATTGACACCATGTCTTACACGTAAAAGTTTACAAATTGAACCTCAGTTCTCAATACATTATCAGCATGATAACAACAACTACATACTCACCTGCTCTACCCTCAGCAATAATCAGCTCAGCAACATCAGGCATATTGATGCGGTTTGTCGTGATAAGAGGAATCGAGACTTCTCCTTTCATCTTTTTCGTAACCCACGAAAATCCTCCACGCGGCACACTTGTCGAAATCGTTGGGATACGTGCTTCGTGCCAGCCAATGCCTGTGTTGATAATTGTTGCACCTGCAGCCTCAATCTGCTTAGCAAGTATCACAATCTCATCCCACGTACTGCCCTTTTCAATCAAATCCAGCATCGACAAACGGAAAATAATGATGAAATCTTTGCCCACTGCAGTACGCACAGCTTTCACAATTTCAATGGGAAAACGGATGCGATTTTCGTACGGTCCACCCCATTCGTCATTGCGTTTGTTTGTGTGGGTGACGATAAATTGGTTGATAAGGTATCCCTCGGATCCCATAATCTCTACTCCGTCATATCCTGCTTCACGTGCACGTGCAGCGCAAGTGGCATAATCTCGAATTGTGCTCTCAACCGCCGCACTCGACAATTCCCTTGGCGTAAACCAACCAATGGGCGCCTTAATTGAAGACGGAGCTACGTTAAATGGATGGTAACCGTATCGTCCACTGTGTAGAATCTGCATCGCAATCTTTCCATCATTCTCGTGTACAGCTTGTGTCACTTCCATATGTGCCTTTACTTCTCCATGTGTCGTCAATTTAGCAGCAAAAGGACTAACACGACCAGCACGATTAGGTGCAATACCACCTGTTACAATAAGACCTACATTGCCCTTAGCTCTAGATAGAAAGAATGGATACATAAATATATTGACATGATTAGAGTTGCCATCGTAAAACGGACACAATTGTATTTTTCACTCACCTTTCGGCAAAAAAAGCAGCAAGTCGAGTAAGCGATTTCCCTTCTTCAAGTCCCGTATGCATGGAACCCATTAATATGCGGTTCTTTAGCTGTGTAAAGCCTAAATCCAGTGGCTGTAAGAGATGTGGGTACTTGCTCATCGTGAATTCGACTTTGAATAATCTTGGTTGTAACACCAAGTCGTTTTCACGTCAGCATTTGAGAAGATACAGTACATTTGATTTCAATAAGTATACATGATACAATATCCAGCATATACCTACAAGCTTATGGAATATGAAAAGTATCCACTGACAAAGTCTACGATTGAAGTTGTTTATGTCAAGCTACATTATTTTCCACCAATCAAATATCTATTTGTATATAAACCAATCAAATGAATTCATTTCGCCTGTGCCTCCCCCACCTCACATTGACTCTAAAGCTACGAATACTTACGTCGCGCCTATTCTAATCATGACCAAGGAATACACGCTCGACGAAATTCGCCGTCTTGCTGACACGGATCCAGAGAAGCTTGCACAGGAGTACCAGGCTTCACGTGCTGCTACTGCTAATCTTGTCGACCGTGCTCGCGCTGGTATCGCTGCGCGTTCGGCCAACCCGCCTACCAACAAGTTTAACGCTTGGGCACAGGGTTATGGCAATCGTTTTATCTACAATGGCAGTATGAAGCCTCTTGCGCATATGATGCTTATTATTGGGGGGTGCTGGATGTGCTGTCGAGTGGTGGTGCCACCACAGTATGTTGATCAATAGTGTGAGACGATGGATGTGAGTATTTTATTCTAACCTTATGATGCAAATTGTTTTGTATTTATCTGCAAATAGGACACGCTTATGGGGAGAAGAAGGAAGAGGAGCATCATTAGATGTGTGGAATTGCTCTATATCTTCAAGCTACTGTGACGAGGAATGCTGGATTCGTAAGAGATGACGTCTTGAACTACAGCTTCATTTTCTTGGCAAGCAGGAAGGCGAACGAGCAAAGTCGACCAAGTTGTCTTTTTGCTAGTGGGGTAGCTAGCTACCCGTTAAAGTAAAAATGATGTAAGAGGGACTCAGAACCTGAAGCAACAATTAACAGAAAACGTGAGAGCGCGAGGTAGTGGTGGCTATGATGATCAATTGAGTTGTCTTCTTTTCTGCTTTGAACTTGAGTCTTAGCTGTACAGACAGACGTTGGAGCTTAGCTCAGCAACCTAGCGTCGGTTGATTCAGTGAACAAGGTTGAAGTGATTTCACTCTTGCCTCACGTCTTGCTGTAGGAAACAAAGTTCTCGCGTGGGGATCTTGCCGTAGCCTTGTACAACCAGTTTATCATGAAACACATGCACTAAGGCATGCGCAGTCTCGGACGGTGCACATTCAAGAATAGCATCACACACGACAAAATGCACGCCTTCGTTGTGCATGCCTTCACGCGCATAGACGTATCCGTCAGCATGTGAATGACCTGAAAAGACGACACGAACGCAGCTAAAACGCCAAATAAGCTCTAGTACTTCAGGGTAGTTCCATAACAAACTTGAAGGTGACGGTGTCGAGTTTGGGTGGATCGGGACATGAGTAAAGATCACCACATTGTCGTTATTCTTTGATGCTTTTACAAGAGTCTCTTCCAACCAACACATTTGCGCTTGATCCACGGCACCATTAAATGCAACAAATCTCCTCTGCTCATTAACAAGACCATTAGGAGAATTGTAATTCTCGTTTGGGTTTACCCGACGCAGCAGTGCCAAGGCTTCTTGATGCACTGGGTCGCTCTTTTCACGCCCGAGAATTGATAACCCGTAGCAATCTAGTACGACAAAGCAAAAGTTTGGAGCATCAGGTACTTGAAAGTCATAGTAACTACGATGCGGTGCATCATTCGCTATCGTGGGCGGTTGATAGAGTAGTTTTTTCTGGATCACTGAAGCAGGAAAGTTGTAGAGCTCGTGGTTCCCAATCAGGTGATGCACTGGACCCACTGCGCTTTCAAAGGATCTCCAAGCTGCTTTCGTACTCTCCAGAGCTTGTCGTGATGTTGAAGCTGGTCGGTTCTTACCATCAATGAGATCTCCTAGATTTACGGCAAAGCGAAGTTTTGCCGTCGAGGTTTTGCTTTCGGCGACGCGCAGCCATTCAATGATGGTGGCATTTAGTTGGGGTAGTGCATTACGATAATATCGTTTGGACGTGTGGTGATAATCCCACCCATCTTCTACGTCGGCATATTGCACGTCGGTCACTAAACCAAATGACACAAGTGGTGTTACTTGTCCTGACGTCACGCCTGTCATGAGTTCTCTAACCTATATATGTCCTATACTATATTTGCTTTTAGATGACGTTTGACCGTTTTAGAAATGAATATACTCTCACGAGTGTTACTATTGGGTCTCAAGAAGTATTGACTTTGCTTGACGCATCGTGCCTTGATGAATTCCAAAACGACATGTAGTCAATCCTATCGTATACAAAGCTTACAATCATGACGTAACATTGTAAGAGCTTTTGGGCCATGTACAGAAGACTACAACACAGCGCAACCATCGTCGGACAGCTTCTTATAACAACCAGCATCATCGTAAAAGCATCACAAGGTTTGGAATATACCTATCAATATTTCTGCACCAGAACAAGACAATGTCCAGATGCATCATGGCCAGTTCTGCAAAGACATTTCCTTCCTTCCGTAAAGCGTGTAGGATCGAATACCTGTCTTGCTCCTTGGTTCTAAATGGACAACGTGGAATATTCGAAAATGCTATCGGGTCGTTACAGACGATGGTAGAGGCAACTTTCAACATAACACAAGTACCTTGGTCGTAAGGATGGGGCCGAACAAAGGACACGGAAGATTCGAAAACTGGTTGGTTGGTTGTATACCTCAACTTCATTTCGAAACGTTGTTTGAAGCTACTAAAGGTAATTAAAGTATATAATTGCAATGACAATAGGGTTTTGCTTGTGAAAAATAGGGTTCTTCGACTGCATTAAGCGCCAAAACAATCGACAGCAAAAGAAGAACCACATGATTGAAGGGTTTGTTTGACCTGAAGCAGCTTCTTCATAACGCACTCAATTATCTCAACGACTTTATACAAGTCAAAAAAGAAAAATAGTACACTATCAGATATGTTGTGACATAAGTTTGGAACAGCTAAATTAGAATGCCAAACTAAAACTACTGCAACATTGGCGCAACAATCCCACACGGCTTCATTGAGTACACGAGAAAGCAGCCCAATGAACCCATATGTCGAGGCAGAAGAGAGACAATTCGATCCAAAGACGTACATCCATACGTCTACAGGAAACACAATTAGTCGAAAATGTACTTTATGTGGTGCTCAGAACATTCTATTACGCGGGAAGGTAATCAATATCTCTTAATAGCTGTATACTTGTATTTATCTGGATATGATCAATATGTTTTAGTGGTTAAACCTCATGTAATGAAATGTTTATACCTTGTTGCAGACAATTATTGATTCAGGAACAATTGTACGTGCAGATTTAGCAAAAGTTTCACTTGGTAAACAATGCATTATTCGAGAAAATTGTGTTGTAAAGCCTTCGTCAAGAATAATGTCCACGTATGACTGAAGTTTTGCTGCATTTGAGTAGCTTTTGACCGAGACTTTCGTTACTATTGAACATTTGCTATTGTATTGGCATGTAGAGGATTGGTTTTCATTCCTGTAAAAATGGGGGACTATGTGTACATTGGGGAAAACACGGTGGTAGAAGCTGCAATGATCGGGTCTTGCGTGCAGATTGGCAAAAACTGTGTCATTGTGAGTGTCGCCTTCACTGTATATTGTAGCGAGCTCTTGCTGATATGTTGAGCTGTCTTTGGGTTGCAGGGAAAGCAAGCCATTATTCGAGACTGTTGTCGGATTGAGGACAACACTGTTGTTCCTGCTGATGCTGTGATCCCGCCATTCTCAAGGATTGGCGGCATTCCAGGTATATATGTATCATGATATGATATGAATCAGGTGTGGTGAGATCTAAACTTGTGTTGGTTGGTTTTGATAGGAAAACTTCTTGAGGATATGCCTGAAGCTACCCAGGAATTAAGTATTGGGCAAATCAGTCGATATTTTGAAAATTTTACACCGCGTCAAGAATGAGCTCGTGGAAATTTGACCTTGCGCAAGAAGAGTTTTGATGCTCGCTTGAGCGGAAGGACAGCAATAAGTGCGATCAAACTTACCTTCCAAATACACCCATTTGACTTCTTCCATTATCATTCAGGCCGCTTTTACATCACTATGTTGTTACATACCGTGTCGTGGCAATATGTGTGCGATCGTGGTACGTTTGTAACGCACTCTGTAAGCTCTTCTCTAGCCACTGAACCATTATTCTGAAATGTACATTCAAAGTAGATTCACGTCGATGTGTATGTTAATGTTGGAAGTTGAAGCTGCTGGTGCGCCTCATTGCAAGAGGCACCTGAGTTTATAGTTCCAAGGGATACAAGCGACTCTTAGGAAACCCAGGTAAGATCTGAAGAAGGTAGTTAACATAACTAATATGTATATTTCACTTTTCCATTTCAAACCTGCATAACACATCTGCCTTCCAACAGGTTATAAGCCCAAGTTTTGCATAATTGTTGTAGTGTACCAAACGTCACACTTACAAGAACTATTCGCTTTCACAAAAGGAAAGCAATAGAAACGAATTTGTCAACCCAGAGCCCAAGAAGATGTCATCGTGCTTGCGCTACTACAAAATATGAGTGCAAGGCTTGACGGTCTCGAATGACAAATATCGACGAGCCCGATCATGAGTTCACGTGATGGTCAAGCCCCCCGTTCAGATGATTCTGGAATCACCGTTACATCATCCAAGCGCCAGAGGTATTCAAAAATTTGCTCGACAAGGTCGATCGCTTGGCGCATCTCAAATGATGCGTCAAGACTACACAAGTCAAGCAGATGCAAATCAAGTTGCCCCTAGGCAGTCTTCGTTGTACTGCAAACCTGTCAGTGCAACCTCACCTGATTGGCCAAATTTGTTGAGCTTGACAGATGGGACAGGATGGTAATGATGGACGATACATGGGACAGAGAGCTAAGGCCGTTACATGGGATAAGGAGCTAAGGTCGTTTATATGGGATAAGAGCTCTAAGGCGATATGCGATGTACAACTTGATCAGGTCCAGTTACAGCGCAGGGAAATGCATGTTATTCTGTTGATTGACAAAGTTATCATAATGTATCCTACTTCTAACTTCTGTGCAACAAGTGCCCATCTTACTTTTTACAGTATTCACGCGCAGGCGGCTAGACAACACGTCCAACAACCGGCTCTGTCATATCATGGAATAGATGACAAGCGGTACCAACGCGGAACCACGCTGCTTGGTGCATCCTGGATTGTTGACCCCGATAACAAGACGCGGAAGCTAAGCTAATGATTCAACAATTCACGGGCAAGGAACTCTATGTCGGATTGGGCAGTGGCTTCCGCGAGTGGGCAAGCTAGTTCTTGGAAGCGCCTGAAAATGCGGAGATGGCTTCAGGATATCGGTGGGCGAAGCGAAAAAAGGTGAATAAGTCGGGTGAGTACCTGGATAAGGACTTAATAGCTACAGACTACTTTCGAAAGAGTGTGGCGGCGTGGTGGTCTGTTTCCACACGTCTGGAATTGTCCTTGAAGAAATGCACAAAATCTTCATAAAAGTGACTCGTGCGCAAGCCTCAGATTTTAATGATGGAACCAAAGGAGTCAACTAGAACGTGGTCCTAACATCTTTTGTATCAAGTACAGCTATCTCGGGTTAGTGAGTCGAATGAACGGCGAACCATTGATAACATTGTCAAGCATGCGAACCCCATAATCAAGCAAATGATGTTCATCAGGCTCAATCCAACTCACCTCGACTATGTTGAGCACGCTCAAATATTTATCGCGTGGGCTCAAGAGATTGAGGACAACCAGAAAGGCTCAAAGCATATGGCTGTGAAGCCTAAATTGACTGGTATAGTTATATTTGGCTTGCACTTGACAGATGGAGTGGCTGGATTAATTATCGAAAAGAGCGACGAATTCAGAGATATCGTGCTTTATTTACAAAGGACCGCGTGTTACGCACTACACAGCACGTTCAGAACATCAGTACACTGATCAGGGGACCAAACGCGCAGTTAGTTCGCCAATCAGGTGAGGAATCTATGCCGTTGGACAGGTCAGCTGGGCGCTAAGTCAGGTGACATGAGAGCGGATAAAGATCACAGTTCAGATGAATTCGAGGATTTGTTTGATGAGTTTATGAAACGGCGTCGAGCATCGGGAGAAGCCGAGACTGGACTCCAAGAAGTCCAACACGCGTGGGAAGCGCGGTGGTAAAGGGAAGAGGAAAAATCCCAAGGTTGTTATCTTCACATGCAATTGTATCATGAATAAGGATTCATCACCTCCAAGATGCCGACTCGCTCCTAAATTCATTACTCGGGTACACTGGTTTTTCGAGTCGATGGTAGCGCAAACCTTTGCAGATTTGTCAATATCCAGAGAAAGTTGTCTTTCTTCGCTGATTCAATACAACCAGATCTGTGCCTGGGCTGACTCAAATAGTCCCTCTTGGAAGTTTGATTGTATCACGGGCGTAAGGCTCTTGCGACTCTCCGACCGCTGCAACGACATCGCGGCCCTTTAAAATCTCGATAGTCGACTCTCGCACTTCATTACTGCGGGTCAGGCTGCGGTTGCAAATGTACCGCGTACTCGGCTGCATCGCCCCAGAACCTCAGTTGTAGTCCAGAATAGAAGATCATCGAGCGTACTATGTTTATCACGGTTTGATTAATCCGCTCAGCTTTCCCGCTCGACACTTCGTTGTCAGCTTCTTACACTTGGCGGCGCACACCAAAGTTCTTGCAAAACGGGCCGACTACCTTGTACTCGGCGCCTCCATCTGTGTGAAGGCAGTGAACCTTGCAATTGAAACGCTTTGAAGTATACAAGGAATTGATCGAACTGCTTGGTCACCTTGTCCTTCGTCTTGGCGACAAAAACGTGGCATGTAGCCGAGATACTGTAGCCGAGCTAGTGTTATGCACTACGTGCAGAGGAAGACAAGCTCCAAGAGCTTATATGTCTTAGGATGCTTAACCCTCCTAGGCTAGCTCGCAAGCTTGTGCCTATCGGTTGTCACAACCGAGTCTCAAAGAGACTAGTACCAACGATACTACTTCCTGTCTTTCAAGGAAGAGAAAGCTTAAGCTGTGATGCTTATAGAGCAGGTTTGAAACTGATTTATATTTATGTTTATCTTCTAACACTAAATATAGAAGCACCTACTCTATACTTAGTGCTAGTCACTATTTACTGACTCTTTAGCCTGTTATTATTATGCAAACATGTATAGTCAATATACTTAACTAAGTATAGTGACCACGTCGCTCTCTGCCACGATGCGACCTTTCGTACCTTACGTACGGTCACATCGAGCCTACTCTTGTACCCAAGGTACAGCCACACCACATTGGTGTGGCAGGTGTGTATGTACAATGCACACCTCTGTTATACCCCGTTACACTAGCTGTGAAAAATGAACCAGACACTCAGCTTGCCTCAAATAGTCATCTCTTTGGGGGTTATTTCGTGTAAAACGCTTTCGAACACTATGCTTGTGGATTCTCAGAATACCACGTGTCCGCTTGGATGTTAAAATGCTGATCAGACTTGCCAGTAAGTACCGACCAATCACATTCAAATTGATATCTTCAGACCAGATAAACCCGCTGAGTTCCTCACCAATTCACACTTGATGAAGTAATCGCTTTCCCAAGTCGCAAAATTTGAACTAAGTCCTGGATACACCTCCTTGACGTCGACGTTTCTATCGCGAACTTTAGGTCCCTCATCTGCAGTAACATCTGCGGTTCAAAATTAGCTGGTGCTGGAACAGAACAGAACGCCGAACCCCGAGAATCCTGAGGAGGAAAGCTCATCCCGCCTCCTTCACCGTCCAGTATATTATGCGTTGACCCTGCTGCGTCTTGTCGCTCTGATCCAGGCACGACTTCGTCTTTGAACGAGGCCAGAGTCATGTTTCGTTCAATTCCCGTGCGCACATCCGCATACGCGCGGAAGATGCTGCTACCGTAGGACACGTCCGACGCTTGATCTTCCTCGACTCGGCGAGCTTCAAGCCTATTAGGCCGAGCTCCTTGTCACCCTATAAATTGGTAATTATTTCTAACAGCTTGGCCATGCCCTTGCCCGCGCCGGAGGCTATACTGGCTCCGTCGTCGTCGACTTGGGTCGTGGCTGGCGCTTGAACTTGAAGTCGAGTAGCTTAGTCCATGGTTTTTAGTCTCATTCATCATGATAAAGCTAGAATCTTCACAAACGTTTGGTGATCCTAGTCGCTACTGCGTGACTTGCCTCATGCGACAACCGCGAAGGCACCGGCAGAAGATATCCAGATGACGCTTCAAGACACCCTCCAGCCCAATGGGCGACCGGAGACCCACGGCTGATACAAGGTCTACCGTAATGCACCCTGGCTCAAGGTACCTGGGGCAGTGGTTGCGTGGACCACTAGTCATGTAACAGGATGCCACTGGGACCGACTGGTATTGCTTCAGGACCGAGCGAGGGACGCGAACCAAGAGTAGCGAGCTTACAAAATGGCAGCACGTGTACAACGAATGTATATTTAAGCCCCTGATAGGTTAAATATTCAGCCAATCAAAAATCAGCCAGGACAATTACCAGTTTACCCCAAGGCGTGATGAAGTTGCCAGGGGAGGAGAACCTACAACCTGGTAGGTAGTCTGCAGACATGCTCCGACGCGTCGATGGCAAACTTTCTGCAAGAGAGCCAAGTACCTTAACGGAGGTGTGTCCAGAGGGATACAGACGGCGCAAAGTTTGACAGCCCAAAACGGCCCGAGTGCAAGCCTCGGGACATCGCACGACAGCTGATGCGGTATGAAATCAGTCGGCTCATGCGAGTACTATTCAGTATGACATGAATCTTGAAGAACCTCTAGCGATGACGGCCAATGACACACTGGAACAGGCGTCCTACATGGTTCCCCGCATCAAGCTCTCGGCGACCTCAGATCTTGAGGAATTTAATGGGAGAGATTGAGATGAGGAACGAGCGCGCAGCTCGGTGACTGTTATGTAGACCGCATTTACGAGAGTTAAGCGCCATATGGAAAAGTATCTCGTTTTGGGAGATTGTTGACCGGGCAGCCCAGAAATGGTGCCACAAACAATGTTGCTCTGTTCAAACAAATGGAAGGAACCTGACACAGAAATTCCAGATGCAATTCTGCGGTTTGCAGGTACCAGTGGCCCGCCAATAATATTATGTGAAGAAGAGATCGGATGGATCCTCGTTGGACTATTTACATTGTCTGAATGTTATGGACTCAGCGCAAAGATTAAGATCGAAAAGGTCCAAGAACCCCAGTCTGGGGTCGATGCGAGCTGTTAAAGAGGAGACCGAAGACTTGTTTGCGATGGGGAAGCCTAATGTAAATTCGGGCTCCTTGGTACTGGGTTGGCGGTCCTATATAGACGACATTATGATACCGGCCGACTCGTAAGATACATTTGTGCAGAAAGTTGAAGCGGTTGTTAGATGTGTGTGACTATTGAAATCTATCGATCAGCGCGGTCAAGAGCTCGTGGGGTGCCAGGAGGTAGACTATCTCGGTCACCGGGTCTCGGACCAAGTGCAAGAGGCCCACTCAAAGGACCTGCAGTCCTTGGTTGACCTACCATTGACAACTACACACAAGGCCATGCAATCGTTTTTAGGAAGTTTAAACTACTAGAATAGATTCATTGAAGATTATGCGGTGTACGCATCGATTGCCTATGTTAAGGGTGGTAGATTTCCACGCGTGGCGATGTAGGTGAGGATGGAGACAGCGTGGTAGCTCAAGAAGAAGACAAAGAGAAGTGATCCAGGGTCCAAGTGGCTTTCGCTATGCTCAATAATAAAACCGCCACTGCAGTTATCCAAGGAAGCAGTAGTTATTGGTTATGCGAGTGAATAGGCCATATGCCCACCGTGAAGCTTAACGAAAAATTATATGTCATGAGTCTTGATGGGCCGGCCCGTGTGAAACAGGGAGGTGGAGCCTGTAGTGTTATTGTATGGATACTACCCACTTGGACTATAACTATAGTCAAGACACTTCGCTACATCTACAGTAAATGAGGCCGAATATGAGGGTATGTTACTAGGTTTGACCTGTTATAGTCCCTAGAGAGACGGCGATTGATCATTTGTGAGGATTCCAATTGGTGTTACGACAAATGCGGGTGGGTGGGAGGAAGCTCGAGTGTAAAGCTTCAGGATTGTCCCGTTACGAGCAAAATCTTTAAATAAGCTATTGTCGTGGCCCACCCAAGGAGTTGTACATGTGAAACGTAATTGGAATTAGAGTGCCGACCAGGTAGCCGGCACGGCCTTGCATCAGCGGAACGGGATCAAGTCGATACCGGAGGGAGAATGGCCAAGTCTGGAAGCGATCAATCAATTGCCAGAATTATTAGTTCCCAAGGACCGGAGTCCATTGGCTAAGATGTTTGCGGTGACCCGATCACGGTCCCCCGTCAGTATCAGGGGAGATCATGCAAGAAGACGTGATGCAACGACTCCGGGTAGATCGAATCAGGGAGGCGTAAGAGCAAGAAGAATGGGTGCGAGATTTGAGGATAAAATATGAAGGGAGATTGGGTCGACCTGTCTATGGCGTCCAGTCGATCGTGCAGTAAGATGGCCAGGGACTACGAGGTAAGCAAAGAAGGGCTACTACTTTATTGCCCCGTCCAGAAGCTTAAAGGAGATGAACGAGAGGCGATAGCCCGATTAGTGATACCTAAAAGTCTCCAAGCTGACATTCTGCATCGCTTCCACACCAGTCTGGAAGGAGGTCACCATAGGATTGGACGTACCTACCACCGAATTCAACGGTACTGCCATTGGAGGGGTCTATTCCGCAGTGTACAGATACATGTAGGTACTTATCTGAACTGTGGGACAGGGAAAGGAGGGCCTGCCCTGTAGGGCAAGATCCCGGGAAATGTCGAAGCAATATAGCCTTTCCAGATTATAGCAATGGATCATGTTCCCTCTCTGCCCAGGTCGCACAGAGAAAATACCGGCCTACTGATTTGGGTCGACTTGTTCACGGGCTATGTGATGGCCAAGGATAGTTTTTCGCGAATGGCCCAGACGATAGCTGAAGGGTACGAAGAATGCGTTTTTTTGCCGTTTTGGTACCAGCGAGGTAATCCGCCACGATCAAGAACCGTTTTTTTGGTATATAGTCGCATGGTGGGCCAGCGTCAACAATATACCATGGACTATCGACCTCAGGCGAACGGTACCGCGGAGAGGATGGTTTAGACCCTGACTACATCAAGATGTATGTCGCTAATTTCTGACAGCTGGAATGGGATGATTATGCAAAACGCTTAACGTTTGCGATAAACACCGCGCAAGACCGAGTCCGGAAGAAGACACCATTCTATCTGGTCCATATTTGGGATGCTAGGACCACCCTCGAAGCTACATTACCAGTGGTAAATACTTGACGTCGGGATTCTGGACCTCGAAGATGGAGTTACCACATTCAGCAGCACTATCAACGAGCGAGAGCCCCTGTGAATGAGAATTTACGAGCGACCAGTCACGCTCGGGTAATAGCCCACAACGAAGGAGTGATCGACCACGAGATCAGCCCGGAACCCAAGTATGGATTTACCTGAACCGTGTGAAAGAAGGGTACGCCATTGGCATGGAACTTTCGAGTTCTAAACTGGTAGGAAAGTACGCGGCACGTCTGGAAACCCGAGGCACGCAGTACAGGTTATTCCCACTCGTACATTTTTCCAAGCTTAAAGAATTATAGAGTTCCCCGACCAAACGAGTGCCATGCTGGAGATAGACGAAATCGATCTGGTCGACTGGGATGAATGCCTGTTTCCAGAAGACAGTTGAGAAAGAGAGTTGGAGGAGGGATAGTAGGAGGTCGAGGAAATCTTTAGACCCGCGCTGGAAAGAAGACGCGCTGTGGGAGACCGCAACGTTAGCTCCTCGTTTGCTGGAAAGGGTATGAACAACCCTCATGGGTGGATGAAATGGATTTGAATTGTGGAGCCTTACTTCGGGATGTTGAACGCAAGAAGACCAGGAGAAAATCTATTCTGCGATGAAAAGTCATGAGGACTAGTGGCAGAATCCGGGGTCTTTGGATGGTTGACCAGAGTCGATAGTGGATAGACCCTGGCTTTTTGAGGTGGACCTTTAGTATTTCAAGGTCAAACAGATCTATGACAAAAATAGGGAAGAAATGGATCGCAAGTATATTCAGGTGGAGAGCCTCAGCGGTGGAGACGACCTTGTTCCGGATGCGTGATACCGAGTACCCAGGGTTTAGACTCTGACGAAAGCTGATACTGGGAGAGTCAGGGATAAATGGAGTCGGAGATCTCAGAGCTTCCAGCAAGTTAGCGGGATCCGATCCCTCTTCACATCCCTGGAAACCAGTACACCAAGTAGCGAGGTCGGGGAAGGGGTCGGAAGAAAAGGTCAAGCAGAGTGTCGATATCGTACTTATTCCTTTGAAGATCATGTCGACGTCCCTCGCCATGCTCGAATCGTCCGACCACGACGCTCCTTTCGTGTGTTATAATACGACGCGAGGAAGGTGCTGGCGCGCGTTTGGTCTCCAGAGATCTATAGGCAGTGAGTGGCCTCCCAAACAGCTTGGCTGTTTTCCTCGTCGAAACGCATGTAGGCCGCCTCCAGTTCCGCGAGCCATTCCACTGGCTGAAAGTACACAGGTGGGATCAAGAATCGTGCCGGCAGCCATGGTCGGGTGTTCAAAGGTCTTGAGCATCGAAGAGTTGACCAACAACGACTTCCACTCGGAAGGTCGATCGAACTTTCCGTCCGGTGAAACGAACCAACCCCAAGGCAGCTCTAGGCGGTCGACCAAGTCACTTGGAGTCATCATTGCGATACTCAAAGAGCTGACTAGGTCAACCGACCAAGGCGCCACTTCGCAGCAGGAGCGATTTTTACTTATATATACCCAGGATGCCGTTCCCTTTTAGAAGGGTGACCCGCCTAGTGCGTAGTCGGCCCTCTAGACCGTGACGGGGACCTTATTGTCAGAAACTGACTCTGTATATGAGTCATAAGACCCGAATATGGCCCTGGAAAACGATGGACTCGGGGTAGTGACGGGCCTTGGGACATAAGCAGTCGAGGCAGCTGGGGATCGAGTATCTTGTTAATGCGTAGAGTCGACTTGAGGACCACGATCGAGCTAGGGTCGCCCGGACTACCTCGCTATCGTTGCTTGCCGAGTCATCACTCGGGTCTGGAGAAGGGAGTGGATGTAGTCCACGAAGGTTCCCAACCGTGGGAGTCGAAGACGGAATGCTAACATCGCTGGACTTGAAGACATTGGCGGCCACCAATTAGCCGATTGCCGTGGACGCTTACCCGATGCCGGGGCAGTATTTACCTTGGCGGCAGCCACTGGGGGACCACAAGGGTTTTGGCAGATTTGAGGCATAGACGGCATGGTCCAGACCCGCCACCAGAAGATAATATCGGCTTTGACGGTAATCAATCTGCCACCGCAGGTGCTCCACCAGAATCCTCTCGTGTTGCAGACCCTCACGCAACTGGACTACGAGATTGTTGGTGTCGAGAAGCTCTCTCCTCGAGACGCTCACTCCTGGCGGTCTAGTAGGCGTCGGAGGAGGAGACTGGAGCTAGTCGACCCTCGCACGCCTCGATCATGCTGACCTGCAGATCGCGCACAACTTGTGCACGTCTACTGGTCTCTTCAACGTAGTCGTAGGGTCGTTATACGAGGTGACAAGCGGATCGCAAGCGACCTGTGAAATCACGGGTCCACAACGGCAGTGGAGCTGGAGGTAGACCGAGGGCCACCTACGACAGGTGGAGTCTCGTCACCTACAGCTTTAGAAGAAACCGTTGTGGATGGACCTGATCCTGGCACCTCGGGAGAATCGACGATTGGCGATAAAGTGGGGACTTGCATTTGTGGGTTAGCAGCGAGTGCGGGGGTGACCAGTACCGGTCCACCAGACGGTAAGTCTACCCCAGAGGGAGGAACAGCTGAGGTCACATCAAGTCAGACAACAGATATACAACACCAAACAAGCTGAAATTACTTACTGGAAGAAGGAGTCGAAGACATGCGCGTGCTCAAGCGGCTGTACCGTTGACTAAGTGCAGGGGGCGGCTGTGGTGAAGCATTCTAACAATTGGAAGCCCAAGGACCAGTGGACCAAAGAGAAAGGGTCTCACCAATGAGATGCGATGTTGGGTAAGGGACAGAGATAAAGGGATCCAAAATGTGGGAAACGACCGTTGGATGGGGAAAATTCGCGGTCAAAGCCTGCTGGTTAGCCCCCAGGTCGACCATGAGCCACTATGTCCGGTTTAATTCGAGCGTCAAGCGAAGGCCCTGTCGAGCTTTAACGGAAGAGAAAATCTTTAGAGTCTGTTGCACCTACTCCAATGACATTGCTTTCATCTCCAGGCGACGACAGCGTTCTGCACGTTCCTAGTGATCCCGAGTTGCCGATGGAAACAAATGGGATGATCTCGGCCGCTTGCCACGCTGCATAACTGCGCTGAAATTTGAAGCCCCACCAGTAGCCCCCCAACTGTTGTTTACAATACGGGGAGCTTTGCTACAATTTGCGTTATTGCCCTTAGAATCCGTTGGGCATAAAACAAATTGTGCACAAGCTAGCAAACTTGATTCGAGACACGACATTGAGCTTCGACAGTCTCGACAAGCAATCCATTCTGCCATTGGCCCAACAATTGAGCCGATTACATGCGTTTCATGACCTGACAAGTCAAACGGGGTCGCACTTCTGGTTATATACGGGTATATGATTTTGTAAAATATTAATAATTTGATCTGTAAGCAGCCTCTGCACCAATATTTTCGGCACTCTACGCCTGGATGTTTGTCCCGGACTTAGTGCTCGCATCTAAATTTCCGCAGTGACGTGGTCTCCCAACGTCAGAATAACCTCTTCGTAAATTTCTGCAATCGATGACTCGGTTTCCAATTGCTGCAACAAGTCGATGATAGCATGAGTGATATAAATTTGATTTAATACCCATAACGTTGTTTAGGATGAAAACGTTTTGGAAGTCCTTGTCTTTTCGTCAAGAAGTGCCATTAAGCGCTGTTGCGATTTTGCGGCACAAATTATGAGGGGATCCATGAGTTGCAGTATTCAAATACCTCGCGGCACCAAATTGGACTGCGATTTCAACAGAATACCAGCATCTTGCAGTACTGAGTTAGTTCCATCGCGCATTGTTACTATCAAGTTAATCGAAGGGTGTTTTTTAAAGCCCACAATAGACATCCGGGTCAATGTGAGGTCTAAAATGAACTTGAACCGTTTCCGAAACGACTTGTAGAACACTGAAAGCAATGAAGACGTCAATGAACAACCAAGTGAGAAATACTGTCATCACTGGTATCAAAAGCATGCCACGAGAAGATTCCACAATGTCTGAACCTAGAATTCAAAAATGAGGAAAACAAGCTAGCTATTGTGTGTGGTATAGTCCTACAATGGATCTTGACGAATTGTTCCATCTTGCGTGGAATGTAACAACCTTTGGCTCACTATAATCAGTCAAAGATTAGCATTTAGCATATTGGGAACGTGATCAGATCAACGTTTGCTTAAATAAAAATACACATTGCTACTGTTGTAGAGTGTAAACACTTTTCATAAACCCATTTGCAGCCTGCGAGGGGATTGTCAGTTATTTTATGATGAATAAGAGGATAATAATCGATCAACATGGGTTTCGAATTTTCTAATTGATTTGATTGGCTCAAGGGCGCGTGGCTCTTCTGTGATTGGTGCAATACCTGTTGTAATGTCTCCTACCACACAAATCACGTATTAATTTAGTCATTCAACGATTCATGGAGTTAAAAATGGAAGACACGCTCAAGAAAGCAGCAGCAGCGTCTTCTGGTGCATTGCTTACGTCATTGTTTGTGACACCACTGGATGTGGCAAAAGTGCGCATTCAGTCGCAGATTCAAGCAAGTATAATCTCGCCCAAGTCACTTGCCGACCTGCGCGTGATACACTCAAGTGTTGGTACTCCGATCATTGAACAATGTCGCTGTCGTAGTCGCTGTGTATGTAATCGATGCATCACTCGTCCTGTCGATCAGTTGAAAGATATGCGACGCGGGTGTAAATCCATGTCCGTGATGCGCCTCTCCTGTTCACGAACCATGGCGCCTCCTCTTTTCCAAAGCACATTTCATGCATTGCGTCACATCTTTCAGACTGAAGGACTTAAGGGATTGTTTGCAGGTTTGTCACCCGCTATGGTCATTTCTGTACCGTCAACTGTGCTGTATTATATATCGTACGATTTTTTATTGCACGAGGGACGTCAGAAATTGCCAGAGTTGGAGAGCTTGACGCCGTTGATGGCAGGCATAACGGCGAGAACCGTTGCGGCGACGATTACATCACCTATTGAGCTAGTAAGAACGAGAATGCAGGGAGTGAATGCTGGAACTAGTATTTTGTCTACATTTCAGCACGCAGTACGACGCGGAGGATACATGTCATTGTTGAATGGATTGGGAGCGACGTTGGCACGCGACGTGCCGTTCTCGGCCATCTACTGGATGTCATACGAGAATCTTCAGAGACGATTGATTGCAACGAAGGAAGAAATGACAAGAACACATAGAGCGTTTGTGTGTGGCGCAGTATCCGGTGCTATTGCTGCTACAATTACGACTCCTTTTGATGTGGTAAAGACGCTGCAGCAAGTATCAATGACTGCACAAGGATCGCAGACGTCTGGAATGCGGATGCTTCGACAGGTTGTGGCCAGCAAGGGCATGGCTGGTGCTTTTACGGGACTTGGTGCACGTCTTGCGCGGGTGATGCCATCGTGTGCTATCATGATTTCTTGCTACGAGCTTGGAAAGGAGAAATTAGGTGTTGCATGAGAGTCGAAAGTAAGGTAGAGAGCAGGACTTGTAGCAAGGAAGAAGCTTGCTTTTGAAAGGCCATGGCCCGATACTATTTAATATGAATGGAAGCTGCGGATGGGTTTTCTCAATCTTTGCAATCGGTGTAATCTTTGTTCTACTAATGATGAGGTGTTTCGTCAAGTGTTCCTGTATTACCTAATAACCTTTGTAAAAAGCGTTTACCTGTGTTTAGGCTTTGTTCCCTTGTAGCCTACAAACTTATTCAATGGATAATAACCTTTGTTAACAAATAACTGTCGCACTCCCTAGCATAGGCTATAACCATAGTTAAACTTTGCATACAGTCTTCGCTAGTATCTAATGACTTGTGGTGATGACATATAGAGCAAATCCATACGAATCTTTGTCATGAACATTGTGACAAAATAGGCGCCACCAGTAAACATTCGATTATGTTTGGGTGAAATGTATCATGCAATACGCAATCATAGAAAAGAATCGATCTCGGCTACCATCGTAAACATTGTTGCTTGAAGGTGTATTAGTAAATATTAACATTGATGATTCGACACTATAACAAAGCTCGCACGACCGTCGGAGAGAGAGAGAGAGAGGCGGATATGTAGCCAGCTTTGCTTCATACGGCAGTCATCACTGCATTTCTGGCTTCAAAGGCGAAACGTCAAAAAGTTCATGGTGAGGCTGTCCATTGTCAATTGCAGACTCTTGTGTTGTGGCCATGATGGATGTGCAATAATCTTTGCCATCCCATCAATTTTCCGTCCTACACATCTGCGACACCCCCATGCAGCAACAATCACAGTGTGCAGACTGATTTAAATTCACGGCTGCCATTCAATTTTAACACGTCAGCTGCAATTCGTTATTTAATATCAAAAGACGGTAGATTTATCAAAACACGGTAGCATTTGATTGCAAGGTAATTACTCGATTAAATAATGATCAACTTTTGGTACTTACTAAGCTCCAAGATAAGAATAAGAAATTGGGTGGATGCGCCTATCTCTTTCATTAATTCCATGCCAAAATCTCATCTTTGATTGGTCCTATATTGAAAACGTATCTTTAAAATATCCTGGGGATAAATAAGCTCGACAAAAGAGGGGGGAGAGAACCACGACGGAGGGTGTTCAATCTCAAGTCTCACTTTTCCATTTACTACCATCAAAACAAGTAAAGTGATCATTTCAAAAGAAGAGTGAGAAAGAGTGAGGGAAAGATGTCTGAACATAGTCCATTACTTGCTAATGGTGATGAACATTCATACAGTGGTGTAAGTAATGATGATCGATTTTACTTGGGAGTTGATAAACGTTCACTATTGGATACAAATGAAGCTGGATTAAGTACAGTTGAAGCTTCACGTCGTCTAAAGGTATTTGGTCCGAATGAACTCGTAACAAAGGAAAAAAGTGCATGGATTAAACTAGCGGAACAATTCTGGGGCCCTATGCCTATTATGATTTGGCTTGCTATTCTTGTTGAAGCAATTACAAGAGATTGGCCTGATTTCTTAGTTCTTCTCTTCTTACAATTACTAAATGGTACTGTTGGATGGTATGAAGAACTCAAGGCTGGTAATGCTGTGGCTGCACTGAAAGCTAGTCTTAAACCTGAAGCACAGGTCATTCGTGACGGTGTACACCAGACCATTAATGCTGCATTGCTCGTGCCAGGTGATCGCATCACACTATCGGCTGGCGCGGCCGTCCCTGCTGACTGTGACCTGTGTGAGGGAAACCCCGTGCAGATTGATCAAGCTGCGTTGACAGGCGAGTCATTTCCAGTAACTATGGCTGCTGGTGACAATGCCAAGATGGGATCTACCGTTGTCCGTGGTGAAGTAGAGGCTGTAGTCTCTGCTACTGGTGGTCAGACGTTTTTTGGTAAAACAGCCAGTCTTATCTCATCGGTGGACGAAGTAAGCCATTTCCAAAAGATTCTGCTTCGTATTACCATGTTTCTCATGGCCATTTCATTTGTATTGGTCGGATTCTGTCTTGGATATTTGATCTACAATGGCGAAGACTTTCTTGAAGCAATTGCTTTTTGTGTTGTGCTGCTCGTTGCTTCCATCCCCATTGCAATGCAGGTGGTATGCACATCAACAATGGCTCTTGGATCTCGCAAACTTGCCGAAGAAAAGGTCATTGTTACTCAACTGCAGTCAATTGAAACACTCTCTGGCATGAACATGCTATGTTCAGACAAAACTGGTACGCTTACGCGCAACAAGATGGAGCTGCAAGATGACTTGCCAATTTTTCACCCGACTGCTACACGAGAAGAAGTGCTAGTGACAGCTGCCCTTGCTGCCAAATGGAAAGAGCCGCCTAAAGATGCTCTGGACACGCTTGTACTGAACGCGATCGACTTGCGTCCGCTTGATCAATACACGATGATGGACCACATGCCGTTCGATCCCTCGGTGAAGCGTACGGAATCAACGATCCGTGGACCGGACGGTAAGGTGTTCAAGGTAACCAAGGGTGCACCGCAAATCATTCTTGCACTTGCCCATAACGTTACTGAAATCCAGGAGGATGTTGAAGCAAAGGTTTTGGACCTGGCCAAGCGTGGCATTCGCTCGCTTGCTGTTGGCCGAACTTCAGAAGATGAAGCTGAGGGTGGCTGGGTATTCCTTGGTATTATGACGTTCCTCGACCCCCCGCGTCATGATACTAAGCGTACCATTGAGCTGGCTCATCAGAACGGTATTGGCGTAAAGATGATTACTGGTGATCAGGCCGCAATTGCTGTAGAAACGTGCCGTATGCTCGGAATGGGTACGACTATTCTGGGCACGGATGTGTTGCCGACGGCTAACGCGCAGGATGGTCTCTCAATGAATCTGGGCTCGGACTACGGTGCTGTTGTTGAAAGCGCCGACGGTTTTGCTCAGGTATTCCCGGAGCACAAGTTCTTGATTGTCGAGGTACTGCGTCAGCGCGGATGGGTGTGTGGTATGACCGGTGATGGCGTGAACGACGCTCCTGCATTGAAAAAGGCTGATGTCGGTATTGCTGTTGAAGGCTCGACAGACGCTGCCCGCGCTGCTGCAGACATTGTGCTCACGCAGCCTGGTCTGTCTGTTATCATCAACGCTATTACTCTGTCCCGCAGGATCTTCCAGCGCATGCGCAATTATGTGACGTATCGCATTGCTTGCACGATCCAGCTTCTCATGTTCTTCTTCATCTCAGTGTTGCTGTTCCACCCGGACAGCTGCCGCTTCCAGCACTTTATTCCACACATTGGAGACTGCCCACTCAACAACAACGAGAGTACGGAAGCTGTAGACCCGTACTTCAAACTTCCCGTCATTGCTCTGGTGCTGATTACGATTTTGAACGATGGCACGATTATTTCGATTGCCTACGACAATGTGATTCCCTCGAAGCGCCCGGAAAGCTGGAACCTGCCCCGTATCTACTGGGTGTCGACAACGCTTGGTCTGATTGCTGTTGCTAGCTCTCTTCTGTTGCTCTTCTGGGGCCTCGACTCGTGGAACAAGAACGGCGTTCTTGCGTACTTCGACCTGGGTGATCTTCCATACGACCAGGTCATGATGATGATGTATCTCAAAATTTCGCTGTCCGACTTTATGACAGTGTTCACGGCTCGTACCGACGGACTGTTCTTCACGCGTGCACCTGGTCATCTTCTTGCACTTGCTGCGTGCTTTGCTACCATCGTGTCTACGCTTCTTGCTGTGTTCTGGCCCTTCACGGAGATGGACGCAATTTCGTTAAGACTTGCAATTTTCATCTGGATCTACTGCCTCGGATGGTTCTTTATCCAGGATCTTGGCAAGGTACTTCTCATATTCCTGCTTGATCACATTGACCACATGAACGTCTTTGAGCGTAAGGTTAGTAGCAAGCGGTATGTGAAGCATGAAGCCCAGCGCCAGAACCGTATTCGAATGGGTTCGACTCTGCTGAACAACGACTCGTTCATGCGCGGCTCGTTCGTAGCTGGCCGACCAGTGGGTGGTACTTTCGTGGAGCGCAGCATGACGTTGGAGCAAGCCATGAACCGCCTTGTGCGCCTGGAGGCTGAAATGAAGGTCATTCGTGCCGTCATTCAGAATGCCACGAGTACAGCCAAGGTATAAATGGTCGACAAGAAATGTTGTGGCTGCAACCGCGTGACGCATTGAATGGAATACGAATGGTTGGGTTTAACACCACAGCAAACTCAGTCTGTTCATATGAAGTGATTGCTGGTGCGCATTTTCAGTTTTCCAGGTAGAAAGTGGCAAAGGGAGATAGAAGGAATTGTGTGTGTTAACGCAAATTGTTCTACCTTCTCACTTTTACTTGATATCATTTGATTTTGTTCGTGCGTGTGCCAAATCAAATTGAACGACGACTGTATCGATAGCAACTATCAATAACTTGAGCCTAGACGAAGCCTCACAAATTTAACTAAAGTTATAGTTACTTCACATCCGCATTGGTGAGCCCCTTTCTCTTTGGTCCACTGGTCCTTGGGCTTCCAATTGTTAGAATGCTTCACCACAGCCGCCCCTGCACTTAGTCAACGGTACAGCCGCTTTAGCACGCGCATATCTTCGACTCCTTCTTCCAGTAAGTATTTTCAGCTTGTTTGGTGTTGTATATCTGTTGTCTGACTTGATGTGACCTCAGCTGTTCCTCCCTCTGGGGTAGACTTACCGTCTGGTGGACCGGGACTGGTCACCCCCGCACTCGCTGCTAACCCAAAATTGCAAGTCCCCACTTTGTCGCCAATCGTCGATTCTCCCGAGGTGCCAGGATCAGGTCCATCCACGACGGTTTCTTCTAAAGCTTAGGTGACGAGACTCCACCTGTCTAGGTGCCCTCGGTCTACCTCTAGCCCACTGCCGTTGTGGACCCGTGATTTCACAGGTCGCTTGCGTTCCGCTTGTCACCTCGTATAACGACCCTACGACTACGTTGAAGAGACCAGTAGACGTCACAAGTTGTGCGCGATCTGCAGGTCAGCATGACCGTTTGGTTCGAGGCGTGCGAGGGTCGACTAGCTCCAGTCTCCTCCTCCGACGCCTACTAGACCGCCAGGAGTGAGCGTCTCGAGGAGAGAGCTTCTCGACACCAACAATCTCGTAGTCCAGTTGCGTAGGGTCTGCAACACGAGAGGATTCTGGTGGAGCACCTGCGGTGGCAGATTGATTACCGTCAAAGCCGATATTATCTTCTGGTGGCGGGTCTGGACCATGCCGTCTATGCCTCAAATCTGCCAAAACCCTTGTGGTCCCCCAGTGGCTGCCGCCAAGGTAAATACTGCCCCGGCATCGGTAAGCGTCTACGGCAATCGGCTAATTGGTGGCCAATGTCTTCAAATCCAGCGATGTTAGCATTTCGTCTTCGACTCCCACGGTTGGGAACCTTCGTGGACTACTTCCACTCCCTTCGCCAGACCCGAGTGATGACTCGGCAAGCAACGATAGCGAGGTAGTCCGGGCGACCCTAGCTCGATCGTGGTCCTCAAGTCGACTCTACGCATTAACAAGATACTCGATCCCCAGCTGCCTCGACTGCTTATGTCCCAAGGCCCGTCACTACCCCGAGTCCATCGTTTTCCAGGGCCATATTCGGGTCTTATGACTCATATACAGAGTCAGTTTCTGACAATAAGGTCCCCGTCACGGTCTAGAGGGCCGACTACGCACTAGGTGGGTCACCCACGCTTCTAAAAGGGAACGGCATCCCTGGGTATATATAAGTGAAAATCGCTCACTGCTGCGAAGTGGCGCCTTGGTCGGTTGACCTAGTCAGCTCTTTGAGTATCGCAATAATGACTCCAAGTGACTTGGTCGACCGCCTAGAGCTGCCATGAGGTTGGTTCGTTTCACCGGACGGGAAGTTCGATCGACCTTCCAAAGTGGAAGTCGTCGTTGGTCAACTCTTCGATGCTCAAGACCTTTGAACACCCGACCATGGCTGCCGGCACGATTCTTGATCCCACCTGTGTACTTTCAGCCAGTGGAATGGCTCGCGGAACTGGAGGCGTCCTACATGCGTTTCGACGAGGAACACAGCCAAGCTGTTTGGGAGGCCACTCACTGCCTATAGATCTCTGGAGACCAAATGCCGCCAGCACCTTCCTCGCGTCATATTATAACACACGAAAGGACGTCGTGGTCGGACGATTCGAGCATGGCGAGGGTCGTCGACATGATCTTCAAAGGAATAAGTGACGGTCGATACGACATCGACACTCTGCTTGACCTTTCTTCCGACCCCTTCCCCGACCTCGCTACTTGTTACTGGTTTCCAGGATGTGAAGAGGATCGGATCCCGCTAACTTGCTGGAAGCTCTGAGATCTCCGACTCCATTTATCCCTGACTCTCCCAGTATCAGCTTTCGTCAGAGTCTAAACCCTGGGTACTCGGTATTACGCATCCGGAACAAGTTCGTCTCCACCGCTTAGGCTCTCCACCTGAATATACTTGCGATCCATTTCTTCCCTATTTTTGTCATAGATCTGTACTTCTTTTTCTTCTAATAAATTTTTTTTTTTTTTTTTTTTTTTTTATTTTTTTAAAAACAGGGTCAACCCAAAAAGACCAAGGTCTACCAATGAAAGACCAGGGTCAACCTCGAGACCACGGTCCACCAATAATAGACTAGGGTCGACATTGAATTACTAAAGGTCCACATCAAAAAGCCAGGGTCTATCCACTATCGACTCTGGTCGGCCATCCAAAGACCCCGGATTCTGCCACTAGTCCTCATCACTTTTCATCGCAGAAGAGATTTTCTCCTTGTCTTCTTGCGTTCAAAATCCCGAAGTAAGGCTCCACAATTCAAATCCATTTCATCCACCCATGAGGTTGTTCATACCCTTTCCAGCAAACGAGGAGCTAACGTTGCGGTCTCCCCACAGCGTCTTCTTTCCAGCGCGGGTCTAAAGATTTCCTCGACCTCCTACTATCCCTCCTCCAACTCTCTTTCTCAACTGTCTTCTGGAAACAGGCATTCATCCCAGTCGACCAGATCGATTTCGTCTATCTCCAGCATGGCACTCGTTCGGTCGGGGAACTCTATAATTCTCTTTAAGCTTGGAAAAATGTACGATTGGGAATAACCTGTACTGCGTGCCTAGGGTTTCCAGACGTGCCGCGTACTTTCCTACCAGTTTAGAACTCGAAAGTTCCATGCCAATGGCGTACCCTTCTTTCACACGGTTCAGGTAAATCCATACTTGGGTTCCGGGCTGATCTCGTGGTCGATCACTCCTTCGTTGTGGGCTATTACCCGAGCGTGACTGGTCGCTCGTAAATTCTCATTCACAGGGGCTCTCGCTCGTTGATAGTGCTGCTGAATTGGTAACTCCATCTTCGAGGTCCAGAATCCCGACGTCAAGTATTTACCACTGGTAATGTAGCTTCGAGGGTGGTCCTAGCATCCCAAATATGGACCAGATAGAATGGTGTCTTCTTCCGGACTCGGTCTTCGCGGTGTTTATCGCAAACGTTAAGCGTTTTGCATAATCATCCCATTCCAGCTGTCAGAAATTAGCGACATACATCTCAGGGTCTAAACCATCCTCTCCGCGGTACCGTTCGCCTGAGGTCGATAGTCCATGGTATATTGTTGACGCTGGCCCACCATGCGACTATATACCAAAAAAACGGTTCTTGATCGTGGCGGATTACCTCGCTGGTACCAAAACGGCAAAAAAACGCATTCTTCGTACCCTTCAGCTATCGTCTGGGCCATTCGCGAAAAACTATCCTTGGCCATCACATAGCCCGTGAACAAGTCGACCCAAATCAGTAGGCCGGTATTTTCTCTGTGCGACCTGGGCAGAGAGGGAACATGATCCATTGCTATAATCTGGAAAGGCTATATTGCTTCGACATTTCCCGGGATCTTGCCCTACAGGCAGGCCCTCCTTTCCCTGTCCCACAGTTCAGATAAGTACCTACATGTATCTGTACACTGCGGAATAGACCCTCCAATGGCATACCGTTGAATTCGGTGGTAGGTACGTCCAATCCTATGGTGACCTCCTTCCAGACTGGTGTGGAAGCGATGCAGAATGTCAGCTTGAGACTTTTAGGTATCACTAATTGGGCTATCGCCTCTCGTTCATCTCCTTTAAGCTTCTGGACGGGGCAATAAAGTAGTAGCCCTTCTTTGCTTACCTCGTAGTCCCTGGCCATCTTACTGCACGATCGACTGGACGCCATAGACAGGTCGACCCAATCTCCCTTCATATTTTATCCTCAAATCTCGCACCCATTCTTCTTGCTCTTACGCCTCCCTGATTCGATCTACCCGGAGTCGTTGCATCACGTCTTCTTGCATGATCTCCCCTGATACTGACGGGGACCGTGATTGGGTCACCGCAAACATCTTAGCCAATGGACTCCGGTCCTTGGGAACTAATAATTCTGGCAATTGATTGATCGCTTCCAGACTTGGCCATTCTCCCTCCGGTATCGACTTGATCCCGTTCCGCTGATGCAAGGCCGTGCCGGCTACCTGGTCGGCACTCTAATTCCAATTACGTTTCACATGTACAACTCCTTGGGTGGGCCACGACAATAGCTTATTTAAAGATTTTGCTCGTAACGGGACAATCCTGAAGCTTTACACTCGAGCTTCCTCCCACCCACCCGCATTTGTCGTAACACCAATTGGAATCCTCACAAATGATCAATCGCCGTCTCTCTAGGGACTATAACAGGTCAAACCTAGTAACATACCCTCATATTCGGCCTCATTTACTGTAGATGTAGCGAAGTGTCTTGACTATAGTTATAGTCCAAGTGGGTAGTATCCATACAATAACACTACAGGCTCCACCTCCCTGTTTCACACGGGCCGGCCCATCAAGACTCATGACATATAATTTTTCGTTAAGCTTCACGGTGGGCATATGGCCTATTCACTCGCATAACCAATAACTACTGCTTCCTTGGATAACTGCAGTGGCGGTTTTATTATTGAGCATAGCGAAAGCCACTTGGACCCTGGATCACTTCTCTTTGTCTTCTTCTTGAGCTACCACGCTGTCTCCATCCTCACCTACATCGCCACGCGTGGAAATCTACCACCCTTAACATAGGCAATCGATGCGTACACCGCATAATCTTCAATGAATCTATTCTAGTAGTTTAAACTTCCTAAAAACGATTGCATGGCCTTGTGTGTAGTTGTCAATGGTAGGTCAACCAAGGACTGCAGGTCCTTTGAGTGGAGCCTCTTGCACTTGGTCCGAGACCCGGTGACCGAGATAGTCTACCTCCTGGCACCCCACGAGCTCTTGACCGCGCTGATCGATAGATTTCAATAGTCACACACATCTAACAACCGCTTCAACTTTCTGCACAAATGTATCTTACGAGTCGGCCGGTATCATAATGTCGTCTATATAGGACCGCCAACCCAGTACCAAGGACCCGAATTTACATTAGGCTTCCCCCATCGCAAACAAGTCTTCGGTCTCCTCTTTAACAGCTCGCATCGACCCCAGACTGGGGTTCTTGGACCTTTTCGATCTTAATCTTTGCGCTGAGTCCATAACATTCAGACAATGTAAATAGTCCAACTAGGATCCATCCGATCTCTTCTTCACATAATATTATTGGCGGGCCACTGGTACCTGCAAACCGCAGAATTGCATCTGGAATTTCTGTGTCAGGTTCCTTCCATTTGTTTGAACTGAGCAACATTGTTTGTGGCACCATTTCTGGGCTGCCCGGTCAACAATCTCCCCAAAACGAGATACTTTTCCATATGGCGCTTAACTCTCGTAAATGCGGTCTACATAACAGTCACCGAGCTGCGCGCTCGTTCCTCATCTCAATCTCTCCCATTAAATTCCTCAAGATCTGAGGTCGCCGAGAGCTTGATGCGGGAACCATGTAGGACGCCTGTTCCAGTGTCATTGGCCGTCATCGCTAGAGGTTCTTCCAAGATTCATGTCATACTGAATAGTACTCGCATGAGCCGACTGATTTCATACCGCATCAGCTGTCGTGCGATGTCCCAAGGCTTGCACTCGGGCCGTTTTGGGCTGTCAAACTTTGCGCCGTCTGTATCCCTCTGACACACCTCCGTTAAGGTACTTGGCTCTCTTGCAGAAAGTTTGCCATCGACGCGTCGGAGCATGTCTGCAGACTACCTACCAGGTTGTAGGTTCTCCTCCCCTGGCAACTTCATCACGCCTTGGGGTAAACTGGTAATTGTCCTGGCTGATTTTTGATTGGCTGAATATTTAACCTATCAGGGGCTTAAATATACATTCGTTGTACACGTGCTGCCATTTTGTAAGCTCGCTACTCTTGGTTCGCGTCCCTCGCTCGGTCCTGAAGCAATACCAGTCGTCCCAGTGGCATCCTGTTACATGACTAGTGGTCCACGCAACCACTGCCCCAGGTACCTTGAGCCAGGGTGCATTACGGTAGACCTTGTATCAGCCGTGGGTCTCCGGTCGCCCATTGGGCTGGAGGGTGTCTTGAAGCGTCATCTGGATATCTTCTGCCGGTGCCTTCGCGGTTGTCGCATGAGGCAAGTCACGCAGTAGCGACTAGGATCACCAAACGTTTGTGAAGATTCTAGCTTTATCATGATGAATGAGACTAAAAACCATGGACTAAGCTACTCGACTTTCATATTAAATAGTATCGGGCCATGGCCTTTCAAAAGCAAGCTTCTTCCTTGCTACAAGTCCTGCTCTCTACCTTACTTTCGACTCTCATGCAACACCTAATTTCTCCTTTCCAAGCTCGTAGCAAGAAATCATGATAGCACACGATGGCATCACCCGCGCAAGACGTGCACCAAGTCCCGTAAAAGCACCAGCCATGCCCTTGCTGGCCACAACCTGTCGAAGCATCCGCATTCCAGACGTCTGCGATCCTTGTGCAGTCATTGATACTTGCTGCAGCGTCTTTACCACATCAAAAGGAGTCGTAATTGTAGCAGCAATAGCACCGGATACTGCGCCACACACAAACGCTCTATGTGTTCTTGTCATTTCTTCCTTCGTTGCAATCAATCGTCTCTGAAGATTCTCGTATGACATCCAGTAGATGGCCGAGAACGGCACGTCGCGTGCCAACGTCGCTCCCAATCCATTCAACAATGACATGTATCCTCCGCGTCGTACTGCGTGCTGAAATGTAGACAAAATACTAGTTCCAGCATTCACTCCCTGCATTCTCGTTCTTACTAGCTCAATAGGTGATGTAATCGTCGCCGCAACGGTTCTCGCCGTTATGCCTGCCATCAACGGCGTCAAGCTCTCCAACTCTGGCAATTTCTGACGTCCCTCGTGCAATAAAAAATCGTACGATATATAATACAGCACAGTTGACGGTACAGAAATGACCATAGCGGGTGACAAACCTGCAAACAATCCCTTAAGTCCTTCAGTCTGAAAGATGTGACGCAATGCATGAAATGTGTTTTGGAAAAGAGGAGGCGCCATGGTTCGTGAACAGGAGAGGCGCATCACGGACATGGATTTACACCCGCGTCGCATATCTTTCAACTGATCGACAGGACGAGTGATGCATCGATTACATACACAGCGACTACGACAGCGACATTGTTCAATGATCGGAGTACCAACACTTGAGTGTATCACGCGCAGGTCAGCAAGTGACTTGGGCGAGATGATACTTGCTTGAATCTGCGACTGAATGCGCACTTTTGCCACATCCAGTGGTGTCACAAACAATGACGTAAGCAATGCACCAGAAGACGCTGCTGCTGCTTTCTTAAGCGTGTCTTCCATTTTTTAGCTCCATGAATCGTTGAATGACTAAATTAATACGTGATTTGTGTGGTAGGAGACATTACAACAGGTATTGCACCAATCACAGAAGAGCCACGCGCCCTTGAGCCAATCAAATCAATTAGAAAATTCGAAACCCATGTTGATCGATTATTATTCATGATAAAATAACTGACAATCCCCTCGCAGGCTGCAAATGACACTCTACAACAATAGCAATGTGTATTTTTATTTAAGCAAACGTTGATCTGATCACGTTCCCAATATGCTGAATGCTAATCTTTGACTGATTATAGTGAGCCAAAGGTTGTTACATTCCACGCAAGATGGAACAATTCGTCAAGATCCATTGTAGGACCATACCACACACAATAGCTAGCGTGTTTTCCTCATTTTTGAATTCTAGGTTCAGACATTGTGGAATCTTCTCGTGGCATGCTTTTTGATACCAGTGGTGACAGTATTTCTCACTTGGTTGTTCATTGACGTCTTCATTGCTTTCAGTGTTCTACAAGTCGTTTCGGAAACGGTTCAAGTTCATTTTAGACCTCACATTGACCCGGATGTCTATTGTGGGCTTTAAAAAAACACCCTTCGATTAACTTGATAGTAACAATGCGCGATGGAACTAACTCAGTACTGCAAGATGCTGGTATTCTGTTGAAATCGCAGTCCAATTTGGTGCCGCGAGGTATTTGAATACTGCAACTCATGGATCCCCTCATAATTTGTGCCGCAAAATCGCAACAGCGCTTAATGGCACTTCTTGACGAAAAGACAAGGACTTCCAAAACGTTTTCATCCTAAACAACGTTATGGGTATCAAATCAAATTTATATCACTCATGCTATCATCGACTTGTTGCAGCAATTGGAAACCGAGTCATCGATTGCAGAAATTTACGAAGAGGTTATTCTGACGTTGGGAGACCACGTCACTGCGGAAATTTAGATGCGAGCACTAAGTCCGGGACAAACATCCAGGCGTAGAGTGCCGAAAATATTGGTGCAAGGCTGCTTGGGCACAAGAATTCATGGTCTTGAACGACGCTATTGCGACAATCAATACTGGTGCTCGTGCGACGCACGAGGTGTTACGATCGAATTATCGAGCTGCTTACGGATGGTTTGATCCGGAGACCAGAAGTGCGACCCCGTTTGACTTGTCATGTCATGAAACGCATGTAATCGGCTCAATTGTTGGGCCAATGACAGAATGGATTGCTTGTCGAGACTGTCGAAGCTCAATGTCGTGTCTCGAATCAAGTTTGCTAGCTTGTGCACAATTTGTTTTATGCCCAACGGATTCTAAGGGCAATAACGCAAATTGTAGCAAGCTCCCCGTATTGTAAACAACAGTTGGGGGGCTACTGGTGGGGCTTCAAATCTCAGCGCAGTTATGCACGTGGCAAGCGGCCGAGATCATCCCATTTTTTTCCATCGGCAACTCGGGATCACTAGGAACGTGCAGAACGCTGTCGTCGCCTGGAGATGAAAGCAATGTCATTGGAGTAGTTGCAACAGACTCTAAAGATTTTCTCTTCCGTTAAAGCTCGACAGGGCCTTCGCTTGACGCTCGAATTAAACCGGACATAGTGGCTCATGGTCGACCTGGGGCTAACCAGCAGGCTTTGCCCGCGAATTTTCCCCATCCAACGGTCGTTTCCCACATTTTGGACCCATTTATCTCTGTCCCTTATAGATATTAATAAATAGAAAGTGAGCAAATTGCTGCAACATTTTTGTTTCGTTTTGCTAAAAATAGGTTGGTCAGCCGTGTATATATATTTATCCATCGCATCCACCAGATCACTCTTTGAAATTCCTCTAATAATGGAACCAGTCGAGCACAACAGATCACAAGTATTATTATCTCCTTCTCGTCCATGCTCGCCACGTCGCAGCAGCCCTTCGACAGCGTTTCACACCCCTTCCCACATGGTCTTTGAACCTCCATTACTACGTCGTGACGCTAGTAGCACTTCTTTGCATTTTACCAAGCAACAACAATTACCACCTCCACAAGTGTCTGATCTTGAAATGTTGCCGACAAAAATAGCTCTCAATACAAAATCTCCACCTTGTTACTTGCCGTATGGTACAGCGCAATCATCGACTGAGTCCTTTCATCGGGACGTCCGTCACCCGCTTTCTAATTGGAAGCAAAGTATAAAGGACGTTTTGCATGCTGCACCTTGTGTGGTCATTGCAGTGCTTGTAAATCTGATGATTTGTGTCCCATTTGGATTGTCCTTTTTTCCTGTTGAGTGGACGGATATTCCTGTACCACACGCTCTCGGTATTCAAATGTTTCTCTTAACATCGGCCATTTGCCAATTTACATTTGTTGGACTGAGTAATTTTGATGGAGCAATTTGTCAAATGATGGTCGAAAATGTGCCATTCATGCACACGATTTCCATGGCAATTATTCAAGAATTAGGGCCCAAGAATCCAAGTGTACTGCCAACGATTCTAGTCACGTATGCATTGTCATCAGTTGTGTGTGGTGCACTGTTCTTTGTGCTCGGACACTGGAAGCTTGGCAACATTGTGTATCTTTTTCCAAAGCATATTATCGTAGGTGCTGTGGGTGGCATTGGAGCATTTGTGCTACAGAGCGGAATTGAAAATGCTACGGGACGTCCATTTGACTGGTCTAGGGACAGCATCAAGGGCCTTTTTGACCACGATATCTTGTGGCTTTGGGTTACTTCGGCCATCTTGGCCTTGATCTTGTACTTGCTTGCACGCTACATCAAGTCGCCGTTGTTTCCGCCTCTCTTTTTCGTGTCTATTCCACCGCTTTTTTACGTGGCATTACTCATGTTGGGCATTATGACAGATTCAGCACGCGAGCATGGTTGGTACTTTAATCGTGCGCCAAACGCTGCTTTTTACTCGCTTTGGGAACAATATGATTTTTCGCTAGTGGCTTGGTATGTCATTCCGAGACAGTTTGGAACGATCGTTGGCCTCACGTTTTTCTCTCTCATGCACGTACCGATTAACATTCCGTCACTGAGTCTTACTATTGACAAGGAAGTGGATATTAACGATGAGCTAATTGCTCATGGTATTTCGAACACTTTGGGTGGACTTTGCGGTAGCGTACAGAATTATCTCTGCTACTCCACATCAGCGCTGTATTTTAAGTGTGGAGGCACTGGGCGTCGCAGCGGTTTCGTCATTGGACTTATTATGCTGTTCTTCTTCTTTGTTGGACCCAACGCTGTATCCTATATCCCGCGCTGCATGGCAGGCTGTGTCATGATGCATCTTGGACGGGATCTATTGAAAGAGGCGCTGGTTGACACATATGACCAGCTTGATGCATTGGAGCTCGGTACTGTGTGGGTTATAGCTGGGACCATGACGTTTTGGGGCATGAACCAAGGTCTAGCTGTTGGTGCTTTGCTTGCGTGTATGACTTTTGTGATGCAGAGTGCACGCACGCCGACTAATGCCCCAATTCGTGGAAGTATGAGTGCTGCTACTCTACGAAGCCACACATGGCGTACAACGGACGAATTGGACGTGCTAGACCGCGAGTGTCGTAATATTCATGTTGTACAGCTAAAGGGGCATCTTTTCTTTGGCAACGCCAACCAGCTTAGCGACTATGTGCACGATCTGTTCCAAGAAGGTCCTCGTTCCACGATGAATGGGGTGGAATCCGCACTTGAAAGTGTACTAAGTGATGATATTCGACCGCGACCGAAAATCTGCTGGCTTGTGCTGGATTTTACGTTGGTGGTGGGATTGGACTCTTCTGCAGCGGATCGACTCACTAAGATCAAGTATGCGTGCGATACACATAATTGCAAGATTGTGTTTGCAGCCGTACCATGCGCTTACAACAATTTTACGGAACATCTCATTCAACTGTTTGGTGACAAGGGGACGCTTCATATTGCATCGGATTTAGACAGTGCACTTGCGTGGTGCGAGAATGATATTTTGGGGAACGATATGGTGGACAAGACTCGATCTCCTGCAAGTTCGTGCACAGGAGACGAAGACGAGGTTACACATTTGCTTAATCTGCGACGATTTATGCCGGATCAGCCGCTTTCCGTACAGCAACGTTTGTTGGACTATTTTCATATTCAAGAAATTAACAAGGATGAAATCGTATGGAGACAAGGTGATACACCTGACCGGGCATTGCTTTTGATTGATGGAGCTCTTACTGCTGTCGTCGAGGAGGAAGCTGGTACAATGGAGACGGTCTCGATTGGATCAATTGTGGGTGAAATGTGTTTTTTAACGGGTGAAAAGCGCAAGACGTCGCTTATTGCAACGCAACGTAGTGTGGTTTATGTCTTGAATCGCCAAAGCTTTCGAGAAATGCTTGAGAAAGACTGTCACTTGGCTTTTCTATTCCAAGGCATTTCGTTACGGTATACATCATATCGATTACAATACGTTGGTAACCGGATTTGGGAAACAAAATGTCTGCCCATTTAAACAAAACCTTGTATGTCTTGAAATCTTTGCACCATGTATATTTACCATATCACCTCTATTTAATTATCACATAAACGCGACATAAAAAACCAAAATACACTTTTAAATGTTACAGCTGACCATATTTGTTACAAAAGTTAGGAGTAACATTGCATTTACATACTAAAAAACCCACTTTAGTGTTTTTTACACATGGCTACATTCTACCTTCCCACCCACGAATTACCATAAAACCCCACTACATTAACTAAATCAAGGATGGAACTCGGTCAACTACTGGATGGCAGTCTCTCAGGAGCTACGGACGTCCGTGAGCACAGTGAAGCTCAATTGACTCAAATGATGTATACTCGTGGTTTTGCATCTGATCTGACCAAGTTTCTCTTTTCAATGGAAGCGTCCAAGGTCCAACGTCAATTATCCGCTCTCTTACTGAAAAAAGTTGTAATATCTTGCTGGATCACGAGTTCTGAGCCACCAATGCAGGTGGATTACGTCATCAATGAACAAGAAAAATTACAAGTAAAGCACGTGCTTATCAAGGGGCTACAGGAACCACATCAATTGGAACGTTTTCGTGACAAGAAGCTACAAACGGCACTGTGTCTGATTCTAACAGCCATTTTTGAACGTGATTGGCCCGATCAATGGCTTGAGATTCTACCATGTATCATGGGAATGATTACTGGACAAAACACATTGCAAATTGACGTTGCAATCCGTTTCTTATCACTTGCAGGTGGACATTTTTCAAGTGACCATTGCTGTGAACTGGTGACGTCTGTAGTTCCACATTTACAGCAAATGTTTGTAGTACTTGGTGGTCATGAGTTTCAAGCTGGTACAAGGTCCAGGATTGTACGGATTGTACAGAATACTCTACTCATGGTTGGAATGGAAGCGCAGGTAGGCAATGCTACGGCAATGCAGCTCCTCCATGAAAATACGACGCAGTGGATTGGATTGTTTTTAGCAGAGCTAGCTAGACCAGTACAGAATATTAAGGACTATTTGATCAAGATTCAGGTCTTGACGACACTCGCGAGCTTTGTGCGGGAATGGCCCAAGGAAATGTCAGACTTTATGCCGCAGATCATGCCTCAGGTCTATGGACTTATGCTGAATGATGCTGATGCGTATGAACGTGATGTGGTGTTGAGTGCTTCAAAGGAGGAAGAAGGGTACGATAGTGATGGAGAGGGTGCACTCATTGGCAGAAGTGCTATGATTGCTGCTGCTTTAGAGTTCGTGCGTGGTGCTGTCCAGACCCCGACCAAGAAGACACGCCGGCTAATTGTTAGTGGACTGGCCGATTTTGTGTTTGTCATGATTGGGTACATGCAGATCACGGTCAGTCAAATGGAGTCGTGGCAGGAAGATCCAAACAAGTACGTTGCGGACGAAGATGACGAGAGCCTGGCGTTTAGTGTGCGAAATGCTGCTACAGACCTTTTGACGGAGCTAGAGGCTGTGCTGGGACGGAAGGCTGTGGTGGCTGCTCTTGATGCGGCCCAAAGACGCCTGAAGGCTGGACATACGAACAACTGGCGGCTTCAGGAAGCAGCGTTGCTGGTTGTGGGATGTGTGGCCGTGTCGACACTTGATGCCATTAGCAAAAATGCTGCCGATATTTTCCAGCTACTGGATCTCTCCTCTTTCTTGCAAACTCTGTTCAAGGTGATGAACGGGAGTTGCCAGGAGATATATCTGCGTGCAAGAGCCCTGTGGTGTGCAAGCCGCCTTACAAAGGGTATGAACCAAGAGATGCTAGACGCGTTCCTTCAGGTGGCGATTTCGGGACTCGAGCAGGGCCAGGTCTTCCCTGTTCGGATGTACGCTTGCCGTGCTATTGGTGCTATTGTTCGCAACGACAGAGGTAAGGCTCAGCTTAAGGAGGCAAGCGTCGTTGTCATTGACCGGTTGATTAGCCTAGCTGAGCAGTCTTCCCGTGACACGCTCCACATTACTCTCGAGACGTTGGTTGTAGTTTTACAGGAATTGGAAGGTCTCGCTCTTGAGTCAGCGCAACGAGTTGTTGCTTGCTTCTTGCACCACTGGAGCCAGAATTTGAACAACCCGCTGATTTCTGAACTAATCAACGGCGCCTTTGGAGCGCTTCTTCAGCTCGATAATACTGCTGTAACGGTGACGGTCCACGAACAGGTCTTGCCTGTCATTCATTCTATGCTTGTCCAGAGTGTATCTGGCAATGGTGTGTACATTGCTGGTAGTACAGTGACTATTCTAAAGACACTGCTTTGCCACTCTTTCGCCTTAAATGCGTCCATTTCGACAGGCGGTGCCAACCCAGTGATTCAGCAACTTGGAGCGCAAGTTGTTCAGCAAACCTTTGAGCCACTTGTTATGGTGCTAGGCGCTGTTGAGGACGAGAAGGTGCTTAACGCTGGTTCCGAGTGCTTAAAGTGGCTTGTTATGTTCGCTGTGGATCCTCTGGCGGCGTATACTACCGCCGCTGGTGAAAACGGTATTGACACAACGTTGTCAATCTCCGCAAAATTGTTGTCGCCAGTTGTCTCCGATGCAAGCGCAACTTGTGTTGGTGGCCTAATTACTCAAATCTTGCTGAAGCTGGGTCCCAGTCTGCCAACTGCGACCGTGCAGTCAATCCTCAATGCCGTCTGCGCTCGACTTGCGGCAACAGAGTTACCATCCCTGGTGCAATCTTTGTGCATGGTGTTTGCTCGCCTTGTTCACTCGCATGGCCATGAAGTTCTAAACGTGCTGGAACAGTTACCGCCTCCGGCAGGCCATGACCAGGCTCCGAATATGCTGGCTTTTGTCTTCCGAACTTGGATTGAGAAACAGCAAGATTTTTACGGACTCTACTGCGTCAAGGTGACTATGAGTGCTTTGCTCAAAGTTGTCGAGTGGAATGACTCTCGAATCAATTCCATCATTGTTACTGGAAGCGCACTCGACCCGACTAGCGGAGGAGCCACGGGTATCCAGACTCGATCGAAGGCTCGAGGCACACCTGCGAGTAGCAAGACGCAGTACATGAGGGTACACTTTTTGACAAAGTTTGTTGTCATTCTTGCGAAGACAATGTCGAACTTGGCTGAGGAGGAGGAGGAGTGGGAATCATCTGACGATGATTCGTCGGATGCAGAAGGTGAAGACAGTGCTATCTCTTGTGGCGGTGGCACATCTTCAGTGTTTGCACCTGCAGGTGAGTTTGTATGTACACAAGGAGCTGACCAACACCCAGCTAAATCTTTTGTTGCGTGAAACGAACAGAGGACTATAAGCTTCTCTCAGATCAATTGGATGACAGCGACGCTGTAGAGACTCATGAGGGTGAAGAGCCTGAGGAAGAATTTGAAGCGTATTTTGACTCTTTGAACGAGGTCGACCTGAAGGTTTGTCATCCTTATTAGGTTTTATATGCGATAAGTGTTGTTTATCGTATCACACTCTAACGACTTCATCGCTTCTTTCCTGCTAGGGCGCAATACCTCAAGCTTTGCAACATATCATGGCCGACGCGAACGTGCTTCAGGCCATCATGCCGGAACTGACGGCTACGGATAAGGAAGAGCTTGCTGCTGTGTCGGCGTTTTCGTCGTACATCGGACAGCCATGGTTTCATCATTTTCATGTGTTGCGCAGTGCAACATCCTGTTAAAATCTCAGCTGTTTGAACGTTTACAACCGGTTCAATCATCTTCCTCTTTGCTTGTCCATCGGAGCGTTGCGTGGACTTTTTTTGCTGTGCAGTACGTGAAGGCGACCGAGTTGGCAAATACTGGCGAGCTTGAAGACAAGCTACAAGTGGACATTCCCGTCCATCACCAGCAGTGTGCACTGAATGGTATTGTTGTGATTAGCCTTCGTCTCGTCGTGAGGTGGCAGCCGGAAGGCCAAGACCTATGGAGGGAGTCTCCTTTGTTGACGCTCTGCTTGCGACTTGGTTGTCCATATATATTCTGCTGGCAAGGTAAGAACGCAGCATTGCTGTGTGTACTTCACGTTTTCTTGTTACTCATTGACGTTGAATTTGTTTGAACGCTCAATCGGAGGACACGTTGATGTTAGTTTATCGCTCGATAGGAGGACACAAGAAGTCGCTCGACCTTTTATGGTATTTTTCTTGTTCTTTTGCACTACTACCTCAAGTATCATCTATCCATGCAAACATAGCCTAAGAAATAGCCTCTGAGTACAAGATAGCAAAGGTGGCGACTGGCTTATGAGCAAAGAAGAAGATGAAGAAACAAACCAACACAATATTTTCTCATCTTCCAGTGCATTTGTTTATTGTTTCGTCGCCATTTGGTCCGTTGACGGCACACAAAAGGAATGACGTCATCTGTATGTAAGCACTTGGCACGTTGAGAGCTTCAAGCTTCATCATCCTTGTGTGAGTATTGCTTTTTGCCACGAAGTTGCATCTCTCCAATCATCTCGAGGTTCTTCTGGACAGCATCAGCTTCCCGTCTTTGGAAAAGCCATTGGCCATCACACTTGACCAGTACATCCGTCCATGTGACGACCATGACAGGGGTACACTTCCAAAAGACGGTAGTATGGCTTGACACTTTGGCATTGTCAGTGTCCAATAGCTCAACGACATGACCACTGGGTAAATGACGCGTTTCAGTCACAAACTTGAGCTTGGCCAATTCCTGTAGCGCTGCTTCAATCTCACTTTTACCCGTGCAGATACCACCCACAAGTTCCTCAAAGAATGTAGCGTCATCTGTAAAAAGTGACAATAATGTCTTTACCGATAAATCTGCATTCTCTAACGAGTAAGCAAAGGCAAACTTATTAACGAGATTAATAATCGCTACGATGTCACTCATTGTATCTTGTGAAATTTACAAGTCCGATCTGAAAATGACGAAAGGAGGGAGGGGAGTCCCCAGCCACTTTCGCTCGATTGTGGACGACTGACTGACTGAACGTTGAAAGGGTTGAATTAGGTACGAATTTGAAAAACACTGGTATTGCTTGTATTGCAATGTAACAATACCATCGTGCTGGACACGGAGGTCGCATCGTGCTGGACGTATCTAGACGACTACACGATAGAGACTTGACGATGATCGAGTTCCAAGCTGCGTTTTAATATTCCTGTCTTTTTGTAGTTCAACAAGTACCATCGTGCTGGTAGAATATGTGTCTTTAATATACGTTTGGAAATTTCGAGGTCTTCGATGTTCACCATGCTGAACATATGCGTAGGACTTGATACATGAAGCTTTAAGTCAAAGCATTTTTACATTGTTACAACATAGAAAACGTCGACTACTTGGTAGCGTCTGTCTGTATGCAGAAAAAGGTGAAACATTACGATCAACGGCTTGATAAATTCACTGACTTGCTGGACTTTTGAGACTCCAAGACTTAGTCAGCCAAGAAAGAAGACTTGAAACGTGCAGCATGTAAATACGATGTCCATGTATGTATGTACCGCTTTCTCCCTTTGCTCGTGTACTCGCCATACTCTTGAACCACAGCACTTCGATTTGCAACTCACCTTGTATTCATACTGCAAGGACACTTGCCAATTGCTGCTCAATACGTTCGTTTTTTTTCTTCCACCAGCGTTTTATGCTGTATTCTTTTCTTCAACGACGGCCTTGGCAGCATTAAAACTCCTGGAAACCTTCTACTTCATTACGCCATTCTTTAGTCGCCACAGGCTGTCGATATTAACAATGACTTTCTTCCTACCTAGCAATGTTTGTCGTCCATTTTTCATGGTACTTTGAATCGCTCCATCTCTCAAAGGGTCGGCGGTCACACGATCATATAATTAAACCAAGTCATTGCCAATTATAGGCCTCTTACCATTCTAAAAGAGAAAAAAAAGAGACTCCAGTGCGACCTCTTGAGCTTTATTCCTTCTCTTTATCATCTTGTGAGCATCGCAAGTCACTCACGTCACTTGGACGATCGATTTCTTAGCAACTTGTAGTGACTATTCTGTTCTGGGATTTATATCAACGCTAAAGCCTTTCGTTTCTGGCACTTGTACTACCTGAGGACCTAATTTAGCCACCATGGAATCCCCATCTGGAGACGAGAAACTCCTGAACGTATGCGTCACCAAGTCTATTGAGACCACACAATCTCTTCATAGCGACAACACAACGTGGAACTTTGTGCAGATGAATATGACGCTGCTACCGATTGCTTGCCCACTACCGGTTAGTATCAGTTGTAGAGTTCAGGAAGGAGCGGCATTGGTAGGGATAAAACCTTCTACGCCGACGCAGAAATTGCATCATCGACTACGCCAGCATACGACCAATATTAGTCCCAGAAGACATGATCAAGACTGCAACAATGTGCGACCATTGGCTATAACATCGTCTCATCAACGTCACGTCAGTCGAGGACTTCCTCCGACTCCGAGATCGGCTTCTGGATCGAAACGAAAGCTTTCAGAAACTTGGCATGTACCAGCTACTGACACTTCGATAACACCATTGGCAGGGAGTGTATCGACACGAATGCGGAGCTATAGTGAAAAATTGTTTACTCCAGCATTACGAAGAGACAGTAAATACGCTAGCGATCTTGTGAGTCAAATGCCATCGGGGTGCAGCCTGCTGGATCAAAATGCTAGGCGATTTTCAGGCTGTGCTGCCAAAGGTCTGTACAAAGGAAAGAGAATCCTGGAGCTACAGGATGAAGATCGTAGATTCTACCCAGACGATCGAGGTACGGCTCTATTGCCGTCCAAGCGGAGCAAACATCAATTGTAAACTCGTGAAAGTCGACTTGAGCTAATGCCACTTGTCCGGATGCTGATGCTTTCATCATGCATCTCCTACTTTATTACCCTACGTAACACGCTTATCATTGACTCTTTTCTCAGGGCATTGCTATCTTAGTGGTGAGGTGACCTTTCATTTACTATATAATCTATCTTGCATATTGGTGCCACCTACAACTACAGGAGTTTTCACCGGCACTACGTTCTACATTAGTTGCATTTTACATGTTCACGACCATGTGTCATCGCAAAGAGCTACAGAACGGCCGCATGAATAACCTTTTGCAAGCAACGCCGATATCACGCCAGTATTCTAGCTGCTTGTTGTCATAAAGAAAACAATAGGACACCAGTTTGGGCTGGACAATCATGCGCTTGGTCCAATGAGGCAAACCAAATAAATACGATGTCAACTTGTTTGTTAAGGTACTTAAAAGCGTCTTCATGCTTCAAGACTTACGAACAGTGAGGACTTCTAATGCGCCAAAAGCGTTTTCAACAAGTGTCATTAGCACTTGTTCAACTGTTCATTCGTCACAATTGGTCCCATTGTTACAACCAAATTCGTTCGATTCTATGACGTTGTGAATACTTGATCAGATCAGTTGGCTTGGCATATCCGAGTTTTGGTATGCTGTCCAAACGTATACAAAGTAAACGACTACAACATCCTTCAACTGATCTGCTTTGGAACACAGTGCATGATGAGGATAGTAGATGGACGAGAAGTAGCGGCTACTATTCGTCTTTTATGTTAGTAAAGTTGAAGGAGCACATTTGTCAGACTCAATGCATTGTCTTGATAATATCCCATGCAGGGCTGCAGCTATTTTGCTAGCCACTATAACATCAACTAAATTCTTTAATGGCATGTCTATCGACACTGAGGTGAGACCGCAATTGATCAGGATCATCATTTTTTCTCCAAATTGATCAAAGATTCTTCTCGTAATAGTTGCAAGGCACTGCGTTTTCATTGCATGGCATCTGCTTCAAAGAGACAATGGGCGTGAAATGGGCACTGACTTTCATACTCGATAAAAATATCGTCATCCGTCGCTTTCCTGTTCTGGTCACTACAGCGTTATGCTTTTCCTCCAAGTTTACCACCGTGGCCTCCAGCTCTTTCAAATCACTTCGTCAAGTGAAGTGACGATGTCTTCGTTATCACTGTCAGGACCCTCGCCATCTTCACCACTCTTTGCAGCGGCATATGCTGCCAAGTCAAACTCGATTGTACTGTTTCGAGCTGATTCGTTCAAAAACTTAATATCGTTGCGAGGAGTGTGCTACATTGGCTTACAGCAGCACGCACGTGAGAGTACTAAATGAGCTAGCATCACAAAGCAAGCACACGCGATTGACTGCATTAGCCTTTAATACATTCTTCTTGGACATATTTACCACGCAATTCATTAAGCGCCACGCATGAGACTTGAGTTATGTTCTAGCCTTCGCACCATTCATCTTATGCTCCAGATAGAAACACGAACATTTTATAATATGCTGCATGTTTTGCTCAAACACAAGCATTTTTAAGAAAAGACTGGAAGCAGAGAAACTGACTGCAATGCCAGGGCTTGAACCTTTGCCTGTACAAGCAAAATAGACCTGATCATGCACGATAGAAAATGCATCACTAGATGCCTTCCCGTTAGTGTCGGGTGTTTAAATGCGATATATTGCAACGAGCATGGTGTTTAGCAGACTTCAGTAGGCAGCCTTTCTGTATATCTGTCACGTACAACATATCGTCTCTCTGTTCCACTTGACTACAATATTGACTTGGACACAACGCCGGATGATTCAATATGCATTCCGAGAAGTATAAATTTGCACAGAACATTCTTTGATTGTCGATTTTGGTGTGCATTGACATGCGCAAGGAAAGACGATTAGATGACGTCACAGGACGTTCCTCATTCAAGGCGAGCTGCCAAAAAGGAGACTATATAGTTTTGGACTAGCTGCCAAACAAATTAATGTATTGTTGAGGACTGGCTGCCAACGAAGAGACGTCAAAGCAATGAATAGCTAGATGCAGCGCTTGCACCTTTACTAGTACGTAAGCTTCTAATTACAAATCACCGACTATTTGTTACAAGCTGCAATTTCTTCATCCAACTATGACAATATTGTACATCGCCAACGATCCCAATAAAACACGCTGCGGGTTGAAATTTACAATAATGTCATGAGCTAAGGATGCATGGAATGATAATTTCTACTTTGAGGAGTCTGATTGGTAACTTGTTTGGCGTGTTTCACTATTTCGTAAAGTCAGTGGCTTTGCCAATCACTTCGCAGGGAACAGTCTAGAGATCTTCAGTTCAAGGTATAATAAGTCAAGCCTTAGATAAAGCCGATGTTTAAGATGAGCAAGTAGGTACATTTATTTCTACATGTGTAGATATGTACATACACCTTTCGAGTGTCTTTGAGGTTGATGACAAGTAGCTGCAGGAGCCATAACAAAATTTCATTCAGTTGCATACTACCTCTATGCTCTTGAGTCGCTTTGAAAGCTGATCTTTTCCTTGAAAAGACTGTCCATGAAGTTTTGTCGCTGATAAAGCCAGCGATGCATTGCTGTTTCTGGTAGCTATTATTTGGAATGCTTACGCGGTAAGGATAAGGCTCGTAACTCTGCCAGTCTGAGCAAGCTTGACAAAGATTGATTCTACACAATGTTCGTTATGTCTGTCTTGGACTGACACTAACTAAGGAGTTTATCCAAGCCACGCACTCTTAAGTCATTTAGGAATGCTGTAGCCGAGCTGCACCGCGCCAGGTGGATGGCTCCCGCGCTTTCTCTTTTTTTGCTGGCACTTTTTCCTCAGGGTGCCGCTCAACATTCTGCATGCAGTTGCCTCAAAAGCTTGACAGTATCTTTTTTTCTTGTATTTTTACTATGCGCTTCTGGGCTGATCATTAGTTGACTTGCAGCACGTCGGATTGGAGACATTTCGCGCAAACGGCCCTTATTTGGAACAAATACTGTCTGTTTGGCAGGACTTAAGGTTTACTGACCCAGACTTTTATAGTGCAATGTCTTGCTGCAGGCGCTTGGGCTCAAAATGCAGAAGGACTTTGTGACGTTGCGGCTACTTACGCTACACCTGTTGTAGTGGTCGACATTACAATGCAGACTTTCTACGGCTTCTCCAAACTATACGTTTGGATCCTTTGATTTCTCCTCTTCCATGGTGGAAGCTTGGTATTGGTTGCCGAGCTTACGCTAACGGTCGGCTGGGAGTATAAAATATGGGCTGGGTTGCCATGGTATCCAGTTGTCACGGATGCAAAGCTCCGTCTTCAACACAATGTGATAGGGTTTCGATACAAGTATCGTTGGTTTATAGAAGTCACTATATCCTCACTTTGTATCCATGATTGCGACACCATCGAGTCTGCCATTCATTCAACTTGGGTCTGCCCTGCGGCTTGTTTTCAATGGGATTTTATTTAGCGGCCTTTGGAATTGTATCGATGGCGCTATTACCTAAACGTGCATCCTATTCCTGACTTTCTTACGGCTACTTCCGTCTACTACCATGAGGGTCCAGGGTTCAGGCTCCACCGGCGAAGGACCGAGATCTACCTTGGTGAAAGACCAAGGTCTACCAACGACAAATCCTGGGGTCAGAATTTACTCAGCTTGGTGGACAAAAGACAATGTCTACACTATCACTTATGGAACAAGTATGGCGTCACCACACGTTGCTGGAGCAGCCGCATTACCAGAGTTAAGTTATAGCCAGATTTGGGCTGCGTCGACTACCTTGACCGTTAGAGATGGAAACATCGTACACAATGCCTCGTTTCACTCATCCTGCGACAACACTTCTGTCTTTACCTTTCCGAACAACATATTTGGCTACGGTGATGTTCGGCATGCTATAGCGGTTATTCTTTCGAATAAAAGCACTTGCGAGTAATGGATTTCATTTGTATTGTTACAAACAAGCTTTTTCCTCACCTTCAACGTCGTCGTATGATTAGTCAGCTATTCCGAGCAGTCGCTGCAAACAATCTTGTAGCAAATACGTACGATAGCATATGGTTTGCAGTAAACATTGAGGAGATAGCAGGCTTGCTTCACGTTCTCTACAACAGCGGCCACGGTACTCGATTGTACTGATGCAGCTAGGACCCCCCCCCACGCTTAATTCTTAAAGCTTCAAGTTGGCTTGCTTTTTTTAAGTTGTACTTGTCCAAAAAATTCGTAAAGTCAGTCCTAATACTTCGCAGCGTCGGGTTGTCATCAACCATCTTTTTCGTTATCTCGAAATTCCACTTTGTATCCGTTGGGTCTGATGCACTAAGCAGATATAGCATATACCCATTCTCTGTTACCATATTCGAGCGAGCCATCTCTTCAAAATGTGATTCTTGCACTGCAATCACGTGTCTCACCAGCGTTTTTGAACTGCCTTTCGTGTGAATTATTCTGTCAAAATTCACCATAACGTCTAGAGCGTTAAATTTTGTTTTTAGTGTGAGCCAAAGCTCGTTGTCTCTCTTATACTTAGTTTCGGGACTCGTACCTTTGAACCTTGTTCTAAACACGGTGATCAAACGATCAAGAGAGTTACTTGCAAAAAACTGATCGACATTCTTCATATCTTTAAAAACCAAAATGGTATACAAATCGTCCGCTGATTTCCAGAAGAGCAGTTGAAGCCGGAGTTTCAGGTCCAACGCCAATTTGGTGACCAAAGTCTTTGTAAGGGCAGGCTTTTCATTATAGTCCATTTCGAAAGGACGCCATTCATGAGAAGTTTTATCAAGAAAACAGAGGTTTTTCTTCAAGTGCAGCGGGTCTCGAAAACAAACCTCTTGTTTCATAGTCATCGGCATCGACACTTGTCGTCCCGGCGGCTTTGGACCCCAGATGATGAGTAGGCGAAATACTGTTGCGAGATACATTGAGTAAACTGAAAGTGTTTGGCATGCTGATAGCGTTCTTAGGTAGCGAGTCGGTATCTGACATATTTGCGGCTGCGCAACATCCAAGTAGAAATGTAAAAAAAAAAGCAGCTTGATACAAGAAAGCTTGGCTTTGCTATTCTTGGCACCCATGCTGGAGACGGGAGAGAACGCGCTATTAGAAATGGAAGTGTAACGGTGTGTATTGTACATACACACCCGCCACACCAATGTGGTGTGGCTATACGCTGGGTACATAAGTAGGTTCGATATGACCGTACCTAAGGTACGGAGGGTAGAGTGCGACGTGGTCACTATACTTATTTTAAGTATAGTGACTTTACATATTTGCATATTATTATGCTACAGAGCCTGTAAATTGTGACTAGCACTAAGTATAGAGTAGGTGCTTCTATATATAGTGCTAGTAGATAAACATAAATATAAATCAGTATCAAAACTGCTCTATAAGCATCACTGCTTGAGCGTTCTCTTCTTTGAAAGACAGGAAGTAGTATCCTTGGTACTAGTCTCTTAGAGACACGGTTGTTCACAATTAAAAGGCATAAGCTTACGAGCTAGCCTACGAGGGTTAAACACCCTAAGACGTAGAAGCTCTCTGAGCTTGTCTTCCTCTGCACATAGTGCATAAGTAGCGTGGCTACAGTAGCTTAGCTACACCTAGTAGCACTTGTAGTCAATCCCGCACCTGGTTTGCGACTACTTCTCTGTGTGAGAATGGACATCGATGAGATTTCAGCGGGTGGCCTGTCAAAGACACAGCAGGAATGGTTGCAGAAGCTGCTCCCTATCCTTGGCCTTAAGGGCGTGGAATACCTCATTCCCAGGGCGAAGGAGAGGTTAACAAGCGTAATCATATACTTGATGAATATAACAAAGCTCTAGTCGAGCATGTAAAGTCACAGATGCCTTCTTCTTCGCCTTCGCCCATGGCGACTATGGCGCAGGAAGTGGTCCGCCGACCAAAACCCATACAAATGGAAGTCGATAAGTTCGACGGCAAAGAAGGTGACAGCCTTATGCTTTGGTTCCGACAGGTTGAGTCGGCTATGTTTATAGCCGACATCACCTATGAACCATACCGTGTTGGCTTTGCCACGGGTAAGCTGGGTGGTTAGCCAAACAGTGGACATTCACATGCGGTGCATCATTGCCAGATGCATTTCCCACATGGCCGATCTGAAAGATTAGATGACCCGGCAGTATGCACCGCCAAACCAAGCACACCGTAATCAGTCGCGGTTTTTGGCGTGTCGCCAAGGCAAGCGTGAGCTTGCGGCATATGTACAAGAGTTGAGAACTCTCATTGCTGCCATGGTCATAGACCCTATGCCTGAGGCAGTGACCGTCACGGTCTTCATGGATGGCCCCCCGAGTTGGCGTTGCCAGAACGGAAGTCTTTCGGGTAAACCCGTTCTCATTTGAGGAAGCTGTTGGAGTGGCATGGAATGCCAATACCAACTGTAAGACCGCTAGGCCTGCCACTTATAACTACTCGTCTGATGGGTCTGTACTCATGGACTGTAGTCAAGTGGAGGATGAAGAAGCTAAGCTTCAAGCTGCAGAGCAGCAAATTGTGCGCAGATGCTATGTCTGCTAGAGCACAGGCCATTTGATGGCAAAATGCCCTGCAAGAAAGGCATATTTGGTCTCGAAGGCGGGGCGCTCTACTGGGGAAGAACTGAGTTCTGTTGAACCAGGAGGTAGAAATAAACAGGGCCCAGCCCCAAAGAAATTCGAACTCTCAAAATCGGAATGAGAATGCAAGCCAGGCTTGCTAGTCGTCAAAGGCTACTTTGGAATCATCAAGCTAATGAAGAAGTGCATCAAGGTGGTGCAAGGCGTGCGAGGAGGGTCCGCAAGGGTCGACAGACTATTTGGGCTAAAGATCATTATGGTACAAGGTCGAAGACCTTGAGTCAACCAAAAAGCACCAAGGACGACACCTCGGCGGAAAACCGTGACGTCGTGAATGTCGTCATCGGGCAAGATTCCAAGACATTGTGGCAAAGCATTGTAAGGCAAGCATCGTGAACAGTGGCTGGTGGACATGACCGAAGAGCTGGATGCCTTGAAGCCGAACGATGTGTGACAGATGGTCGTGCCACCAAAAAGGTGCACATGTGCTGCACAACAAGTGGGTCTACAAGACCAACACGGATACAAACGGAACATCGAGCGGTACAAGGCTCGGTTAGTCGTGTGCGGAAACGAACAAGTTTTTAGTGTCGACTACAATCTGACGTTTGCGGCAGTGATGGATTTGGCGACCGCCAAGTTGATTTTGGTGCTCTCCAGAGGATGATACGTTGCGGCACGCCATGGTGACGTGCCGAATGCGTACGCGAAAGCATAGAAGGAAGAGCACCTGGATATCTATATGAAATACCAAAGGGTATGCAAGTGCCTGAAAGAGAGATCGAAGGGGTTGGTGTGAAGCCTTCCAGGGAAGTTGCACTACTTTTGAAGAAATCTCTCTACGGCCTAAAACAAGCTGGACGACTTTGGAGCAAACTTCTGCATCAAAAGCTAATCGAGGAGGGTTTCAAGCAGTGCACAACGGATGTGTGCTTGTACGACAAGCAGGAAGGTGACAGTTGGACCGTGGTAGGAAGTACGTGGATAACCTTGTAATCACTACAACGAAGCAAGGTGCAGTCGATGCTATCTTTGCTGGATTGTAGACGCTATCGATCAAGGCCCTAAGCGTTGTGAAAAAGTTTTTGAGACTCTGGATCTCGTTGAATGATACCCATAGATGTGTCTTGGACCAAGAAGTGATGATTGCCATCCTTCTAAGAGATTTCAAGTTGAAGTACGCGAATGGTGTAAGGACGCCAATTGGGGATGATGCAGCGAGGATGACATGGAAGAGTCAGACTTCTAACCTGCAAGCGGTGCAAGTGTTGAACCAAGTTTGTGTTCGTTTAAGTCATTGGTCGGAAGCTTACTCTGGATTGGAAGGTGCACCCGCCCCAACATTTGCTTTGCGGGGCACAAGGCTACGCTCTAAACGCACAAACCAACCGTTAAGGACTAGAAGACACAGAAACGTATCACTCGATATTTGAAGGGATACAAGAGCTTGAAGATACACCTCAATGGCGTCGGGCAGACTGAGGATGAGATCAAGATTGAATGTTGGAGCTGACAAGGCCGACCGTAAGTCGGTGTCTGGGTGTGCTCTAACTATGGATGGTGCTGTTGTACTATGGTCATGGACGAAACAGTCAGGGGTGTCACTAAGCATGATGGAGGCGGAGTTCATATTCGCAGCTCAACCGTTCGTGAATTATTGGGCGTGAGAGAGCTGCTATGTGAACTGAAGCTTCGAGTGTGCGAGCCGATGCCTATATGAGTGGATAATCAGCGTTGATCAAGCAACTCGTAGCGGAGAAAAGCACCTCAAGCACAAAGCATGGGGACATCCATTTTAAGCTTATCAACCATCACGCACGTGAAGGAACTGTGATTACAAGCTTCGTGAAGTTGGAGAGCATGATGGCGGCCATTTTCACGAACTCGTTGTTCGTTCCAGACATGGAAGAACTCTGAGGAATGTTCAACTTAAAAGTGACTCAGGCTGATGATGAGGAGGAGTGTTAGAAGATATTGTTTCTGACAGGTCATAGAAGCTTGAAGTGAAGACTGCAAGACAATGACAGGTAAAGGGCAGCCTCACCTAATTGGCTAAGAATGTGACAGGTGGGACCAAGACGTGATGTGGTGGAGTGGGTTTTCAAAACTGCGTAATGAGACCCCAAGCCACCCACTGTGCCGGACTGCCGACGGTCGGAGGGGGTACCCCGATGCCGCGTATGGACCTTCTCTCACCTTGTGTACCCGTCGGCAGGCGGGTTGCACTCTTCAGATGAATTGGTGGAGATCAGATGTCGGCCTTGAGAGAGGTCGACCTTGGGGTGTCTCGAGTGAATATACTTCACTCGGTAGGTTAGTAGGTGGCCACGCGGTCGACTAGGTCGAGGGTGGGCTCATAACTCAATTCTTCGAGGGAGAATCTCAGCCGTAGCCTTTTCCTTGATATCTCAGGGGTTTCAAACGCCTGACATTTACTTGCTCCTGATCCACTAGGGTAGGGAGACCGCTTCCAATAGCGGGTCGATTGGGGGGGGGCGCTACTCAGACAAACCCACAGGCCAAATATAACCTGGTGCTCTATTCACACTGGGTCGTGTCTGAGTGGCCGTAGGGTAATCAAATCTCTACCATGCAGTAAGGGCATCCGACAGCAGCTGTCGTAAGATACAATGCTGCCGCGGAATAAAATCGACGTTGGGACATATTTTTGGACATACCCGTGCGCGCGAGCATGCTGCAAAGGCTTGTCTGCCACTGGCTAGAGAGCGATGTGATCTGGGACGTCTTCAGGGCTTTCTAGCTAACAGCCAACAGCAAACAATGCAAGACGACGAGCACTAGAGCTATACACCGTAGTCCGTGACAAGATTAACCGTGCTTACCCCGACAAGGCGGCTGCATGGACGTATGGCGGCGCCTATGAATCATCCTGGGCAGCATATAGCTTGCTCGCTTACGGATACAATGAAACCGGGCAACGTTTCAGCAGGCAAACATGACCATCGTAGACAGCGCTCAGCAGTTGCGGAACCGACATGATGCAACTCCGTACAATCGGTAAGCGTGAGAGCCGATGCGTTGAAACGTCCATCAACGGCCCGCGTCTGCTTCTTAGTCAACGCATCATAGCACGGCAACCCCGAGAGCCAGCACCGCAGATGACTATCCCCATACAACAACCGAAATCGACCGAGCAAGCGAGGCTCAGAATCTACCAGACGTTTTATACACCATAACAACGTCCAATGGAATTGTCTGCCTCTCTCTAAGTCCGTCATTGCGGCGTTGTGTTTTTTCTTGATTACTGTACTCGTCGTTATAAACACCCTTTGTAAGAGAACCAGGCCGTATCGTCTTTTTTCAAGTGCATACTACGCCCTTTATTATACGTGTACAGACCAAATTTAAATTCTCTCTCGTCAGCTCATCTCCGAGATTTTCTGGAAGGCAAAAGGAAGTATCCATTCGGTAAATCGACAAGTCTCCGGTAAACTCTAGCATGTGCAATCTGATGGTCAGTATGGTGCTACTTTATCGAAAAAGAACTTCCTTTCAACTTCAACATGGCCAATAAAAAGGATCAAAGATGATGCGACAGACACGATTATAGATCAACAGGTATAATCATATTCACATAGTAGTAACCTGTATATTTTACTACATTTCCACAAACAAAATGCCAAAAACCTTACATTATCAAGATACTATCATTCCTAAATATTAATTCTCACAAGATACACGCTCAATACAAGGGTCTGTCAACTTTGGACCACACAATAGCAGCTGGCAACTATGCTCATACCAATTCGGTATACTGTTTTGCTTGCAGCATCATGTAGGTTACAATGAGATATCGTTGCCGTCCGAACACACAAGTGCGATGAAGAAGCACCCAATACAAGAAATGAGCAAGCGTGCTTCAGTCCAGTGAGGTAAAAAGCCCTCACTAAACAATACATGAAAGTATCCACTAAACTAGACTCACGCTTGATACAACGAGCTTCACAGGCATTGCATCTAGCCAACGCTCATGTGCCTTCAAAAAGATTTTGTCTCATCTTGTACCCAGATAGAATCGACAAGCATCGCAAACTTAGCGACTGCAGACGTGACGTCATTATGTCTGGTACGAGCTACAACTGCACTCACGTCATTATTTTGTTAACTTGTCCGTGACTGACTCATCCTCTCCGCCACTAGACTGGTCAATACCCAATCGTCGAGCCAATTCTGCATCAGACAGAATACTTGATGTGACACTTTTCATCGAAGTAGTCAAAGTCGCTGAATCGAACATAACGGCACTTGCATCAGCTACAGCAAACACACTGCTGTCGCTACGGCGGCGTTCATAAAATGTAGATGAGCTCTTCCTTGCTATTCTTGTATCACCAGTAGCATCGGGAGTGACTGTTGGTGATGATATCGAACCTGTTTGTAGATAAGCTAACGTAGTGTTTTTCCTTTCTTCTTCACATACTGGCACTGCCGAAGGCTGCTGCCTGTCATCGGCTGCTTGTTTGCTGGATCGTCTATAGCGAGCATACAGCTTAAGAACAAGATCCACCATGTCTTTCCTTTCAATACACGTAACATCGCTGTATCCAGCGCGATCAATACACTGCTTCAACTCCTTTATCGACATTTTGTGCACAGCCTCAATTGATATGCTCGGCTCCAGTGGATTCTTGTACAATTGCGATGATCTTTTGAGGTTTGGAGACAGTTTTTTATTCAAATCTCTTGATAGTGCTTGCTGTCGCTGCACTGGTGACAAATTAAAAGTCGACAGATCATCTGGTAGCGGCATGAGGCCAACCATAACTCGTAAGAACTGCAACGCTTGGATGAAAAAATTGAACGGACGCGGACTATTGTGACCTCCAGGAAACTTGAACAACTGATTCGGACCGTTGTGAAGTTTGTACAGCGCTTCACCGTGGTGTGGTCCCACTAGTTCATCTTGCAGGCCCACCACAAAAAAAGCAGGTACAGCACACTTGTGAACTTTCGCAATGGGCTTTAATTTAAACATGTCAAACTTGGCTCTCTTTCTAATGTCCCGTCGTATGAGCTTCATAATCAGTTTCACAGCAATTTTGGGCACACCAAGCTTTCCATCTTCCACTAGCTCGGTCGCTAATTTCGGTAAACTTGAAAAAGGCGAATCGAGCACCATCGCACTCACTGATGGATCCAACTCTGCATACAACAATGCCGCTACTGCTCCCATACTACGTCCCCAAAGACACAATTGCGAGGCTTCTTCCGTACTTTTTACATACTCAAGAGCTGTAGCAATATCGTTTCGCTCATGATACCCGAGAGACACGTACTTGCCCTGCGACATACCTGAGCCAGAGAAATCCAGTGCAAACACGGTAAAGCCTGCTGGTAGTGCGTACATGACAATTTCCAGAGCTCCAAGGCGACAGGAACTGTTACCATGAAGCACCACAATACACGGACGTTTGTCCAGTGTCTTTTCTTGATCATTTTTAAGCTTGCACGGCTTCCACCAGCTACATTCGAGTGTCAAGCCTGCTGAATTTGTAAGCTGTAGATCTACACGTTTCACTAACACATTTCCAATCTCTGTACTCTTTGGACCGAGCTCTGAAGGCGTATATTGAGCTCTCAAGGGCCGAATCACCGTAAGCACAAGACCTTCGTAGCCTTCTTTAATCATAGACCATAAGCCTCGACGATCACGCGCTGTGGCTAATACAAGAAGAAAAAAAAGATATAAAGATAATGCAAGCATATTAGTGTACATTAAATAGACATAGAGGTGAAGAAGGATAGATAGAAAGTAGCACGAGAACCTACCGGAATCGTCCATCATGGTTCAAAGTGTCGGGTTGACTGTCAAAAGTGATACTTTTCGACCAGATTTGAAACGTTTTTATCTAAATTGGGTACTTATCCTTGGTTTGTGTAGTTTAGCAGTATGTTTTCATTAAAATTGGGTAATCTGGTCAGTCAGTCTCTCATATGCAAGCAAAAGGTTCGTATAACATTATCAGTTTTTTAAGGTGGACTTCATGGCAGTCGTAGCAACTTTCTTGAATGGTTTGGCAAAATTAAGCGTGTGCTGTGACCAGAGTGTAGCTGTTAGGAGCACAATGGCACCGCATTGGTGCGACATAGCAAGCGGAATGGGCACACAATTGATCAGCGTGGTAATGCCCAGTAATACTTGACCACTAGCAGCAGCTAATGCCATATTCAGCGCGTTACGCGATTGTTGTGGCAGCTGGTTCCAAATGTGGCGACGGCGAGCTAAAGCATAGACACCACCAAAACCAGAGAGCGTGCTCAGAGCAAGAATACGGTGGTCCAGCTGCACAAGAGGCACGTTTTCAAAAAAGTTCTTGTACTGGGGATCGAGCGCAAACAGGTCGTCCGGAATCCACTGACTGTCCATCTTGGGAAAAGTGTTGTATGCCATACCAGCATCGATGCCAGCCACGAATGCGCCGGAAATAATTGTGAAACCGAGAACAGTAGAGACATGGCGCAGAATCGTGCGAATACGCGTCACTTGCTTTAAAACGTCCGGAGAGATCATCTCACGTGTTAGTGCTGAACGTGACGGAGGCGCGACCAGATTAAAGCCCGTCCACAATAGGACTCCCAACGATGTGAACGCAAATGCAAGCTATTAAAAGCAAATCAGCAATGCCTGTTAGTAGATTGACCCCTGATAGTTGCGCTTTACAATATGCGAATACGTACATGAGTGGCGAGACGGTAGGGGCTGACACGCACTTCGTTGCGCTTCTCCAGCTGCTCCTTGCCGTGCTCTTCCAACCCACTGCGCACCATCCACCAACCTATACCTCCTTGCGCCGCACCAAGAGCGAGCAGGATGCCAAAACGCTTGTAGAGCTCCCTTGGTAGTTTCTTGCGTAGCATAAAGTAAACTAGCGGCACCGTATAGACCATACCCACCGTACGACCGAGCATACGATGACCGTACTCCCACCAAAAGATTCGCTTAAACTCCTCCACCGTCTACGCAACAAAGTTTCATAACGTTACCACACGTTGCCTCATCAATGCTCAGCGCACCAACACTACCATTGCTACAATTTCGTACCATATTCTGGCGTTGCTTGTACTCTGGGAACTGCTTGTAAATTGCAAACTGCTCTTCCCACTCCTCCGGAGTCCTAGGCGGCAAACTGCCGTGAGGCTTCCACTGCACCATGGATAAGCCAGATCTCGTCAGACGGGTTGCACCGCCAACGGCAATCGTGCCACCGACCACTGCTGCCGTGGCAAAGATCCAGTACGCAATCGGGCGGTTGGCCGTCACGTTCTCAATTGAGGCTGTCGAAGCTGCAAACTTCTGTCACATTGCACACGAGACATTGTCAATATACTTCACAACCTTATCCGTCCACAGCAACAACATCATCATCTGCAACGACTCGAGACTATTACACACAAACCTGAGCTTTCATGGTATAGACGAGAGGTTGCTTCATCGTCCTAATTGCCTGAAGACCAGGAAACTGCCATAAAGACTTTGTATTGCAAGTGGACGATCTTACAGCTTTCACTATTGTTTGGTACCGGCTGCTCGTCAAGCCAAAACCTCCTCTCTGCGTCATTAGCATCAGTCAAAATCAGTCACAAGGTCAGGAATTCAGTACAATGTAGGACACTCTAGTCAGTGCTAAGGAAGTGAAACAACATACAGCAGTAGTAGCAGGATTAAAGCTGTTATAGACACGTAACTGCATGCCTCGTTGAACTCTCAGTGCCAGCATTATCTTCTTAGTGTACTGCAACAAAATTGTCGCTGTTCTTGATTAAGCACAAAGTGATTTGAGGCCATGAATGTCATGTGTAACCCGGGGTTTACAAGACGTGCACGTACCTTAAAAACGTACCCCCAAATAATGCTGAGATTTGGGTTGCTGAAATAACTTGGTTTCAGTATGCCACAAGTTGAAGTAGACTGCGACTACAAGGAATGACGTCATGCACACAATAATGCTTTATAGCAGACATGCATTATCTACTATAAGAGTTTGTAACTATGTTTCCCGTGATATATTTATACTACTATACAAATTGTGCTTGTGTGTTTATAGAATACACGACGGAATGTGTAGTATGTGAGTACTTCATAATTTACAATACGACAACCTTACCTTCATTAAAGCCACGTTGTACGATAATTTAGTGATGTAATTTACCTATGTCTTGTTCACTTCTTAAAATTATCACATGCAACAAGTCAAATATATCTTAGAATGTAATCGAATAAGGGTCATTATTACATTAGTCCCAGTCAAAATATCATGTTATAATTCAAATATTAGATAAAAGCTATGACGTAATTTGTAAAGAGACTAATGCGTACTCTTCATTGGTCGAAATTGACCTGATATTAACCAATCCGAAAGACACGTAACGAGAACAGCACTACTTCTTGCAGACTAATTGGTATCATCCCTTCTGCTATTGCGTAGTATTTGCGTTGTTCATCATCAATTAATGCTTCCTTACCTAACGACCTATCCGTTTCAAGCTCCCTTACGCGCGTCTAAGATTAGATATAAGCTTTTGCCGTGTATCATATAGTCGATGTGGATGTGAAGATACTCGTTGATGGGCAAAGGATAAGAAAAAATCAGCTGCTTTGCCGCCTTTGAGCTACCACTGAAGCAATCGTCTCTATGTAAATGCCTCAGCTCAAGGATTTGCCTGGAACAACAATGCATCGCTGGCTTTTTCGGCAACATATACTTCATGGATAGCCGATTCAGGGTGGAGCAAAGCTTTAGGAGCGCTAGATACTTCATGAACAGCCAATTTGAGAAAGAAAAAACCGAATCGGAAGACAAACTCATTCACAACCCTTACCTCAAAATTGTTGAGACTTCCACTTATCGTCGCGGCGTTGTTAAACCTTGAGTGCTGCTTAGCCAAGATGCTAGCATCGGATGCATTCAGCACACTAAAGGCGGTTGAGCTGTTGAGTGCATTTTCGGATATCAAGACAGTCGCAGTCACGCTTGTATTTCATCAACATCCGAAGAGGAGGAGGACAAAACACAAAAAAGCGCTGTTCTCAACAGTCCCTACAAACCAAACAGAAAGTACTAGTTTTGACTTGGAGGGAAAAGTGACTTGAAAGCTTAAACGTAAATATGCAACCGAATCAAATTATGTAATGGTTTCTGTGCTACTCCTAACTTACCACAAGGTCTTTGAGAGGATCATCAATGAAACATACACATGCAGAAATAAACCTACTCACTGATATGAAACATCGGGTTTTTCTGAAGCTCAACCTCTATACCTTGAGCTGAATTCCAGCAGAAAGCTTCATGTGAAGCGATTGGACAAGCACAAATTTCAAGAGGTAAACCGCCGTACCGATCAATTTCTTCACAGTAGGAACTATCATTCCGTACACTCTTAGCACATGAGCCAGACGCTAGATTGGGAACATTGGGAAAATATTGATCTCGATTGGGTAAGAGATTGGTCTTTGATCTCGCGTAAATCTTCCCGCGATCCCGAACAAAAAGCTGCCCAAGGAGAATAAATGCTTCAAGAAGAAAGACAGCAGCATGGAGAAGACGTTTCAAGCCAATGGGAATTCTAAAAGCTCAAATTTGGTCGAGGGCACGATCTCAAGTGATACCTTTCACGGAAGAACGGTGATGGTTATAAGGGCATGTGCTGTGAGTGTGACGAAGTCAGCCATATGTAGCGATCCTTTCCGGGTCATAAAGGCGGTAGCGATAGTGATGATATGTTTGCCGTGGGCGAGGAGCGCCTAAAAAGAGCCTGGCTGATCGACAGTAGAGCTAATCGCACATGACTACACACCGTTCTGACCTATTTAACTGCTTAGACAGTGGAAGTTAGCGTTGAAGTGCTATCGCCTACGGAAGACGTAAAGGGTTCATGGAGGAGGAACAGTGAAGTTAAACCGGTACTGACATAGGCGCATCAAGATAATGAACGTCTTGTATGTACCAGGACTCGAAGGACTCCTGCTATCGGTCCGACGACACGTGGACGCGGTTTGAACATTAAGTTCAAGCGCTTCTTGTGCGTATTTTTGCGTGGATACAGCGCAGTTGTTGTGAGTAGAAAGGTGTGCGGTGCAAAGGGCTTCTGCTAGACTGTCGGAAAGGGGCAGCACTGTTTGTGCTATTCTCTAGTGCAGAAAGTGAGTGGTAGCTATGGCACACCCGGATGGTACACCAAGCAAGTATTGACTGATCAAGACAGCGTTTCACGAATGGTATACTGGGGGGGGGGGGGGGTTTGAGAAGGAGCTCCAAAAGCTGTATTTCTTAGAGTCCTAACCCTCTCAAGGCTAGCTTGCAAGCTTATGCCTTTTAATTGTGAACAACCGCGTTTCCAAGAGAATAGTATCAAAAAATACAATTCCTATACGAAAGAAAACGCTCTAGCACTTGTGCTATTCAGAGCAGGTTTGATACTGGTTTATTTAATGTTTAACTTCTAGCACTAATTAAAAGAAGCACCTACTCTATAGTTAGTGCTAGTCACTATTTACTGGCTCTGTTGGCCTGTTATTACTATGCAAACATGTATAGTCACTATACTTAACAAAGTATAGTGACCACGTGCGATGCAACCCTTCGTACCATAGGTACGGTCACACCAACCTACCACTCTACCCAAGGTACAGCCACACCACAATGGTGTGGAATTTGTGTATGCACAATGCACACTTTTTTGTGTAACCCCGTTACACCCTACCCCACCAATCATTGGGGCCCGACATACCCACGAATTTTGAGCTTAACGTGGAGTTCTGACGATTCCTTTTCTTTCCATTTTGCTTGCCTCGCAATAAAGGGTTTCGCATTTTCGAACAAAGCTTCTGTGTTACGACACTTCCTCCTTGAGCATACAGTGCATTGCATTTACGTTAAAGCATTAAGTCAATTACGACGCTTGCTTATAAGGGTTAAGTGCCTAGCACTTGGTAATAATACCCATTAGTGTTTACAAACACTTGCTTTTACAGCATGAAGTGCCTAATACTTGCTTTTAAAGCATTCCAGTGTTTTAGACAGTTGCTTTATGCGTTTGAGCATTTAGTGTGTAACGCTTGCTCACAAAGCAACGTAGTGTTAACACTAGCTTATAATGCAGATTGGGTTCTAACACAAGCTTATAATGCAGATTAGGGCTTAACACTAGCTTGTAAAGCACATTAGTGTCTAACACTAGCGTATTAGCACCATAGTGTCGAACACTAGCTTATCAAGCACCGAAGGGTTCAACACTTGCTTATAAAGCACAT
>CAKKTJ010000228.1:0-90375 GCA_920618645.1 Peronospora belbahrii | reverse complement strand
TATTCGCTGAACACTTGCTTATAAGACACCGTAGTGTTGACACTAGCATCTCAAGCAAGTACATGTTAACGCTTGCATTTATAGCACCATAGTGTTCAACACTCGCTTATAAAGCAACTAAATGTTTAACACGTGCTTAAAACGCACCTTAGTGCTGAAAACTTGCCTCTATAAAAACCCGAATATTTTAACACTTGCTTATATAAACCCCAAAGTGTTGTACACTTCTGATGAAGCTTCATAGTGCTTCACACTTGCTTATATAAAGCCACATAGTGTTGTAAACTTGCTTATAGAAAGCTTCACACTTGCTTATTAAGCTTCATTATGATTCACGCGTGTTAATAAAACATCCAGGTGTTTTACACTGACTTAAGTTCACCGAAGTGCCCAGCACATGCTCATTGAGCCATAAAGTGCTATAAACGCTTGCTCTTTGAGCCCCCTAAGTCTTTCCGCCTTGCGTATCATAAATACAAAGCAATATACGCCATAATTTTTGCTTCTGAAGCAGATAATAATACTTTTCACGCGAGTGAGGTACCGGCAACTGCTTCCTAATAAGGTCAGAGGTGAAGCCAGTTTACTGACCCTAATTCCACAGCACCTAGTGCTAGGAAGCGTCCGACGACAGCTGTCGTCGCTTCTGACCGTCCTGGTCAAAAACGTCAACGGCGTCAGGGCAATACTGCCGGAGGGATACCTCATACTCCCACGAGTCATACGACAGGGGGGTAACCCCCTCAAGTATTGGGTATGACCCTGGTGACGACGCCGAGCCAAGAGAAGTTCCACGTGGAGCTGTTGATGACCCCGGTCATCAATCAACGTCGGAGGAGGTCGATGACTCATTGACTTCTCATCTCTCTGAGACTGAGCGTCGCCTGACACTCTTGGAGCGTGATGCCCTTGCATCGGTGAGGTCTCACCTGTCATCGCTCGATGACCGTGTCGATCGACACCGTCGGTCTTTTGAGCGTTATCGCTCTGAGACCTCGGATCGCTTAAAGGCGATTAAGCGTTCTCAAGCCGAACTGCGATATCAGATCGACCTCCTGGTACGCCTTCAGCGTCCATATGCACCTTTGGTGCAGTACTACCCGCCTCCTTCGGCCGGGGATTTGGGGACAACCCCCTCGAAGTCCACCGAGGCAGGGCTGAGGTATGGCTTAATTAAGCTCACATAGAACATAAGATGTGTTCTCATCTTCTTCGGAAGGTTCAGCGTATAGGCTAAACCTCTCTTGCCTATAATTTTGAAAGGTCCAATAAAACGTGGCCGTAATTTAGTTTTATGTACCGCCGAAACGGCACGGGTAGGTAAATTTCTAGCGTTCAATAAAACTAAATCTCTCACTTTGAGCTCGTTTTCGTTCTTTCTGCCTTTGGCATCTGATTTTTCCTTTTGAACATCCTGGCTTTCAACCATAGCGTCTTTGACGCAACTCTATACGTCAAAACGCGTTGACAGAAACGCTTCCACCTTCTTGCGCATCGCACAGGGTTGCTATCAGCCAAGCCTTCGGCTATCTCTCCCCCACTAAGCCTTGATGTGGCAGGGTGTAGCGTTAAAGGAACGCGAGGGTTGACCAAACCATTCACATAGAATGGGATGAAGCCTGCTGAGGCATGCACCTCGTTATTCAATGCAAAATCGATGAGTGAGAGAATCGTACCCCATTGCTTGGGTGTTTCAGCACAAACACTGCGAAGCATATCGCCAATAACACGATTGACGCGTTCTGTCTGACCATCGGTCTGCGGATGATCCGCCGTGGACATGTCCAATCTAGTGCCCAGCACTTTAAAGAGGGATGTCCAAAACTTACCCGTGTAACGGGGTCTCTATCCGAGACGATTGCCACAGGCAATCCGTGTTGTTTAAACACACGATCCATGAACAGCTTAGTTTTTCCTTCTCCATCAATGGAGTCCAGAATTGCCGCTAAATGAGCCATATTGCTCAGTCGGTAAACAAAGACCACAATCCCAGTGTTGCCTGGCGCATCACGCGGTAGACCAAACACAAATTCCATACTAATGGACTGCCACAACCTCGAGGGTACAGGCCAACATGCCAAAGACGCAGCCATACTAGGCCAGAGTTTCACTCTTTGACACGTTTCACACGTGCGTACATATGCACCAGCCAATTTATACAACTTGGGCCACCAATAATGGGTGCTCACCGAGCTGTAGATCTTTTCACGACCTAAATGACCACCAAGTGGTGTATTATGAGCCTCATAAAGTATCTGATACTTGAGGTCCTCGTCATGAGGCACCGCAACTTGAGGCTGGTCATCCGACCCTGTACTATAGTGCAACATACCATCGGTCAGTGCATAACGATGTAATCTCGCACGATACGTGGTGACAGTTTCACCTTAGCGTTTCAAACTCTGCGCAACACAGCGCCTGCATAATGGCAACACATGCCTCATGTGTTGCCATTATGACATCGCGTGTATACGCCACACGGATACGATCCGTGACTGACGAACTCACAACAGTGAAATGAGCGAGCTCATAGTCAGGTCTACGCGATAACGCGTCAGTCAAAACATTCTGTTTTCCCGGCTTATACTTCACCTCGAAGTTATACTCCGCAAAAAAAGAGAGCCAACGAGCCATTCTCTGCGAGAGATGAGGCGACTGCGTCGCTGTGCGTAGCGACGAATGATCGGTATAGGTCACAAACGGATTTTAGCCCAACAGGTGTACCCTGAACTAAACAAGGGCATACTTCATAAGTAACTCCTCATCATGAACTGGATAGTTCTTCTCTGCAGCTTTTATCTGGCGAGACTCAAACGCGATGACGCGTTCTCGAACCTCAGCGTCAATTTGCAAGAGTGCACTACCAATGGCAAAGTCCGAAGTGTCACACAAGACGCTAAGCAGGCGACCAGGATCAGGCAAAGCCAGAATTGGTGCCTGAAGGAGACTTTCCTTGACGGCTTCAAAAGTCTCGTGGTGCTCGGTGTTCCAACACCATTCCACATCATTTTTAAGGAGATTCGACAATGGTCTAGCCACTTCCGCATAGTTGTGGATATACTTATGCAAATAATTTGCCAGATTTAACCACTTGCGGAGGTCCTTCTGGCCCCTTGGAATCGGCCAATCTACTATGGCTTTGACCTTAACAGGGTCTGCCCGAATTCCTTGCTTCCCAATGAAGCATCCCAAAAAGAGAAAATCTTTTGCACCGAAGATGCATTTGTCAATATTGGCATTTAACTTATGCATCCTCATGCAACCGTGCACAGCTCGCAGGTGCTTGATGTGATTCTCCACATCAGTCTTGCCATTTTTGGCTTGACTATGGACGAATATATCGTCAAAGTATGTCTGTGCATACGCCCTATGGGGCCGAAACAACTGCGTCACTAGACGATTGAACGTTGCAGGTGCGTTATATATCCATTGAGGCATCACTAACCACTCCCAGAGCATACCGCTCGGAGTGCTGACTGCTGTCAGCGGGATATCACTAGCTCGCATAAGCAGTTGGTAATATCCCTCGACTAAGTCGAGGGCAATGTACATCGTACATCCCGCCATATTGTTCTGAAGAACATCCTTGCGAGGAATTGGTGTTTGATTCGAAATGTGGCTGCATTCGGCTTATTGTAAGCATGCACCATTTGCCACTTCCCATTCGGCTTTTTCACACAAAACGTGGGCGTAGAGTGAGGAGACTTACTCTCACGCACCATGCCAGCCGCGTGCTTCGCACGAAAGCACTCGTCAATGACGTCACATTGCTCTCGTGGCAGCGGCCACTGTCGCGTCACACAATATTTGGTTCCTGGAACCAAGTCAATTTTATGACGTACACCTCTATCCGGAGGTAACCTCGTAGGAGGTTCTCTGGAGACAACATCCCCATACTCTTTCAACAAAATAAAGTAAGGATCCGATGGTTCCTTCATGATCTGCGATCCACTGAGCGCATTCAGTGTCTTGTTAGTATCTACAAGATCTGCTTTATCCAAAAGCGATGAGGAGTTCAAATCCTCCTCAGGTCGTATAACGACCACTTCAGCGATGTTGCCTGACTGTAAGGCACTGCCAAACTCGGCAAAGGTCAACTCGTCCAGCTCTAACAGAGCACTTACTGCGGGTATAGCTGAAATAGCCACCGGCTCTTCAACACCCCCAGTCAAACCATTGACGAGTATATAGATGTTCGCTATCAACGTCACTCGCGATATTATCATCGCTACTAATGATGCTCTCAGCATCCGACGCATCAGAGTCCACAGGAGTACACGCCTCAAGGTCAAAGACCACTTCGTTTGCTGAATGCACCCCACCTATTGGGTCAATGCCTCGTCATGAGGTGCTTGCACCTTGTGTCCTCAAAGACAACCGTCATTTTTGACTTCACCTAACTTTCTTGGGTCAGTACCTCGTCGTTAGGTGCATGCACCTCGTTGTCGTCAAAGACAACATCCATTGGTGACTTCACCCGGCCTTCTAGGCTCAGGTGCCTCGTCACTCATGTCACTTGAACTCGTGTCCTGGCATCTTGGCTTGCAGCCACCAACACCACTCACGGTTTTTAATGATGTAACATCATTCTCATGGCACATGTCATATGTGCCATCTAGTGGGTTCTCAACCACACTATCGACAGTCATTGGGCCTCGTCCAGGACTATTGTCCTCGCCACTTACAGTGTCTACAAAGTCGAATATTCCGACATCCAACATATTGACCGACGCGGTCCAATATCCACGCAAAAGCGCTTTTGCTTCCTAGCAGAGGTGGATTCATGACTCTCCGAGCCCCACCAGAAGCATTGCGCGTTGCGCCTAAGCTCTTCGACCTCCAATCAATACATGGTTTATGTCGTTCTAGCCATGTCATGCCTAGGATGAGGTCATACCTCGCATCCAGGTTTAAGACCAAACAGCGTTCCATGCTGTTAAAGTCCAAGAATTTTTCATTTAAGTCCATCGAGACTTTAAGTACTGTAACACGCGTACCCGTCGCTAAGCGAACTATGAATGTGTCACTTTCACGCGCTATAAGCGCTTCAGAGTACTGCTGACTACCTTTACGGTGGCACGGCGAACATAGTTGCCTGATGCCCCTGAATCGATCAAAATGGTCCATGGCTATTCAAAGCCCTTGACCGTCCCTTCGACGACTAGCAAGCCTGGCTTGCATTCTCGCTTTATTTTTGAGAGTTCGGGTCTCTTTGGGGCTGGACCCTGCTTACTTTTACCTCTTACAGGTTCAACAGAACTCAATTCTTCCCCAGTAGGGCGCCCTACGCCTACTGGGTTCGCCGTTTCCCCGCGGCAAACCAGAGGGTTTACCCATGGGGCGTCGGCCCTTCGAGGCCAAATATGCCTTCCTTGCAAAGCATTTTGCCATCAAATGGCCTGTGCTCTTGCAGATATAACATCTGCGCACAAATCTCTGCTCCGCAGCTTGAAGCCCAGCTTCTTCATCCTCCACTTGACTACAGTCCATGGGTACAGACTCATCAGACGAGTAGTTATAAGCGGCAGGCCTAACGGTCTTACAGTTGGTATCGGCATTCCATGCCACTTGAACAGCTTCCTCAAATGAGGACGGGTTTACCCAGAAGACTTCCGTGCTGGCAACGCCAACTCGGGGGCCATCCATGAAGACCGTGACGGCCACTGCCTCAGGCATAGGGTCTATGACCATGGCAGCAATGAGAGTTCTCAACTCTTGTACATATGCCTCAAGCTCACGCTTTCCTTGGCGACACGTCAAACACCGCGACTGATTACGGTGTGCTTGGTATGGCAGTGCATACTACCGGGTCATCTAATCTTTCAGATCGGCCATGTGGGAAATGCATCTTGCAGTGATGCACCGCATGTGAGCGCCCACTAATTGGCTAATCACCCAGCTTACCCGTGGCAAAGCCAACACGGTATGGTTCATAGGTGATGTCGGCTATAAACATAGCCGACTCAACCTGTCGGAACCAAAGCATAAGGTTGTCACCTTCTTGGCCGTCGAACTTATCGACTTCCATTTGTATGGGTTTTGGTCGGCGGACCACTTCCTGCGCCATAGTCGCCATGGGCGAAGGCGAAGAAGAAGGCATCTGTGCCTTTACATGCTCGACTAGAGCTTTGTTATATTCATCAAGCATATGATTACGCTTGTTAGCCTCTCCTTCGCCCTGGGCGATGAGATATTCCACGCCCTTAGGGCCAAGGATAGGGAGAAGCTTTTGCAACCCTTTCTGTTGTATCTTTGACAGGCCACCCGCTGACATCTCATCGATGTCCATTCTTACACAGAGAAGTAGTCGCAAACCCAGGCGCGGAATTGACTACACATGCTACCAGGTGTAGCCAAGCTACTGTAGCCACGCGACTTTTGCACTATGTGCAGATGCACTACGTGCCGAGAAGACGTAGTCAAACTACTGTAGCAAAGCTGCTTATGCACTATGTGCAGAGGAAGACAAGCTCAGAGAGCTTCTACGTCTTAGGGTGCTTAACCCACCTAGGCTAGCTCGTAAGCTTGTGTCTATGGTATTAATAACGGAGTTTCACCTTTAGTAATACAATGACACGTATTTCACCAATGACGGTAGAGAGACTAGTATCAAAGATCCTGATTCCTTCTATTGGAATCGAATGCTCAAGCAGTGATGCTTATAGACCAGGTTTGACACTGATTTATATTTATGTTTATCTTCTAACACTAAATATAGACGCACCTATCCTATACTTAGTGCTAGTCTCTATTTACTGGCTCTTTAGCCTGTTATTATTATGCAAACATGCATAGTCACTATACTTTAAATAATATAGTGACCACGTGGCTCTCTGCCACGATGCGACCCTTCGTACTTTAGGTACGGTTACATCACCTACTTTTGTACCCAAGGTACAGCCACACCACATTGGTGTGGAAGGTGTGTATGTAAAATACACACCTTTGTGTATATCCGTTCATCGAGCGTATGATGCATTGCAAAGAGTGCAGGATGTACTGTCGAGTGAGAGACTTGGATGGTAAATTGAGAACGAAATGTATTTGAGCATATAATCCTAGCTATCTCTGTGTCCGTTGCTTTTAGTTTTTTCTTGCGTAGGTTTCTTGTCATCACTCATACATTATGATGGTCGCGCACCTTTATCATGGATCGCACTCCTTCAAAATCAGAAGTGTACTCCTTCAACACTCCATCCCGAGTGGTCACACATACCCTAAAAGCATCACAAGTCCGCGAAGCTGGCCAAGTCGTGTGGTAAAACGGTCTTGGTCAGTATGTCCGCACGCATACTCTTGGATTCGAGTACTGCACCTTTAGATCTTCTGTGTTTCCAAATCTTTTACGAACTTGAATCGCACATTAATGTGCTTCGCTCGACCAGCTGTTTTCTCTCCCTTTGATCTGAGCGATGGCTGCTTAATTTTCGACATGCAATATTAAACCAGGCTGAACCGATACGTCAATCTCCTTAGCAGTTCAATGATACCCATCATTTCAGCAGCGGTTTGTGAAGCCGCCACAAACTCGACTTCCATCGTTGATAAGACGACACACTCCTGCTTCTTGCACATCCATCCCACCACCATTCCGGCCGCCATCATCACACCGCCGCTGACTGACCTCCGGTCAGTTTTATCTGCGGCGTAATCGGCGTCACTGTAAGCTTCGACCAGCACGTCGTCGTCCTTGATTGCGTCCTTTCTTTCGTGCATTATGAACTCGAGTCCCTTTGTGTCCTTCAGAACTTGGCTATCTTCTTTGCTAAACGCCAATCGCCTTCATTTGGCGCGTGTAAACGCCGCGTCACTCGGTGTACCGCAAAACGCAATGTCTGGGCGTGTGCACCGGTAGATCCACAGCAGAATGCCCACTAGCGACTGAAGCGTCTGCACAGTAGGCCTTTGTGGCGAGCCACTTGCCACCATTTTTGTAACAAAGCACTTTCTTCGTCTCTGTCCTCTCCACATATCGGCACTCTGACCGCCGCCGAATCTCAAAGTCCAAACTTGTCCAGCATCTCGTCGATGGTGTTTTCTTGATCTAGTGCCCATCCGGTCTTGACTGTAATTGAACGCGATGCCAAGGAACTTGGTTTACAACGCCGAGATCCTCCAACTCAATGACTTAAACATCGTTTTAAGAAAGTCGTCGACCTTATTTACACTCGTTCTAGTCGCCAGCACATCGTCCACACAGATGATGCCTATGAGTGTCTTACCGTCGGTCTCAGTATTTATGTAAAGAAAAATTGTCTGTATAACACTGACTAAAACCCAACGATACTCAGACGTCGTGAAGTATCAGGTACCACAGCCGGCCCGACTGTTTAAGGTCATACAGGCGCTTCTTGAGTCTTAGCGTGAGCTGCCTCTTATCCCGCACGCCATGTTTTTTCGTACTTGGCATCTATATTCATTCCCTGTGAAATATAAAGCAGAATTTCCAAGTCATCTTTTCTATCTGCTTTGACATAAGAGCTGTCACAGATGCGCCTCGGCATGAGTAATGCGTGACAAGATTATTACTAACGTTGAGTCAGAAAGAATAGAGTAGGCTTAGGGAGGTTGTGAACTAAGGACCTAAACATATAGTCTGTGCATTTTGCCAAAACCTCGATTACTTCTTTTGTACAACCTCGCCACATCGCCGTACCCCCTATATCCTTGACACAGCAGCATCACCTTGCCAGAGATCATTTCCATCACAGCCAAGAAAGTGTAGGTGCAATCAACACCATATACTTGTTCATCGCCGCGCGCCACTAGATTTGCCTTCAATGGATCGATAGAACCGCGTGCCTGTATTTTAAGCTTGTACACCCATTTACTGTGCAGTAACTTGGAGTCGCATAGCCTTTTAAATTACTTCTCAGGCATTGTTGCTTCAATCGCTGTGCACATAGCCTCCGCTTACTTCGTGAATCGAGGGTCTTTGACCGCCTCGCGATTGTTCTTGGGATCTTTAAGATTGATCGCGCTCACTCGACTCACCGGTACGTGTTTAGCACCCATATTTCGAGTTTGCATCCGAGTTCGCGTTTGCTCTTCCGCGGGCAGTAGCTCGTCCCCGCTATCCGTTACTGCTAAATCAGTTGATTTCTTGCACCGCAGGTTCCTTCTCTACTCAAGCCGAGTTTCTATTCAACTTGACTGGGTTCCGTGTTGACGTGGCAGATCCATTTTTTGGCGTAGATGACGCTCTTTTGCTTGCAGCGAAATTACTGCGTTAGACTCCTTTCGCTTCCCGGTCTCGGTCGCGCTCTACAACATTCTGCAGTAGGAAGGGGTCTTCTTGCTCAAGTTGCGCCTGTAGCTGGGCGTTCTGCTTACTGTTAAGCGTATCAACGTTTCGAATGAGCTGCGTTGTAATAACAGTCCTCTACTTAGGCAGATACGCCCTGAACCCCTTAGTCTCATCGTTTTTTGCAATGACCACGCCAACCTGGAATCTTGACTTCCATGATTTCTTTCCGGGGTCCTTTAACGCTGAGCACGGGCTTCCGAAGATCACCAGTCCACCAGATTCGATATGTTACCTGTCAACATCTCTAGCGGCGACATACGCTTCGGGTTGGCACTGCACGAGCTTCGATTTAGAACATAAGCTGCATACTCGACGGCGTCGCCCCAAAAGAAAAAAAGGCAAGCCGCTCGAAAACAGCATACATCTTGCCGCGTTGAGATAGTTCTGTGCATTTGCTCAGCTTTACCATTTTTTAGGCTTGATTATCGGCCTCGCTGAGTTGACGTCTCACTCCAGCTGACTTGCACAACGGATCGACGCTGACGTACTCCTTGCCATCGTCCGCAACACATGGACGCGACAGTTGAATCTCTTCTCGTAATAGAGTAGAAAGTGCTTAAAATTCTTTGTAGCCTCGATCTTTCTCTTGGCGACGAACACGCGTACGCAATTCGTCGAGTAGTCGACGAAGTTGATAAGGTATCGGCTACCACGTCGGCCCTTTAGAACCGTCGGTCCCTTGATGTTACTACCGCTAACGCCCCTGAGCTTGTAGATTGGTGTGTTCTTGCACATGCTTTCAAAACCCCTCTATTGTGTTGTTGTGTTGTCCTTCTTGGAAATTGTACCATTTGCAGGTGGATTCGTTCACGGGACGTCAGGCAAGTCTGCTGTTTACACTCATACGACTTCAGCCGCTTAACGTAAACTTAAAATTGATGAAATGTATGGCCTTACCCGTTGCGCTCCCAGCGTGTTCTAGTAACATACAGCGAGTCTCTTGGTAGAGTAGGTGCTTCTGTATTTAGTGCTAGAAGTTAAACATACTTATATCATCTCATACATGCTCTGAATAGCATACGAACTAGAGCTTAATCCTTGAAATAAATGAAGTTGTATCTTTGATACTAGTCTCTTGGAAACGTGGTTGTTAACGACAAAAAGGCATAAGCTTGCGAAGCTAGCCTTGTAATGGTTAAGAGTCCTAATACATATAAGCTCTTTGAGATTGTCTTCCTCTGCACATAGTGCAAAAGTGGGGAAAAAAGAGGGGGAAAAAGGGGGAGGAGGGGGAGGAAAAGGGAAACGCGTGGCTACAGTAGCTCTGCTACACCTAGTAGCACTTGTAGTCAATCCCGCACCTGGGTTTGCGACTACTTCTCTGTGTAAGAATGAACATCGATGAGATGTCAGCGGGTGGCCTGTCAAAGACACAACAGGAATGGTTGCAGAAGCTGCTCCCTATCGTTGGCCCTAAGGGCGTGGAATATCTCATCGCCCAGGGCGAAGGAGAGGTTAACAAGCGTAATCATATGCTTGATGAATACAACAAAGCTCTAGTCGAGCATGTAAAGGCACAGATGCCTTCTTCTGCACCTTCGCCCATGGCGACTATGGCACAAGAAGTGGTTTGCAGACAAAAACCCATACAAATGGAAGTCGATAAGTTCGACGGCAAAGAAGGTGACAACCTTATGCTTTGGTTCTGACAGGTTGAGTCGGCTATGTTTATAGCCGACATCATCTATGAACCATACCGTGTTGGCTTTGCCACGGGTAAGCTGAGTGGTTAGCCAATTAGTGGGCGCTCACATACGGTGCACACTGCAAGATGCATTTCCCACATGGCCGATCTGAAAGCTTAGATGACCCGGTAGTATGCACTGCCAAACCGAGCACACCGTAACCAGTCGCGGTTTTTGGCGTGTCGCCAAGGAAAGTGTGAGATTGCGGCATGTGTACAAGAGTTGAGAACTCTCATTGCTGCCATGGTCATAGACCCTATGCCTGAGGCAGTGACCGTCACGGTCTTCATGGATGGCCCCCGAGTTGGCGTTGCCAGCACGGAAGTCTTCCGGGTAAACCCGTCCTCATTTGAGGAAGCTGTTGGAGTGGCATGGAATGCCGATACCAACTGTAAGGCCGTTAGGCCTGCCACTTATAACTACTCGTGTGATGGGTCTGTACCCATGCCATGGACTGTAGTCAAGTGGAGGATGAAGAAGCTGGGCTTCAAGCTGCGGAGCAGAGATTTGTGCGCAGATGCTATGTCTGCAAGAGCACAGGCCATTTGATGGCAAAATGCCCTGCAAGAAAGGCATATTTGGCCTCGAAGGGCCGACGCCCCATGGGTAAACCCTCTGGTTTGCCGCGGGGAACGGCGAACCCAGTAGGCGTAGAGCGCCCTACTGGGGAAGAATTGAGTTCTGTTGAGCCTGTAAGAGGTAAAAGTAAGCAGGGTCCAGCCCCAAAGAGACCCGAACTCTCAAAAATAAAGCGAGAATGCAAGCCAGGCTTGCTAGTCGTCGAAGGGACGGTCAAGGGCTTTGAATAGCCATGGACCATTTTGATCGATTCAGGGGCATCAGGCAACTATGTTCGCCGTGCCACCGTAAAGGTAGTCAGCAGTATGCTGAAGCGCTTGTAGCGCGTGAAAGTGACACATTTATAGTTCGCTTAGCGACGGGTACGCGTGTTACAGTACTTAAAGTGCCGATGGACTTAAATGTAAAGTTCTTGGACTTTAACAGCATGGAACGCTGTTTGGTCTTACACCTGGATGCGAGGTATGACCTCATCCTAGGCATGACATGGCTAGAACGACATAAACCATGTATTGATTGGAGGTCGAAGAGCTTAGGCGCAACGCGCAATGCTTCTGGTGGGGCTCGGAGAGTCGTGAACCCACCTCTGCTAGGAAGCAAAAGCGCTTTTGGCGCGGATATTGGACCGCGTCGGTCAATATGTTGGATGTCGGAATATTCGACTTTGTGACACTGTAAGTGGCGAGGACAATAGTCCTGGGCGAGGCCCGATGACTGTCGATAGTGTGGTTGAGAACCCACTAGATGGTACATATGACATGTGCCATGAGAATGATGTTACATCATTAAACACCGTGAGTGGTTTTGGTGGCTGCAAGCCAAGATGTCAGGACACGAGTTCAAGTGACATGAGTGACGAGGTACCTGAGCCTAGAAGGCCGGATGAAGTCATCAATGGATGTTGTCTTTGACGACAACGAGGTGCATGCACCTAACGACGAGGTACTGACCCAAGAAAGTCAGGTGAAGTCAAAAATGACGGTTATTTCTTTGAGGACAACGAGGTGCAAGCACCTCATGACGAGGCATTGACCCAATAGGTGGGGTGCAGTCAGTAAACGAAGTGGTCTTTGACCTTGAGGCGTGTACTCCTGTGGACGCTGATGCGTCGGATGCTGAGAGCATCATTAGTAGCGATGATAATATCGCGAGTGACGGTGATAGCGAACATCTATATACTCTCGTCAATGGTTTGACTGGGGATGTTGAAGAGCCGGTGGCTATTTCAGCTATACCCGCAGTAAGTGCTCTGTTAGAGCTGGACGAGTTGACCTTTGCCGAGTTTGGCAGTGCCTTGCAGTCCGGCAACATCGCTGAAGTGGTCGTTATACGACCTGAGGAGGATTTGAACTCCTCATCGCTTTTGGATAAAGCAGATCTTGTAGATACCAACAAGACACTGAATGCGCGCAGTGGATCGCAGATCCTGAAGGAACCATCGGATCCTTACTTTCCTTTGTTGAAAGAGTATGGAAATGTTGTCTCCAGAGAACCTCCTACGAGGTTACCTCCAGATAGAGGTGTACGTCATAAAATTGACTTGGTTCCAGGAACCAAATATTGTGTGACGCGACAGTGGCCGCTGCCACGAGAGCAATGTGACGTCATTGACGAGTTCTTTCGTGCGAAGCACGCGGCTGGCATGGTGCGTGAGAGTAAGTCTCCTCACTCTACGCCCACGTTTTGTGTGAAAAAGCCAAATGGGAAGTGGCGAATGGTGCATGCTTACAATAAGCCGAATGCAGCAAAATTTCGAATCAAACACCAATTCCTCGCAAGGATGTTCTTCAGAACAATATGGCGGGATGTACGATGTACATTGCCCTCGACTTAGTCGATGGATATTGCCAGCTGCTTATGCGAGCTAGTGATATCCCGCTGACAGCAGTCAGCACTCCGAGCGGTATGCTCTGGGAGTGGTTAGTGATGCCTCAATGGCTATCTAATGCACCTGCAACGTTCAATCGTCTGGTGACGCAGTTGTTTCGGCCCCATAGGGCGTATGCACAGACATACTTTGACGATATATTCGTCCATAGTCGAGCCAAAAATTGCAAGACTGATGTGGAGAATCACATCAAGCACCTGCGAGCTGTGCACGGTTGCATGAGGATGCATAAGTTAAATGCCAATATTGACAAATGCATCTTCGGTGCAAAAGAGTTTCCCTTTTTGGGATGCTTCATTGGGAAGCAAGGAATTCGGGCAGACCCTGTTAAGGTCAAAGCCATAGTGGATTGGCCGGTTCCGAGGAGCCAGAAGGACCTCCGCAAGTGGTTAAATCTGGCAAATTATTTGCATAAGTATATCCACAACTATGCGGAAGTGGCTAGACCATTGTCGAATCTCCTTAAAAATGATGTGGAATGGTGTTGGAACACCGAGCACCACGAGACTTTTGAAGCCATCAAGGAAAGTCTCCTTCAAGCACCAATTCTGGCTTTGCCTGATCCTGGTCGCCTGTTTAGCGTCTTGTGTGACACTTCGGACTTTGCCATTGGTAGTGCACTCTTGCAAGTTGACGCTGAGGTTTGAGAACGCGTCATCGCGTTTGAGTCTCGCCAGATGAAAGCTGCAGAGAAGAACTATCCAGTTCATGATGAGAAGCTACTTGCAATGAAGTATGCCCTTGTTTAGTTCAGGGTACACCTGTTGGGCTAAAATCCGTTTGTGACCTATATTGATCATTCGTCGCTACGCACAGCGACACAGTCGCCTCATCTCTCACAGATAATGGCTCGTTGGCTCTCTTTGCTTTGCGGAGTGTGAAGCATAAGCCGGAAAAACAGAATGTTTTGGCTGTCGCGTTATCGCGTAGACCTGACTATGAGCTCGCTCATCTCACTGTTGTGAGTTCGTCAGGCGCGAAACGTATCCGTGTGGCGTATGCACACGATGAGGCATGTGTTGCCATTATGCAGGCGCTGCGCAGAGTTTGAAAACGCTAAGGTGAAACTGTCACCACGTAATCGTGCGAGATTACATCGTTATGCACTGACCGATGGTCTGTTGCACTATAGTTTAGGGTCGGATGACCAGGCTCGAGTTGCGGTGCCTCATGATGAGGACCTCAAGTATCAGATACTTTATGAGGCTCATAATACACCACTTGGTGGTCAATTAGGTCGTGAAAAGATCTACAGCTCGGTGAGCACCCATTATTGGTGGCCCAAGTTGTATAAATGGGCTGGTACATATGTACGCACGTGTGAAACGTGTCAAAGAGTGAAGCTCTAGCCTAGTATGGCTGCGTCTTTAACAAGTTGGCCTGTATCCTCGAGGTTGTGGCAGTCCTTAGTATGGAATTTGTGTTTGGTCTACCGCGTGATGCGCCAGGCAACACTGGGATTGTGGTCTTTGTTGACCGACTGAGCAAGATGACTCATTTAGCGGCAATTCTGGACTCCATTGATGGAGAAGAAAAAGCTAAGCTTTTCCTGGATCGTGTGTTTAAACAACACGGATTGCCTGTGGCAATCGTCTCGGATAGAGACCCCGTTACACGGGTAAGTTTTGGACATCCGTCTTTAAAGTGCTGGGCGCTAGATTGGACATGTCCACGGCGGATCATCCGCAGACCGATGGTCAGACAGAACGCGTCAATCGTGTTATTGGCGATATGCTTCGCATTGTTTGTGCTGAAATACCCAAGCAATGGAGCACGATGCTCCCACTCAATGATTTTGCGTTGAACAACGCGGTGCATGCCTCAGCAGGCTTCATCCCATTCTATGCGAATGGTTTGGTCAACCCTCGCGTTCCTTTAACGCTACCCCCTGCCACATCAAGGCTTAGTGGGGGAGAGATAGCCGAAATAGGCTTGGCTGATAGCAGCCCTGTGCGATGCGCAAGAAGGTGGAAGCGTTTCTGTCAACGCGTTTTGACGTATAAAGTCGCGTCAAAGACGCTATGGTTGAAAGCCAGGATGTTCAAAAGGAACAATCAGATTCCAAAGGCAGAAAGAACGAAAACGAGCTCAAAGTGAGAGATTTAGTTTTATTAAACGCTAGATGTTTACCTACCCGTGCTGTTTCGGCGGTATATAAAACTAAATTACGGCCACGTTTTATTGGACCCTCTAAGGTCATAAGCAAGAAAGGTTTAGCCTATACGCTGAACCTTCCGAAGAAGATGAGAACACATCTTGTGTTCTATGCGGGCTTAATTAAGCCATACCTCAACCCAGCCTCGGTGAAATTTGAGGGGTTGTCCCCGAATACCCGGCCAAAGGAGGCGGGTAGTACTGTACCAAAGGTGCATATGGACGCTGAAGGCGTACCAGGAGGTCGATCTGATATCTCAGTTCGGCTTGAGAACGCTTAATCGCCTTTAAGCGATCCGAGGTCTCAGAGCGATAACGCTTAAAAGACCGACGGTGTCGATCGACACGGTCATCGAGCGATGACAGGTGAGACCTCACCGATGCAAGGGCATCACGCTCCAAGAGTGTCAGGCGACGCTCAGTCTCAGAGAGATGAGAGGTCAATGAGTCATCGACCTCCTCCGACGTTGATTGATGACCGGGGTCATCAACAGCTCCACGTGGAACTCCTCTTGGCTCGGCGTCGTCACCAGGGTCATACCCAATCCTTGGTGAAGTGGAGGGGTTACCCCCTGTCGTATGACTCGTGGGAGTATGAGGTATCCCTCCGACAGGATTGCCCTGACGCCGTTGACGCCTTTGACCAGGACGGTCAAAAGCGACGACAGCTGTCGTCGGACGCTTCCTAGCACTAGGTGCTGTGGAATTAGGGTCAGTAGGCTGGCTTTGCCTCTGGCCTTCAGAAGAAGCCGATGTCGGTACATCACTTGAGTGAGAGGTACGGGCAACAGCTTCAGAAGCTTGTTCCCCACAAATCTTTGACCTGTATGTGGAAGGCAATTGACGTTTCGCTTTGAGCTTAGCGAAGTTAAAACGACGTTATAACCAAACGTCTTGCGCTGTAGCGCTTAAACGCAAGCTTGACAAACTTGAGAGCTTACATGCTCGTTCTACCGAACGGGTGAATTGGTGATCATCTTGTGCAGATGATTCACCTGGTGCAAGCACCACTGGTATGCCGTTTAGTGGGTTCACGGGCACCCCACGTGACTGTCATGACAGTCGCTCCTGGTACGATTTCATCGTAAACTCCTGGGGAGTAAGGAGCCGCTCAAGAAGAGCAACACTATCTGCATTCTCGCAGGCCGTACGGGCATGAGACCCAATGATATAAGCTTGCAAAGATTGCGATGCAGCTTGTCAAACTTCCTCATTGGGGTCCCGGGGCACGAACCCATAATCACGTTGTTAAAACGTTTGTTTGCGCCGTGCCAAAGCGGCCGCTCGGGCCTCGTCATCGAGTTGACGACGCTGTGCAGCGTCAAGAGGGTTGGATGCCTCTTCGTCAGTACCCTTTCTCGAGGGAAGTGGTGGCGCTTGGCGCAATGGGGTTGTCTCCTTTGGGGGCGAAGATACAGAGTGGTATCGACGTCCCTCGCTTGGTGAGCGTGATGATCTTGAGGTACTTAACCCGAAGGTGACTCGGCTCCGCCACCCCTAGCGGCAACGTCACTGTCATCGTCCCCAAAGATGTCGTGACGCATTGCTTCATCCATGATGGAGCAAGCCCTATCGAGACAAGTGCTTTATAAAAGCAAGTGTTTGTGAACACTGTAATGCTTAAAGCAAGTGCTAGGTACTTGGTGCTGTGAAAGCAAGTGTTTGTAAACACTCAAAGGGAATGATTACCAAGTGCTTGGCAATTAACGCTTATAAGCATGTGTCGTAACACTTAATGCTTTAGCGTGAGTGCGATGCACTATATGCTCAAAGAGCGAGTGTCGTAACAGAAGGAGGCTTAGAAAGCGTGTGTGCAAGGCACGGGTGCTCAAGGAGCAAGTGTTAAAATCACAGAAGCTTTAGACGCAAGTGCAAGTGCACGCACTTATTGTGAGGCAAGCAACATGAGAAGAAAATGAAATCGGTGCCTCCAATTAAGCGCGAAAATTCGTGGGTACGTCGGGTCCACGGATTGGTGGGGGGAGGGTGTAACGGGGTTACACAAAGGTGTGTATTTTACATACACACCTGCCACACCAATGTGGTGTGGCTGTACCTTGGGTACAAAAGTAGGTGATGTGACCGTACCTGAAGTACGAAGGGTCGCATCGTGGCAGAGAGCCACGTGGTCACTATATTATTTAAAGTATAGTGACTATGCATGTTTGCATAATAATAACAGGCTAAAGAGCCAGTAAATAGAGACTAGCACTAAGTATAGGATAGGTGCGTCTATATTTAGTGTTAGAAGATAAACATAAATATAAATCAGTGTCAAACCTGGTCTATAAGCATCACTGCTTGAGCATTCGATTCCAATAGAAGGAATCAGGATCTTTAATACTAGTCTCTCTACCGTCATTGGTGAAATACGTGTCATTGTATTACTAAAGGTGAGACTCGGTTATTAATACCATAGGCACAAGCTTACGAGCTAGCCTAGGAAAGTTAAGCGCCCTGAGACGTAAAAGCTCTCTGAGCTTGTCTTCCTCTGCACATAGTGCATAAGTAGCTTTGCTACAGTAGTTTGACTACTTCTTCTTCTGCACATAGTGCATCTGCACATAGTGCATAAGTAGCGTGGCTTCAGTAGCTCGGCTACACTCGAGGCTCTATGCTACCGTTGTAGATGAAATGATTGTCATATCATTTTGTCAAAGCATTGAGTTTGTTGTTGGGCAAGTTTTGGCCGAACGCGGGCTGATAACAGCGCGGTCAACAAGATTTAGTAGTAGCGGTTCGTGATGCTTGGTACTCCTGTGCAAGCTTCTTCAGGTGGCGGATCTCGTCCAGCGCGTATTCTTTGGTCATGGTAGCAGTAGGACAGGTGTGGTTCTTGTTTAGCTTTAGGAGTCGACTGGCAACTCATGTGGTGAATGCCGGAGCCGCACGTGCCCTGTTCTACTCTGCGACTTCTAAACACCTCTATAAGGCCTCCGTAAGACTAATCTGGTACTTCTTGTGTAATAGCTATGATAGTTGAAGTCGTTTCAGCACAAATTGATTAATTTCGTGCACGAGTTCTGAGCAGTTATGAGCTTAAGGATCTTTGATCTGTTGAAGTCGCACTTTTTTTTGGACTAACAGTATTAGCTTTCACGAGTTACGCGATGGCGAGGAGCACAGTTTTAGACAAACTTAAATTAACGCTTCTCAAGACGAGACGATAGCGTCTAGAAACTATTCAAGAATCGTCGGGTACGTACGTGCGACGCTCTCATATGTCAAAAAGATAGTATCTACCTTGCATATTTGAACGTGAAAAACAAAACACTCTTTCTTGACCTCTTCCCTGGCTTACTTACTCCACAGAAGGACAAAACTCGTATGAAAGCTACCACATCAATGACTTACATCTTTCAAATGTAAGTCATTGCTGCAACATGTTCACTGCGTAAGCCATTTGCGTCTGGACGTGTTTCATTTGTTTAAACAAAGCTTCCGAAAGCTTCCTACAACATGCAGAGCGATCGTTCATACCTTCATCCCTCATGCAATTGCACAGTTCATGTGAATTCAGTCGCGTCGTGGTTATCTTTGACCATGCACGCTGGTTTCTCGGCACTAAGTCGTCATATTGTTTTCCCTCACGCACCAACCGTCTTCTACTTTATATGTCACGTACAATCTGTCGGTCTTATGAGAACTTAACTTCTGGCTCTTATGCTTCCGTTTACAACCAGCTCTCTTAACGCTTCACACGTGGAACCTGAGCTTACCGGCTATTGCTAGGAAAGCCACCCCTTTCTGACGCTTTAGTTTTTACAAGAAGGTCGCGCGTTTCGCTTGAGTGTTCCATTTGAAGGGAAGCAATTGAATTCTAGGCGTTATGGAATACTTGATCCGTTTAGAATTCCCACTAGTTGTTTATCTGTTCTTTCCCGCAGCCATGCCACGTGACTGTCGTGTGACCGGTAGGCCCAAAATTCCATGAAAGCGTCAGTTGAAAACTGGAGCTTACAAGTAGTAACGCGTGCTTTAGAATTAGATTGTGTCATTGCAAAGTTCTTCAAAAGACGTCGTGTTGTTTCAATAAGTCCAGAGTACGTTTTTTGCCGTCATAGCCTGTATGTAGACTACAGGACGTCTAGACAAGTTGAAGAAGACAAGACATTTTGGCCGTTACGAAATTCATAGCGACGTTGTGTCCCTTGACTACTTTTTCAGGACGTACATCGTGCTATCACATGCTCATTATTCAAGTTACTCAACGTTGAAAGCCCTGTGTGACTTATCGTACTCAAAAAGCTGCATAACTTACAGCTTCAATTCTTCATCTTTTGAATGGAAGGCTACATGATTCGGGTACCGACGGAAGCATGCTTCCCGGATCCATGTCCTACTTCGAAACAACAGTCCAATGCAAACCAACCAATTTGTTCGCGTGCACTCTACTACGTAATTGAAGCAGGCTATTTGCGTGGCTACGAGGCACCGAACGATGTCAATGAGCCAGTTGAATCTTTTCGGTTGACCAGCTATCGTCTCGAGGTTAACACCATGTATTCACTCAATATTTTCGAGATAAAGGCACGAATCGTGAAAATGCGTCTACCTCAAGAATTTGTCGAAGATACTTTGAGTTCAGACAACATCAACGATGGCAATGAGCAAGCCGATTCAGTTGCGTTGTATACGCCCCAAACGCCCAACGCAACGTCGCCAAACGTAACTAACAACAGCTACCATGTTGTATTCTTTGCCGCAAACACAGATCTCGTCAAAAAATGGTCCGTAGAGCTGCTCAATTGGAATCGTTTCGTGTTTGGACCTTCCGCTGACCATGATGAAACAGAGCTCAAGGCAGCAAAATTGGAGATAGTTCATGCCTTGGACGTAGTAAACGCTGCAAATCGATTTCTCCGGCCAGTCAAAATACTGACACCACATCAGATCGAAACGAGGACAACTGACTCCCCAGCGAGCACGTTGGAAAAAGATCGCGTCAATGCTGCGTCTCTCAACGTGCCAACGCTTGCTCTTGACTCAAGTAACCTTGCTTTGACGGAAAGAGCCGATCCAACCCCGATCGACGACTTGGCAGAAGTTGTAAAACTCTCGGACTTGTCGACACAACCGCCAAATCCGTGGTGGATAGCCTCGTTTTGGAGACACAGGAAAATCTCGTCGTGTTCACTTGGGCGTTAATGCAATTGCCGACTTGAGATCTAGTCGTCAAACTGTAGTCAAACACATCCTTGTACATTGTTGTCCTCAGCAAAGTGGCACTTCAGGCCGTCGTTTTCATATTACTCACAAGTTTCTCAGCTTTGCAGCTGTGTGCATTCGTGCAAATAGCTTAGCTCTTCGTCGGAAGAACGCCTCTTGGTATAGATAATACAGAGCGCTCAATCAGAGCTAACACCAAGGCACCTTTTGTTCCGTTGGAACATACAGCACTCACCTCACATTGTCATATTCATTGTTTTCTCCTATCTGTCGCCTTTAGATCTTCCTTGCATCGTTTTATCACTCAAAGCTACTATCGGTATATCTAGCCATGTCGGACAGCGCAACACGTTCATTCCAGGTGGTGGTTTTTCCTTCCTAGTGCGGAATGTAGACATTCCCGAAAATATCTGGGCTCTCTCGCACAAGATCCCAAACCCAGGGCTCGTCCTCCTTTGGGTTATATGCAGTCAATGGAAAGTTGTACGGCAGCGGCAATAACTCCGCTGATGAATTTCCGGATTCTGCAATGTCGGAATAATCAGCAGCTCTACTTCCAATCGTCACAAGACGCGGCAAAGCTTCACCAGCTTTGTGCCCCGCAATCGGTGGCAGAAACATCACACCGAGCTCATAAGACCGAATCATGAATTGCGTGTTATTCTTCTGAAATGTGCCCCATGCAGCTTTACTCAAGTTTGAGCTGGTCACGATAGCCCAGTCTAGCTTGCCAGCTCCTTCCTGGCTCGAATCAAAGCGAGCGTACGACTTGATGTGCGGCATTGCATTCTGCCGATGAAGAGCTGGTGGAGGTGACCATTTTCTTAGATACTTGTGCAAGAAAGATTTCATATTCTTGAGCGGGCACGGTATTGATCGTCCTGAGTTCCACCCCTCAAGTGAGTTTTGCTGCGATGATCAAAAAAATGAGCTGAGTAAGTGTCGTTTATGAAGCTCGTCTTAAATGTGACCATACCACATCCTTGACCGAGGGCCAAATTATATGAAGTGCATCGATAGGCATGAAGGTTGAAGACATGTTCTTCTTCCCAGGCAAAAAACTCTCTGCAAACTCCCCAAAGACCCATTTCTCGTCAAGTGAACCCAAGCTAGAGAACTAGAATAAGGGCACAAGCATATAATTCACTGCATCACAACTGCAATCTAATGTTATCATGGAAAACTGCCGCTATTCACATACCTGGCAAATTAATGGGTTGTCTGTCCGAGGAATTTTGTACATGTTTAAAAGTCTATAAAGAAAGGAGTGAGACACAACCAATTCGATCAAAAAAAGAGAAATGGTACCTTACTTGCGCACACGAAGATGTCCATATTTCTCCATATCTGTCCAGTATACCAGCACTCAATTTGTAAGTTTATTGCTCGAGTGGAAGTTTACCCAGACTTCTTACCTTTTCCTCTATGAACTCCTGGAACTGATGGAACCAATGCAACCTTCGCCGTCGAGAAATCAAAACGATTGAGCTCTCTACAAAACAGCTTCACTTGCTCTCCAAGAGACGATAAATAATGGACCAAATCAGCTTCAAAGTCAGCAGCATCAGCACTCTTTGTAACTTTTTCCTCTTTTGTCTCTTCATCTTCACTATCACCAAGAATCTTCAGACCAAAGTCCTGGTACCATACACCTTGTGTCTTTGTGTTCCAATCATTTGACAAAAAATTAGCCGTAAATATTGCCACCCGTACTTTTGACGAGTACAGTGCAACCAACATTTTCGTATGGTGCGTCCCATATGGAATAGGTAAAGGTGGGGCCACAGGCGTCACATTTGTATACTCTTGACACTCTTTCATCATCCTAAATAAGCACAAATATTACAATAAGTAAAGCACAAATATCACAATAAGAAAAGCACAAATATCACAATAAGAAAATCACATAATCAACACTACAAAATACCACTTTACTCCTCTATAACGCACCTTTTTCGATCTCTTTCTCCATGCACAAGAAGCACTGGAACTTGTCTCAGTCGTGGACACTCGGCAAATAGCCATGGAAGATCATACATGTAATTTGTTAATAAACAACGAAAGAATTCACCCGTTAGAAGGTCATTTTGAAGACTCTTTGTGTGTACTAGACAGAAAAATCATATAACTTAATTCAGTATTTGAGAAATGCTACAATCAAACAAATACACAATGTTGATTCATCGTACAGTTATGACTCGTTGGTGTATCGATTAACTGCGTTAGGTACAAGCCAAGTTTGTTATAAGAAGGAGCGGCAGATGGTGCCGGATTATTATTACTCACAACATCTTGCATTGTCGTGAGCTTTCGTCGCTTGTGTGTGTGCCAGTCTGTCATCATTTAGCTTCAAGAGGTGCGAAATTTTAAGTTAATAACGTGATTTTCAAGTTAATGATCATTTACAATTTTTTCACACTTTTTACTTTTGTCCTTGGGTTTTTCTTATTTTGTAATTGGGTTTTTCATATTTACACCAGAGATTCTTTCTTGTGTGTATTTCGAGTGATGCAGTCTGGAGCAGTAGGAGGCGATGTCGAGCGCGCGCTGAGCAGCATTCGAGCGCGCGCAGACCATCTACGTCATACAGTCGCTCGTCTTGAACATAATCTAGCATGGAATCCGGCTAGTACCTGGTAAGAAGAATGTTATATCATGATAATTGGAGCCTTTAATATGACTGACTGACTGGCTGATAATCCGTCCTTGTTGTGGGTTATTCTATAGGCCGGAATTACTGAGCCAGTATATGGTGATTTCTAAACAATTGGAGAACATGAATGAAGAAATACCAGATTTAATGCAGCATTTTGCTTGTGTTCCAAGAATGTCGACGCCCAATCCTGCGGATATTCCGCTACTCTTGAGGACTCGAGAAGATCCGGAGATGGAGGAAGAAGACCGACAGCTTATGGTCGAGAAACCACGTGAAAAAAACACAGAGGCACTGCAAAAGCTAATATTGGCACACAATGACGCTGTCGAGAGCTTGGAAGAGACATTTAATGACATGTCGGAAGGTTTGCTTAAGACCATACGAGTGAACAAGTATGTGGTCAAGTCCAAGTCACAGAGCACACAGAGTCAACAATTTAAGTACATTGAGTCCGGTACGTACGAGTAAACAAGCTCGTACAGACACGGACAGCAAATTTGAATGTTACGTTTGTAACAATCCGTTGATGACCGGCCAAGTTGTTGTAATGGTGTCGAATGTATCTCACTTCGTGCGAAGCGCAGCGAGAGCATTCTCAGCGCGGACGTACGATGGCATAATGGTTTCAGTATACCGCAAGCGATTCCACATTGGAACAAATGGAAGACCAAAGCAGTGCATGTGTAGGTGCGGAATAGAGGCAAAGAGAGAGCGATGGAAACCAAATCTAACGTAAGTGAAGGGTTAATGCACCATATTAGCTTTCAAATCCAATCAAAACAAAAATGGACTGCAGCATACGGACATTCGTCAACTTACTCACGGTTTTCTTTATCAATATAGCCATCTTTTGCCAGAATGTCTTTACCTGTTATGAGCATGTGCTCGACTTTCAAATTAAACCAACAAACAACAGCACCCAGTGAGTTCTATTCCCAACATCCGTTTCAGAGGTAACAATGCTACGTACGTAGGTCTGTGTGTGCCGAGGTAAGACTATCTACTGATGAAAGATGCTCATGTGGTATCACTAGTACATGTTTCTTTGCTTTTGGCATATGGTCTACGATAGCAAGAACCAATGAATCCTATCAATAATAAAAGATAAACAGCAAAGTTGAGATTGGTTTCAACCATATCAAACTAATATTACGATCCTATTACTAGTATCAATGTCTATCTATGACTTCTTCTTATCTCTCTACCTCATAGATAATTTGATTCTTTCTTCGAAAGCATTCACAGCAAAATGCACAGATTCGAATACTTTTCATGGTTTTTGATTTAACTTACTATTCGACTGTGTCAAGTCGTTTGATACTTATTAAAGTATACATGAGAGTTGTAACATAAAAACGTTGCTCACTCTTGTCCGACTTTTGTGACCCGTCCTTTTTAGTAGACCGTTCATTGGGAATAGACAGTTGTAGTAGGTTTTAGTGGATCAATTCAATCCAATGGTCACAATTCTTGAGCCTCGAAAGGAAGAGCGTTATGCAACGATTGCAGACGCTATTGCCGTCATTGAGACATTTGCAGAGAAAATACAACAACGTCATGTATCTATACAGCATGTAAACTCCAGTACTAAAACGTCATTGCTTGGTCTTTCGTCCATGAACGTTATGGAAGATGATAAAGCCACATCTGGTTTAATTCGTAGTCCAGTGGTTACGACGACGTCTTTGAAATGTACAACAAATAATGCGGTGATTGTATGTGAAAATGCACCCTTTTGTAAGTGGTTTGTACGTCTATTATTTGTCAAGGGTGAAAAGAAGTGGAAGATCTCTAGTATGAACATGGAACATCATAAGACTCATTGTCTAGTAAAGAAGAGAGAAGATGCAGCAATGACTGATACTGTGATTGGATTGACAACGTCCATGACGACGGATCAATTGATGATGAATGCCAATCCAACAGCGACGTTGGAGGCAACGAATGGAGGCGAAATAGCTGCGGCTACCATGGGCGCATCAGTCTATGTGGGTATGGTGTTTCTAGACTGGAAAGAAGCGATTGGAGCTATTCGTGCTCTATCAAATCAGATGGGACGTCGAGCGATGGCGGAGAAGGCAGTTTTAATGCCATGGCGGGGAAAGAGTGTCATGGTACGTCGAGTGGTATGTCAAAATCACCGCAACTCCAATTGTGGATGGATGGTGGTGTTGGATGAGTCTGCTGATGGATCGTGTCGATACACAGTGCTATCAATGACTTTGCTACACTCTAAGGAATGTTTGGAAACGTGCAATTTTAGTGCACGCAAGAAACTGACACCCGCGCCGACAGTGGCGAAAGCAAAAGCTGGCCATTCACAGGAAGTGTCAGGACTTCCGGTTGGAGGCTCGTTACTGGTTGACGATTTTTCTAAATACCAATTGACACATGAAATGCGTTGGACCACTGGAAAGGAAGCCACTAAAGCAATAAGTGACTTTGCACTAGTAATGCAGCGCAAGCGCTCGAAGCTATGCAAGCGCAACAACGGTGGTAGCAACAAAAAGTATGTATGCTCGGACGAGCAATGTCTTTGGTTTGTACAGCTTGTCAAAGGATGGAAATCAAAAAACTGGAAGATATCTGCTATGAACCTGAAACACTCGGGTACGTGCACGGGAGTACCAAAGCCTACTGCACGGCAGCTGGCCGAGATGCGTTTTTTCCGACAGGCAGTGATCACACACTCAAAGTCATCCGGCAAGCTACTGACCGACAACTTCTTAATGCACTCTGAATCGGGCATCCATATTCCTCGTGGCATGGCGTACCGCGCCCAACGACTTGTGGTTGCTACATCTACAGATGACCTCACTGAGAGCTACAAGTATATTCCAAGCTTGATTGAGTCCTTTGCTAAGAAAAACCCTGGATCGATTGCTAACTTTCAAAAGGACGCACAGGGACATTTTATTCGGGCATTTGTTATGCCGAACGCGTCGACGGCAGTATTGGCAGACCAGCAGCAGATTTCTGGCATTCACGTGCTGCACTATGATACAATGAGTTACCAAGGTTGTATGGCATTGCTCATCATGCGCGATGGCAATTTTAGATATCAGGCACTGGCGTTCGCATTGCTGCCGACAAGTGATATGGATCATATGAAGTGGTTTCTCATGCTAGCCCAGCGTGGTGGTGCTCGCTTCGATGGAAATCTTGTGCTTTGTTCGCACAGTGAACATGGCCTCCTTCGCGCTTTGGCTCATGATGCACCCCATGCAAAGATAATGTTTTGTGTTCGCAGTTTGCTGGAGGAAATGGCTTGTGACAAGAACATTCCTGCACTTGGGCCGCTAGAAGAGAAGGTATGGGAGTTGCAGCGACAGGAAAGTGAGGAGGCTTTTTTCAATATTCTTGGTGGTCTTGAAGCGCTCAACAGTGCTGCAGCGGCATTTTTGCGGGCAATCCACCCCAAAAATTGGGCATTCTATCCTAATCGGTCAATCAGGCTCTACCGCTGGGCGAGTACAGGTGCTGATGAGGCGGTACTCGGTTCTGAAATTCAACGCAGCGACGAGGCCCCTTTCGACCTCATGTACACGTTCTTGGCCTTCCTCATGGATGGCAATTTCAAGAAAAGCCAAGTGGCTGCAAAGCTTTTGACAACAGAAGGTCACTCGTCGTCATTACTTACACCAGGTGCTGACACATTATATCGACAGGAAATGCAAGCTGCCGCTAGATACGCCGTGCGTAGGTGTGACGAGCAAGTTGCATTCGCGTGGCTAATGGGTGCACGTCCAAAAATTACTTACAGAATAGATCTAGCACTGCGTACCTGCACATGCGGGCAGATGTTCCAGCTAGGCTTGCCATGCTGCCACTTTATCGCAGCATCAATGCATTTTGGTAAAGAGGCGGTACTGCTGGATAGCTTTGACCCAATTTATAAAGCAACTACCTATGCGGAAATACACCGGAATCTGCGGATCGAGATTCCTGTTGCTGGAGACCTATACAAAGATCACTCATTGCTTCCAGCCATCTCTGTACGCAGTACAAGGTCAAAAAAAACGCTCTCGCAGTGCTGGAAACAGCACTAGTACCGCTCCATCTGGTCCCATTATTTCCTCTTCTGTTACCATAAGTACTGTATCATCAGCAATGCCTGCTAGCTATGAGGATGTGTCGGTGCCTTTATCAAAAACTCCACGACTAGAGTTTGATACTGATGTCGTGAATAGTCTTGGTGAGATAGTATAACGGCAAAGGCAATTCGTGTACAAAAGCCAATAAAACCTTGTTGAAATGAATTCTGTGCTCAGAAGAAACGTGGAAAAAGGGGAATCAATTCCCCTTGTGCCTTGAGAAATCTGTATCACTACTTGCTGACACTAGCCCTGCGTACCACCTTTTTCCCGCCATCCGTCACTTTAACTGCATGTGCGTTCTTGAGCTTTGTTTTCGTATGAAGCAGCGACTTGCGCTTCAACGCCATCCAATGCATATGTAGCGAGTTCTTTGCTGGTCGTGGACGCACCAGTAGATCTTGACCTAATGGTCTCAAAGCTGAGTTCATGATAGCACCACTTGCTGTAGTAGGGAGCACACCAGCAAGAGAAATACCATAGTTCTTTGCTAAACAAAACTGCAAGTCACGTGGCTCGAGCGTTGTAGAGCGTCTGTGCTTGGCTAATTTCGCAGAAAAATCCACCACATCGTGTACAAAGTCCGATGCCATGTCCAATAGTAACTCCTCTACTGCTGGATGGAAACAATACTTGGGATCAATCAATCGTAGCAATTCACTTAACTGACGATGGGGCGTCAAGGCTTTGTTTGTTGTACTAGCGCTTGTAAACGAGTTGGGTGGTGGCGCTAGTGGGTCCTGATCATGGTGCATAGCGTTGTTATTGGAGCCTACGGACATTTACCAAACTGTTAAGTAACGTCGCCGCTACGTGTGGAGTCGCCGGTCCACTTGGGATTGTTTGTCATACTTGATAATTGAATTTGAATGGATTCAATAAAGTCGACTTTTAGCCAATCAAATACTCGATAGTACATTGAAGTTTACACAGCTCAAGCCATAAACACCTTCCTTTAGCGTCAAGATGGGAATATAAGGACAAAAGTTTGCGTCCATACGTATGTTGCTGGAACAAGGGTTGTTGCTTTTGACACGAAGCATATCGTCGTAGGAACGACGTGATTGGAGCGGCCACTTGCCACGGTTTTGTTCTTGCGCAAGGATTGGCTAATGTGCGGCTACGAAGCAATCATTGGTGGATATTGTGCATTGACATGTCGTTTCCCTGTGATCGTTAATATTTGATAGCGTTGATCTATATCAAATATTGCAAGTCTTAGCAGCTAACTCAATCATCCGGAGTGTTTTTACACTAAAAAATATCCGCTTGACTATATTTTGGGGTGTTATATCGAAACAAACATATAATCTCCTTAAATCCGACCCTCGAGCCGCTTTTTCATCCAGTGTCATTTTCAACTTTGCCGACTCGAGCTCATCCGTCCATTAGCTTGTCACACAAAAAAACCCACGTCCAATCACCCATAAACTCTTCCCCGAATGTTTCACCGTGCATTAAGAAGTTCCTCGCTCCTCTTACCTCGTGTGGTCGCAGCTGCACCACTTCAAATAGCCTGTGCATCAGCCACGGCATTGTCGCCATCGATCAGTCGTCTCTTTGTGAATAACAAAAAGTGGTGTGAAGGCAAGAAACTCTTGGATCCGGATTATTTTGGTAAAACATCACAAGGTCAACATCCACAGTATTTATGGATTGGTTGTTCAGACTCACGTGTTCCTGCTGAGGAAATTACTGGTCTTGCACCAGGTGAAATGTTTGTCCATCGTAATGTTGCAAACCTTGTGGTAAGCAACGATCTTAATTCCCTCTCGGTCGTACAGTATGCTGTTGAATATCTTAAGGTGAAGGATATTATTGTGTGTGGTCACTATGGATGCGGTGGTGTTCATGCTGCTGTGGACAATAAACACTTGGGGTTGCTTGACAATTGGCTACGCAACATTCGTGATGGTACGACGAAATTTTTTTTGATTTTGGTTGGTTGGTTGATTGCTAGTGCTCTATGTAGTTATAGCTTTGTGTAGTGTGTGTGTCTCACGTGGTGTGTTTTATATACATGGTTTTGTAGTTGCCCGAATCCATAGCAATGAGCTGCAGGAGATTAGTGACCATGATCAACGTATGCGGAGAATGGTCGAGCTTAACACGATCGAACAATGCATCAATGTGTTCAAGATTGGTCTGGTACAGCGTCATCAAGTCAAGTACGGCTTTCCACGCATCCACGGTCTTGTGTATGACCTGAAGAATGGTCAATTGAACGAAATGGACATTGACTTTGACTCCTATGTGCAAAAGTACCAATCTATCTACAAGCTGCACTCCTTTCCAGCTGAAGTCCCAAAGCATCGATCTCAGCTGCAATGCAACATGATTCGATCTCTCGCTGAGGGTCATGACGAAGAGCCAGGTCGCGTGAGCGTCAAGTTCATGAAGCGCGCTATGTCCAAGGAGCCGATTCTTTTCAGTGAGACAGAGATAAACAGTGCAATCACCAGGGCACAGGAAGACGAGACTGACGACAGTACTGTCGACATCGAGAAGATAGTTTCGTACTTCGACCATTGAGAGCGTTAGCGCAGAACGCCTAAGCGCGAGTAGCATCGTTGAGGGAACTTGGTGTCTTAGAGAGCTTTTTTGTTTACTTCTTCGCACAAGAGTGCATGACCAACAAATACAATGTGAATGTCGGTTTGAGTGCCTTAAATTTTCATAATGGCTAGATAGCCGGTGTGATTGTGCTTCAAATCATCAAATGACTCGCGTATGGGCTTGATATATTTTACCGCTGGCTTGAAGAAGAACCGTACCGGTAGGGATTGGGGCATCAAATGTTAGTTGCATGAGCATCCGTTGGAATTGCCGCTACTTTTGGTGTTCTCCGTCAACTATGAACACGAGAAATAGTATGCGTCGGGTAAATGCAACACGTACTGGGCTTAATAGCACACAGAAATATCACTGAAACGAGCAATTTACCTTGGTACCAACAGGTCGGTTCGAGTCACCCACCATTTCACGAATCGTGATCAGTTCCGAAGCCATGGTAAGGAATGCCTCCTCTACATTCTGCGCATTCTTGGCACTTGTTTCGAGAAATGGGATCGACAGGCTGTCTGCAAAAGCTTTGGCCGTCTCGTACGACACAACCTTGTTATCACTAATATCGCTCTTGTTGCCCACAAGAAGCTTGCATGTGCCTTCGCTGGCGTAGCGATTTACTTCATTCAGCCAGTCATTTACGTGGTCGAATGATTCCTATCATGGTAACGAGCAAGCACAAGAGGTAATCAATCAAAGTGTCAACCAGTATAAACACCAACGACATATACAACTACTAATTACCTGACTTGTGACGTCATAAACCATGATAATACCGTCTGCTCCACGGTAATACGCACTCGTGATCGTGCGAAATCGTTCCTGTCCTGCCGTATCCCACTAATGCAAGCACAAAAAAACATTCCAAAATAAACGCCATCATCTTTCTTTCCATGTCTTGACAACAACAACAACAACAACAACGAAATAAATAAAGACGAACATAAGGCAACACGTACAATCTGAAGCTTTACAATCTTGTTGTCAATCTTTACCGTACGAAATCTCTATAGAGCACGAAAACAAAACACCAATAGGTCGGTCACACAAATGTGTCACGAGTTCTATACGTCACACATACATTAATTACATACAAAATCCACTCCAATAGTCGTGATATAACTCTCTGTAAACGCATCATCCTATCATATAGATACACACAACAACAACACCAAAGATATAATACAAACAATCAATTAGAACCGATTTGTCTCCACTTTAATCCACAAAAACCTCATCGACTAAATTCCATGTACCAAACAATCAATCAACAATGTCTCTATACGTACTGCAAAGCGCAGTAATAGACAAGACTTGCCAACACCAGAATCTCCAATCAACACAAGCTTAAATAAATGATCACTGCTTATAGATTGTATCAACGAACGAGATAGTCGCATTAGCAAACAAGGATAATACTGAATGAGTGAGTATCCAAGATAGTAGAGCTATTATAACAGGAATACGTACTAATCTCGAGACATGATGGTAAGATTAATTATTGCAATCAACCGACGTGTGTGTGTGATACAAGGCGTAGAAGGCGTCGATAGGAGAGAGAGAGGAAGGAATGCTCTAGGTAGGTAGGTCTCTTTTGATTAAAAAAGACGTTAAGACAGAAAACGAATACACAAAAAAGCAAAAAGATCCTTTACTTATTATTGGGTTTTTTGCACAAAACGTGTTTTTGTCGTGTGTGTTTTTTTATCGACTCTTCAATCGCACCTTTTTTTCTGATTTGTGTGTTTTTTTCCCTTTCTACTCTGTGAACTTGATCATTTGGTCATGGCTGAATGAACGTTTTTAACGTGGACCACACTGCACTTGATATTTTTTAAATAGCTTGGTTGGCTGAATGGAAGGAAAAGACTCAATAGTTCCGTTGAAGGCAAAGCGACGCAGTAGCGGTGAGGCGATTTATGAAAAGTACTTGAATATCAAGAGCTACGTGCTGCCTAATGATGATGGTGCGGTGCAACCACCTGTGGAGATATCGAATTCAACGGGTAATATCGATTCCATGTGTGTCTATTTGATGGTACCATTTGTAACATTACTATGTACAATGATGATATGACCTTCTTACAGACGAAAAAGAATTAGAAGCTGGTGAAGTGGTCAGTAATGATGATATTACACATGATACTGTACTCTCGGGCTCTGGCGTGTCTGCTGCTGCTGTTCTACCTGCTGATGATGATAAGCAAGAGCCCGAAGAGGAACTCGAGGGACAGCTTATGGGGTCTCAGCAGGAAGCAGTAGTAGATACGTTACAGCCCAAGGCGTCAGCTTCTTATGTCCTTGCTGCTGAAGATAATACCCAACTAACGGCTGTTGGCACTTCTTGTACTTCTGTTCATTCTACTATTGACGCTCACACTGTTCCATTGTCGCCGTCTGCTGCTGCGTTTGAACGTGATCGTGCTCCTGTGCAATCGTCTCCTTTGCCGCTGTCGCATCCACCGCGAAACGAACAGTATGCAGCTTCGCGAGGTGGCGGATCAATCAAAGTGACTAATGACGGACGTGGTATGACGTCTCGAAGTATGGAAGAATATGGAGGATCGAGGTCACCAAAGTCTCCGCTAAAGATGATGAGAGGACCGGAAGATCCCTTGAGAGGACGCAGCCGAAATCGCAGCAGAAGTCGTGGACGCAATGGTAATGGCATGCCAGGTGATATAAATGGAGATGGCCAGTCATGGCCCCCACGTGGGAATAGACGCTCTGAAGACCCTCTTTCTGGACACAACGGATATTTTGACGGACATGCAAGAGGTGTGCGCAGTCCGCAAGGTAGATTTGGTGGCCGACCAGGCAGTCCTTGTCGACGGCCTGGCAGCCCGCCACGCGGTGGTTTTGACGGAAGGCCCGTCAGTCCGCTTTGTGGTGGGTGTGACGGAAAACTTGGCAGCCCGTCACGTGGTCACTTTAACGGAAGACTTGGCAGCCCGCTACGCGGTGGCTTTAGCGGACGGCCTGGCAGCCCGTCACGCGGTGGCTTTAACGGAAGACTTGGCAGCCCGCCACGCGGTGGCTTTAACGGACGGCCTGGCAGCCCGCCACGCGGTGGCTTTAACGGACGGCCTGGCAGCCCGCCACGCGGTGGCTTTACCGGACGGCCTGGTAGCCCGCCCCGCGGTGGCTTTGACGGAAGACATGGCAGCCCGCTACGCGGTGGTTTTGACGGGAAACTAGGCAGTCCGCCACGCGGTGGCCACAATAGCGGTATGGGTAGCCCATTGCGTAATGGTTTTCAAGGTGGACGTAGCCCTCGACGCGACGGGTTCAACGGTCATCCAGGCGGCCCTCGTGGACGTTCTCCGCCGCGTGAAGGCTACTGGCGGGGACAGTCGATGAGCCCTGGACGAGGTGGTCCAAGAAGAGACTTTCGCGATGGCGGACGAGACAGCCCGCGTGGTAGGATGATTGGAGAGTGTGGCCCAGGTGGACCTCGTCGGAGTCGTAGTCGCAGCCCGCTTTCTCGTGGCCCCCAGCATGTTCCTCCACGCAACGGCCCCGCCTTCGGACTTCCTGATCGTCGGTCTAGGTCGGGAAGTCTTGGCAGGATGGGTATGAGTGGACCGAGAAGCCCTGGCAGGATGGGTATGGGAGGACCGAGAAGTCCGCCACGCAATGGTTTCGATGGCCGTGGTCCTGGCAGTCTTCCTCCATTCAAAGACAGTGGATCACCGATGATGGGAAGTTTTAAGTCCTCCACGTGGTGGTGGCTTTCCACCTCACGTTGGCATACGAGGTCCTTGTAGTCCTTCGCTTGAACCTGATGGTCGGTCAAACACGTTTCGTCCGCGAGGTCGAAGCCGCAGTATGAACCGACCGCCCTCGAGTGAAGTGATGCGCAAAAGGGACCGTAGCTGGGAACGTGGTGGGCCGCCGCAGCGACCATTAAACAACGGGCCTTTGCCTGATAGCCCGCGTGTGATGGAGCCTGGGCCATTTGAGGTACGTGTTTGTTGTGTCCTAATGTGTTCACGTTATTGTTGTTGTGTTGCGGGTTTAACTAGTGGTGGTTGCTTGATATATAGATTCCAAGTGAATGGAACTTTGAGTTAAAACGCAGTGGCAAGGTCAAGTGTCGCTGCAGTGCGACCTCTCTATCGGTCGGCATTAGCCGCCAGTTGTACGTCGCTGTATCTATCTCGCTTACTACCGGGTATAGATAGCACTTGTTAACTAACGTCACACTTTACACTGTTTAGGCCGTTGTATCTGGATGTGGTAACACTGCCACATTTGAAGAGGTCACCCGAGTTTTTGCAGCTTGATCGGCCAAACATACGACGAGTTGTTTACGAACTTAAACCCGAGTCAATGGCGGACGCAAGCGGCTACCGTGAATTTGTTGATTACCTTATCGAAGGACGAGGCGGTCACGCACGTGCTGGAGCAGCTACGGAGATGGAACCTCAAGGGTTTAAAATTTTTCTCTTACCTCCAGGTCAAGCAGCACGACAGATTGGTTATAAGGGAGACCATATGATTGCCGTTCTACGCTCTCGTTGATAGGAAACATCATATTACATGCACTTGTTGTTTGTTTTGTGACGAAAGACCCAATGGAACGTCTTTTTTCAAAACTGTGGCATTCTAAAGTTCTATTTTCTAAATTATGATAGCAAGCTACGATTGTAATCCAGACGGAATTGTTTTTGTCTATCTATACTTTGCTCTCAGAATAGCAACACAGATATAAGAAATAAGTATCAAATAGTAGTACTCTTCATTAAATATATCTGTTTTAACAATCATATCTTGTAGAAATGAATCATGTCTGTAATATTCGTTTTATCAAGTATTCATGTCTACCAAGCGATCGTATTTGCTTCGTTATCGATGGCGCCCAAGCTCTTGAGTGATGACGCATGCCGTGTGTGCGGTAAGGAGGATGACGAAGAGTTCTTAATGCTGTGTGACGGCTGCGATCGTCCCTTTCATACTGCATGTCATCAGGGATGTACGTGCTGTATGACCAAGCCACGCACTAACTTTGCACGGAAGCCGGCAGTGCCCGAAGGCGACTGGTTCTGCAAGTTTTGTGCCGGTCGTGTCCCTGCTCTTGGTGCGTGTAATTTATTGCTACGAGGTTTTGTGGTAAAGTTGCTTGATGGTAATTTATTATTGCTTTATTTGTGGCTGACTCAGAGGCGGGTAAACTGCCTGTCTCGTCTATTTTTGTCTGGGGCGACAATGAGGATGGGCAGGTACGTCATCATCCTTTTGATGTTGAAGATAGTAAAAATGGCTACATTTATAAGCATTTAAGTATTAAGTATCATTAATGTCTTGTATTGGTTCTGAAGCTTGCACTCTGGGATACAGAAGCTAAAGTTATCTGGAAACCTACGAAGGTACATGAGCTAGACGGTATTGGTGTATTGGATATTGCTTGTTGTGAGACAAGTACTCTCGTGCTTTGTAATGATACGAATCTATACTCGGTCGGCACGGGTTTATGCGGCCAATTGGGACACCAGGACGTTGTACATGAGAAGCTGTGTCACTTGCGTTTGGTATGATATTGGCTACAATGTACACATTTTGTCGTCATGAATGAGTCAACATTGTAAATATGTGCATGCTTGTATGCAGTTGGAATCGATGACGGAAGAGAAACGCTCGAAAGGCGAAGGAAGGTATAGGCTGGTTGTGAGAAGACTTGAGTTTATTTTTTGTCTTGATAACATTCGTTATAACACCTGTGTACTATAGATTCTCGCAGATCCATGCAGGCGCTAACTTTAGTATGGTAGTAACGACTGGTGGGCATGTTTACACGTGGGGAAATGGCGAGTTTGGACAATTAGGTCACCAAGAGAACAAGAATAAGAAAGTGCCTAAGAAGATTTCTGCGTTAAGAGAACTAGAAGTGCCTGTTGAGCTAGGTATGCTTGCGATGATTCGCTTTTGGTGATCGAATCTGGTTGTTAAGACGTTTATGACTGTACATGTTCGGGCCGTTATCCTCAGCTGCATGTGGTGGCGACTTTGTGCTCATGACAACAAAAGACACTGGTGACGATGACCAGTTCAACACTAAGAGACCGGGTGTTTGTATGAGCATGGGATCCAATTCTCAAGGGCAGCTGGGTGATGCGTCCAACAAGAATCAATGGGTCCCGCAGCTTCTCAATAATGACGCGCCTGACCTAACTAGCGTAAGAAAAAGATGCACTGGAAGTGGAAGTGGAAAGTTGCTCACTCGGGACATTTGTATTGTGTGCTGTAGAAGGAAAATGAGGACATTGAAGAGCCCGCAGAGTTCTTACTAGGTCGTGACATCACGCAGCTAGCCACTGGTAGATCGCATGCTGTCGCCGTCGTTGCCGGGTAACTTGATTTTGCCTCGACATCCTACGGGCAATATGAGGGCTGACTAACGGGTATTTTATCTGATCTTAGTACAAAAGGGATTTGGACGTGGGGTTATGGCGAACGTGGTATGTTGTATTATATATTGAGCTAGAGTTTTCCGAAGCGAGGAATGTTCATAAATGAGTTCGTTTTGTGTATCAATCTAGGTCAAATCGGGCACCCAAAACCTGTGGAACCAGCGGGACAGTCAAAGTTCTTTTGCTCGCAATTTCGTGTTCCCCGACCTCGATTTGTCCAGGTTTGAAACACGTCGTTCGTACAATTCAACATGTTTTGGACTAATTTTTGGTTCTTACCAGGCTTTCAAGCACGATACAGTCAAGCTGGTTGCGTGTGGTGCCCAGCATACGCTCATAGTCCTTCAAGATGGACGTCTGTTTGCCATGGGTGACAATGAGTATGGCCAGCTTGGCATAAAACTCAGGAAAACGTCGGCGGCGAATTGCATCTCAACGCCTGTGCATGTCACTTCCTTTAGCTCTGACAAGAATATGAAACAGATTGGCTGTGGCGACGACTTTTCAGTGGCGCTCACGAGCACAGGTGAAGTGTATTCGTGGGGTCGTAATCAGCTCGGTCAACTTGGTTTGGGTGAAACACAGATCAGTTCATTGGACACACCGACTAAAGTACGCGAGCTCCCAGCCATTCAAAAGCTGGCAATCGGTATCAATCAAGTTTTTGCGATTGAATTTACCAACGGTACGTCCAACAGGCAAAAAAACACACGCCTGCTTTCTTGCTATCGTGATCAATGGTCACTAAATTGGCTGAATGTGATTGTATTTACTGATATTTAGAAACACTTCCACCTCCCATTGTCCGTATTTCTAACAAGAGAAGTGGTGCCAGTAGAAATGCCAACGTGAAGAAAGCTAAAAGTAACAAGCAGAAAAAAAACACATGATATAAAAAGGAAAACAGCATTAATTACCAGCAACATAACTAGCTTCAACTAGTCATTCTATCAACTTGCTGCTATCATTAAGTACGATCTATCATTCTCAACTCCATCCATCCTCATTCTTTGCGCAACACTATAGAGTCCCTATTAGCATTTCACCCCCTCCCCCTCTATTCAGCTACTGAAAACATCCTTAATGAATATGGAAATGTATACAACACAGAGTAGTATGAATCATGACACTCCACTTAATCTGTGGGTCCCCATCTCGCACCAAGAAGTGCAATATTACAATCATTTGTTTACATATGTGGATACACAGCATGTTCATACAATTAAAGGTCACCAAGCAGTTGGATTCTTTACACGGTCATATTTAGATAAAACGGTTTTACGTGAGGTAAAGTTGCTCATTTATTTGAAGTTGCTTAAACCATTACTGTCAAAACGAATCAAACGACTTACTTGTTGCTGCAACTTTAGATATGGAATGTTGCCGATAGTCAACATAGGAGTGAATTATCACGGAATGAATTTTATGCAGCCATGAGACTAATTAGTATGGCGCAGCATGGAGAACCAGTGACTTTAAAGCGATTTTATGAGCTTGCAGCAACGCAATACCCTCTTGCTCGAATCGATGGGATACCGCTACCTCGAGAAAGGCATCAGATGACAACACAAGTGGCAATGCAGACGTCAACTCATGCGCGATTGCATACTCCGCAACGAGATTGTCGTGCTCTACATTCACAACAGCCTTTGAGCTCTGGAACAATGTACGGACTTACGATAGAAGACAAACACAAGTATGATGCTATTTTTCAGCAGTATGATACTGATCAGGATGGATTTCTGATGGGACCTGAGGCAGTGGCGTTGTTTCAACTGTCTGGTCTTGATCGCAATGTAAGTAATTGATACTGACGTACTTTTATTGATGATGTGCCTGTTTTTTGTTGTTGTGACGATGATAGTGCTGTGTTGTGATGAATGCGTGGATGTAGATACTACGAGATATTTGGTCGATGGCAGATGTGACGCAAGATAGCAAACTAAGCATTCAAGAGTTCTACGTGGCAATGCATCTAATCGTGTGTCTGAGCAAGCGTGGACTACCGATGCCACCCACGTTTCCTCGTGAACTAAAAGAGGCTGCTTTCGGTGCAGGGGGAAATGCACCATTTGTATCTAGCCCTGGTTACGGATCTCACGTGACAGCTTCTCCATCCCACAACGGACTAACGAGACCGCAACAAGATAGCGTGCCACCTCCGAAGCCTCAGGGGATGTCTGCTTTTGATTCATTGCCTACCGTTAAGGACGCGCCACTACTAAACTTGACTTCGTCTACGCCACGTTCTTTGCACGACAGCACTTTTGCCCACACCGATAATAATGCAAAGAACAGTCAGCTGAATGACTCAAGTGAGCCGTCAGTTCTCACTCCTGCTGGTAGTCTTCACATGGAGAGCTCTGCACCGGCAGAACAGCATGATGTCAACAGCTTTCCAACATCGCGGACTCCCAGTGTTGTTGGCAGGGACCGTACAAAATCGGCATCGTCATTGAGTTCAATGAGTAGCTTCAATGGACTAGCACCGCTTCCAACTCAGCAACCGACGCGCCAGTTTCCTCTTCAGATGCAATCGGATACTCTGGGTTTTCAGACATACTCTCCACTTGGTGGAATGGGCTCAGGCGGGCCCCAACCGTCAGTTGCTTCCTCTAAGAAGCCGTTTATGTGTGATGAGGAAGAAAAGACGTTGGTGGGTAAGCTTGATCAGCAGAACCGCAAGATCGTTGAGGCTATTGCCGGTGTGGAAGACAAGCAATCTTCAGTCGAGATAGTTTTGGAGAAGTTACGCGATCTGGATGAGCTACGTCATGAACTCGTAACACTCGTAATGAAGCGAGACAATATGCGTGCAGCATCCGCCTTTACCTGTAAACTAAGTGATAGTTCTGCAGAACATACCGCGCATGCTATAGAGCGGAGTCTTCGAAGCCTGGTGGAGAATCAGAAGCAATTGGTTTGTCAGCTACAACGTGACATCTCTAGGTATGAGAGTGAGCTGGAAGAAGCCATTTTGAGCGCGACGTTGCAGCAGAAGTTGTCACTAGAGTCACAATCCTCACTGATTGACGCAGCAACGCCGCCGGTGAGTGATTCTTCAAGAGATGCAGGTGGCGGAACTACTGCTTTTACCGGCACCCATATTATTCTTGACGGGTCCAATGCTTTGTCATCTTCCGTGGCAGTTCCCGGCTCGCCTTCGATCTCTGCGTTTTCACCTGATGCGACTGATAGTAGCGAATTCGACGCATTTAGTAATTTTGACTCGGCACCACGATCATTTGCAAGCGCTACTCCTTCGCCAGCAGGTGCAGTTACATTTCCGTCAGCATCTTCCTCTCAGAGCGCTAGTGGGAGCAACACGTTTAACGCCTTTGGTAGTTTTGTCGCTCCGTTATCTGCTGGCGTAGCTCCATCAGCACTACCTAATGTTGGGAATACTATGGAAACATCACCGTTTGATGCGACTTTCTCTTCTGCTGCCATGAGCGACAGCATTGAATTCGACGATTTTACTGCAGCGGTGCCACATTTTGCTGCTGATACCGGAATGGCACCCGCCATACCAGCAGCAGTTGATGCAACTTCACCGTTCTCAACAATTACGCCGTCGCCGCTACCTACTGTAATTGATGATCGTGGTTTTTCTGACTTGGATGGTTTTCAAACCTTTTTGTCACCGTTGCCTGATGCAGCAGCAAAGTTTTCTTCAGCTGTAGTTGCTAGCAACAGCAGCACTGACTTCAGCTCGAACCTAATTCCCTCCGAGGTCGCGGCTCCTATCGTTCCGTCCACACCTGCATCTGAAAGCTCCCCATTCTTACCAACCCCATCGTCAGCCGTGACAGAGATGCCAGTACTGGATGTTTTTGCTACTACACTAGCTTCAAATGATGGCAGTTCAACATTAGCGACCGCAGATGTTGCCAACGAGAATTTGATTTTATCTCCGGTTGCTCCAGGCGACAAGGAACTGAACGTGTTTGGTGATTCCGGTGATGCTACTGCAATGTCCACGGACAATGCGGCAATATCATCTGACCTGGCGTCAAAACAAGAATCTTTTGGAAACTTGCTGTTTTCAGCGACACCTTCTCCTGTTGCTGCGACAGAAGTTACCAGTCTTGATACATTTGGTGACTTCTGTGCTCCTCCTACATCGAGGGGTAGCGTGATGTCGGTACATGCATCGGAGACGGCGACCATGCACTCGCCAATCGCTCTGGCCGCTGTGGACGGCGATGACTTTACTAGTTTTGGTGACTTCAGTGCAGCTCCAGCTTCAGCAGATAGTGCTGCGTCGTTGGTCATGTCGAACGAGGTGGTGGAGACTACTAGCAAGTCCGTATTCTCGCCCGTGGCCGAGGATGACACTGAATCTGATTTTGGAGAATTTAGCGCTGCTCCAAGCTTGTCTGACACCGCAGCAACACCATCTGAATCATCAGAAATGATAGATCCCAATGGAAGCTCAACAGTCTTGCTTGTCGCACCTGACAGCAGCAAGTCGGATGATTTCAGTAAATTTGATTCGGCATCCGTCAAAGTTGACAGCCTGAAATGTGCGGACGTGCTTGCCATTTCTCCGTTCTCTCCTGTCAGTGGTGAAACTGAAGTTATCGAGGACTGTAATGCTACTCCAACTTTAGTGAAAAGTGTCAAACCAGTAGCAACTACGGACACAATTGACACCAATGACGTGAGCGTGCTCGAAGACATGAGTACGTCCGACGGTTTCGAGAGCTTCAATCAACTTAATTAATTGGTCGCTCATTATTCTAGTGTTGCTAGCTATACTATGAGATAATCGGTAGTGATGATCTCCTATAGAGCTTGACATCAAGACGTTCTTCTGTTTGAATTGTATATTGAAATGAAAAATGAAAAGCGATTCTACGGTGTCACGCCTGTCTGTCTGTCTCCTGTTCTGTCTGTCTAGCTAACATTCCTCAATCATTTGCTTGGCTTTCATCGGTGCAAAGTACGCAATGAGGTCTTTGATGTTTAGGAAGGAATTCATTGGATCGCCCTCCATCTGACTCGTGATCGTTTCAATTGCTTCATCCACTTCTTCTGGTGTAAAGAGATCCGACTCACGTTTTAACATACGAGCCATGTAACGAGTACGAACCAAACCCGGTTCATTCTCAAGACCGTCTCCAAGATCGAGAATTGCATTCCGACGTTGATGGGCGAGACCCATTGTTGGTTCACCATCGGGAAAAGCATGGAGACTATCGTCACTCACAAGTTTTGAAAAGTATCCATGGTAATCAACCTTAAGCTCCTTGAGTCCACCAGTGCAAATGTCATAGACAAGACCATGGATATTGGGTTCATCAATCCGTCCTAGACGATGCTGAATTACATTCATCTTGAATATATTGAGGCATTGTTGTTTCACATTGAGCTCCACGGTACGGCGATAACGTGCATCATCATTTGGTAGAGCATCCAATTCGTCTTTGTGGTTCCGATGAATGTCACGAATCGTACGTAACCACGTATCCAAGATCCCAATATGATTATTTTCCATTGCAGCCTTGACACCACCACATCCATAGTGACCACAGACAATAATATCCTTCACTTGAAGTGATTCCACGGCGTATTGGACGACCGAGAGGACATTAATATCATTTGTTACGACTAAATTTGCAACATTACGATGACAAAACATCTCACCAGGATCTAATCCCGTGACCTCCTCCGCTGGCACACGAGAATCGGAACATCCAATCCAGAGATATTCAGGATGTTGACCAACGGCCGTACGATCAAAAAGAGAGGAATCACGTTTGACTAACTCTTCTCGCCATTTCTTGTTATTATCAAGCAAATGTTGAATTGATTTAGACGAGTGAAAACATTCTTCCGTCGTCGTCTCATCCTTCCATTGTTTTTCCATGCTGGAATTCATCATACTTATAGGAGAAAGAGGAGAAGACAGAGGGGGGGGAAGGAAGGAGAGAAAATAGACTTGGAGAGAGTGTGAAATTGAAACTAAAAACCACCACAAGAATAGAACACAACCTTTGGACGTATATAATGCTTGGGTGGGGGGGTTGTAAGACTTTTGTAGTAGTAGTATTGCAGCTTTTCGAGACATGTTTGACTGTTTGTGGTTATTTGGCTCAGAAGATGGGCAGACGTGCGGCTCGTAGGACAAGTTTCAAGATTCGAATCCATTCAAACGAGACACAGTATAGAAACATAAAGTAATAGGACGTGGATTCTTGAGAAATCTCAGTACGGATCGGCTCAAGTGATTCCATGGTGACTTGAGTCACACTTCTACTACTAGTCTATTATTCTCTATCGATTCAGTCGATTCCTTGCTACATCGATCGATTGATTGATTTAGTGGCTTTCTATCAAGATGAAGATGACGTGTTTGTTCGAGATTGAGTGTAGCATCAAAGATGACGTGTTTGTTCGAGGTTGAGCGTAGCATCAAAAGAGACGCTGCTTCTTATTCAAGAACCTTTTGAGAACAGCCACCTTGTTACCAGTAACTCTGTCGTACAGCGTCAAACATGACGTCTTTGCGTCGTTAGGAATGATAAACAGCTGATATACACCATAAACTAGCAATAGCTGGCAGTTGCTACGTCTAGCAGTGCGACGCTTTTGCACTAACTGAATACATGCCCGCAGACCCGTAGACGAAAGTTCACTTTACGCAAAGGTGCAAAGCAGCAAACAACACGGGCGTTTCGTATTGAGAGAGTTAGTAGATTTGACCCCATTACTTCTTCCTCCAGGCAGCAGCTTCCACGCGTTCTTTAGTCTTGTCAAAGCGACATATGAACGATTTGTCTGTTGCCTGGGGAGAAAAGGTATCGTGATTTTCTTGGAGCAAAGACGTATGTACACGACGGTAGCAATCGATGTCGCTCAAGCCATGAGTCCTAGTTCCCACAGTCAAGCGTTCGTCAGAAATGTACCAAGCAATCCAAATGGAGGCGTGGATTGCTTGTTAACTTTCTGACTACAACTTTGTCTTCGTAAGAAGTTGTATGAAGCTTGGATAGGCGCAGATGGTTCTTAGATATTAGTGCTCGTAGGAGCGTCTACCTGCTAATGGTTCCAGACTTAATGCGTACGAGCCCTATCCCATCTGAACACCCTATAGTACGCACCTTATTGCATAAAGCTGTGCTGGACTCCTCCATTGCACCGTAGGATTCCTTCTTGTCCTTGATCTTGGAGTGAAAAGTTCAAACATGTAGATCGAAAAGCCAACATGTGAGCAAAATTTTAACTAATTACGGCTAGAGAGATGCTGTCAATTACGCAAAGAGCTGTCGGACTGGTGGCGGGGGTGGAAGACATTGCGTTGGGACCGCACGCTCGACCGACGGCACAGTTAGTGCAAAGGTTCGCGCGAGTGTCCTGCCCGGCGTCACGTTGGTCATGCATTTCTGCATAAACTTGTCATACTGCATGTATTGAAGTCGTTCTTGCAAGTGACCATACTGAATAAGCGAGTTGGGTGCTAAAAGCACGTGATCACAACGACCGCCACCAAGCTGTGCTAGATAGGTGATAATATCATTCATGACGGTCTTGGGCGAGATACTGCCTCGAGGTTCAGAAAACCATTGAGGATGGCCATCGGCTTCTGCATTCGCTGCCTGTACGAACTGTTCAACCGCTTCGCTATCCCAGCCAAAGAGAATCGCTGGGTTATGGTCCGTCACGGTAATGTCATTCAAGTAAGCAGTGACCTTAGACGCCAATTCGGCGTCAGGTAGCAAGAACGTTACTATGCTATCAGAATTTGAAGGACTGTCGTTTGCTGTAGAATTGCACGAAAAACAAACAGATACAAGATTAGCAGCTCGTTCGTCTTTCACTATCTAGTAGCAGCACGTTACATACCGTTAGTCTGCATATCTCTCTTTTTTTTGTCTTGCTTGGTTTGGCGTTCGTTAGGAAGTAGTAGATAGATCTCGGTGGTGGAGCTACTTGGCCACCCGTCTCAAAAGTGGAAATGAGCGCTTTGAACAAACCGGATTGAGGAATGCCGCAGAAGGCGGTGAGGTTTCGGACAGGGGGAGGAGGCATAAAGAGGATCAAAGCACACGTCACTCGATTCAGCATGCCGCTGGAGGGTTCAGCAACGATCCGGTGCTTTGAGCTGCAACTGAACAAAAACCGCGTGACGCGTAAGGTGTTAACTCATCGCGTATCTCAAAAAAATGAGCCATAAGTGATCGTCAAGCGCTCAAGCCCACATATTCTTGTCACCAAGTACTTGGGAAGTTCTAAAACTCATTGCCATTGCTGACCAAGAGCAAGCAAGTTGATACTTATTTGTGTCAACCAAAGCCATCTTTGGCAAGGCTCTTGTGCCTGTTGGTCGGTCGGGCCAGTGCTGGTTGAGGAAATGGACAGCAGGATGCTGAACACATGACGATTGTCTTGACGAGTGACTTAGAGGTGCTTCCCATCAAGTCGAGCTACATGCAAAAAGGCCACACTGACCGCTTAGTGTCCAGAAGACAACGACGACTGTAGCTCAACAACGCCAACCTAGACCAAAGGGACACTAGCACTTATGCGGTACTCCAACAACATACGGATCGCTGCTGCTGTCGTTGTCAAATTCACGACAGTGATATAAGGCAAGCTAAGCTGTACCATACCATATGCCTCAGGCATTTCAGGCCAATGTTAATGTTTGCCTGAAATGCACTTGAAGAAGACAGACAGCTTACGGCATTAACTGACATTGCCGTGTGCCTTACACTTTTTTGAATGTATAGGTCGGATCGTGAGACCGATCGCAACAAAGTAGCTAAGTAAGTTTACGTCAGGGATCATTGATCTTGGCATGATTGTCTGTTAAGGAGAGTAGACATCAAAAGGTATAGTGGTGGCACCACCACCAACTTTAAACTAGGACACAATGCCAATCAAAGGCCTAAAAGAGCACTGGTGGCAGATGATAAGGCAGTGTTGGTCATCCATCATAAACCACAAGCTCAGATTTACTGACGACCGTGCTGTAGTATTGCATAGTTAAGAAACTGCGTGTGGTATGGAGGCAATGACACTTGTCTGTTATCACGTGGACAAAACGGAAAAACAAGCGCGAGTGGCTCTGTGGTGTCGTCTCCGAAGGAAAAGAGTTGGACAACCACATGCTGAGACGTGTCTGCAGCTGGAAGCTTGTGGCCAACAACAATTCAATAGGCTTGAAGTGAGTGAGTAGTACTGGCTGCAATCGCTGAACTTTGTAGCCTTCAAGCTGCGATGACCATAAACGGCTTTGACCTTGCTCTTGTTATAACAATGTGGTCAGTTGGTTTGTAGTATCGTTATCTAGCTGTCGCGTCTTGTTCCCGATCTTGGATCTTCCACTGAGCTTCCCTCATGTTGTTTGCCCTGGCGCTTTCGAGCCATCAATCCTATCACGTTGTTATTCGTCAAAGTAACGCGCATTGATGTGCAGAGGATATTGAAAATGGATTGTCGATACCACCAGCCAGTAGTATCTATCAGATGTCCTTCTTCCCGATTGTCCATTCAATGCCATGGGCTTTACATTTGTACTGTTTACCATATCGTATTGACCTAAACTCGATGACCGACTAAATGCCTAGCTGTCAACAGACAATTACTGTCTCCTGCACTCCTTTTGTGTGATGTTTGCGGAGGTTCTATGAATCAAGTGAACTTGGTTCTTCGCGTCATCAGCCCATCCTTTCGTACTGCAATTTGTTGAGCTTATGGCACCCAGAAGCAATGAGGGTGAATGTTGCCTGTCCAATTACAAGCCATCTCATATGCTCATTGATAAACGCTAGGCACACATGGTGCTTTACATCCTATCTATGGATGATTCTGGATAGACAGTAAAGCACAATGTATGCCACAGAAATCTTCAATCATGTTTTGAGCACTCGTCACAGCTGATAGACGGAGATATGCGGTGGAAGCTGAAAGTGGACGATACAGCATGAATCAGTGATACGCAAGAAACTGGATTGACGAATATGAAAACCGCGATGGAAGATTATCGACGAACTGGGGACACGAAGCAGAACCAGGAAAAACAGAAGAGCCGAGCTAAAACGGGCATTAAAATTCGAGAGCAGACTTGAAATCAGTATTTTTCCTCACCTTATTGTTCATAAAGAAGTGGAAGGAAGACACCGTGCTTTTGCTACAGTTTCAATAAAGCAAGACGTCGCAGATTTTAAAAGTACTGCATGATTCACCTCCACCCAATGGATGGAGCGTTCGATATGAACTAAATTACTGCCTAGTGAGCAATCGTGTCACTAGGCAGTAATTTATTTTGTGACATTGAGATACCAGTAGGCCCTGTTGACGGCGAAGATGCTTTGCTTTGCTTGTATTACTTTGTGTAACACGTAGAGGTGACCATCATTAATAACACACTATTGAACATGTGGGACGTAAGTATTTGAAACTTGGAACGATGTCTCTACATGTGACATGACACTTGAATGTCGTAATGTTCCAAAAGCCTGAAGCACTGTTGCACTGCTACGATATCCATTGCTTACTTACATTGCATTGGTAGACACGTGGAATAGCTGCAATATGCGACGTGGTACACTGGACGACAGACAGCAGGTACGGATCGCTAGATCATGTGGATCTCGATAACAAGACCAGCAACAACAAAAAGAAAACAGCAACAAGAGCAAAGACGTCCGGTTCCTCGTGCTTTCAACTAATAACTTCCACACAGGTTGTGTTTTCTGAGCTGCATTGTTTGCATGCAATGATGATACATTAGAATGTAGGACGCAAGAACAGGTTTTGTCGTAGTAATCATCATCTACACAATCTTCTTTATGATTCAGGGATTTGTTTCTTCCTTGGCTTTGCATCGAAAACAGTTGTCCAATCTTATTTGTAACGGGTATTTGGTTGGCAAAGGGCGACAAGGCAAAGTCAGCTGCTCGCTCTTCGATAGTCCAGTGATATTGGATGATGAAGCGACGTGGTACTCTCTGACAGGTCGGGGCGTGGTGGCATGATGATATTCTTGCAGCCATATACGCAACTTTTCGCTCCTTTTTGCTAAGATTTTTTTGTACTTGACTGTAGTATGTATAGCCAGACCTGATTAATTTCCTGTACACTTTTAAAGGCACGTAGGATATAAAGTTTACGCTGGATGTCACATATCCCAATGCGATTGGCTTGAATTGATCCACCGCAGCTGGGACTTGATTCTGAAGTTGCAACCTTCTTTTCTTATAGTTAGTTTCATTATGCGTTTTGGGTCCACACTCCGTCCCAGTTGCCACACGTGTATACGGCCTTTCGATAATTTTTTGCGCATGGTCCACCTTGAAGCCACGGCAAATCCCATCTTGAAGGGGGTGCGCATGTTATTTACAATTTAATATTTTCGTCAAAATATAATCTAATACATGTTCATTCTTCTAATACCTGTTATACTATATACCCTGTACAACCTATACTTTCAGCTTCCAAAGGCTCGAGCCGCATCAGCCAGCATTTAACGACCCGAACCCCTTTTGCTTTCCTTGTCTTCAGGATTGCAGTCTCCACTCGAGTCACTTTAAAATTGGCTTTGTCAAACGCACACATTCACTCTTGTGTCGCATTGACACATTCAAACAACATCCACACACCCACTCTCTCGACCTTTCCTAGACTTGTTACCATGTCCGAGTCAGTCGAATTACAATTGACCTACGCAGGTGAAACACACTGTACAATGCTTGCACTGTATGCAACAAACGATTCGAAAACCGATCAAGTCTTGAATTACGACGTTGTAGTCGCAAAAGTCCATGAATTGTTTCCACACGTTTCGAGTCCATGGACGCTCGTCTACCGCGATGAAGAGGGCGATATTATTACCTTGACACACGCTCTTGAATTTGACGAGGCTTGTCGTGTATTGTTATTAACTCCAAGTCCTCGTACCAAGGAGAATCAAGTGCAGAGTCTGCACTTTTACATTCTATCACGTGTATCATTTCGTGAGAAAATTTTTGTACCCGTGCTACTAAAAGTCGTGGAACTTGCTGGAGTTGCACGCGATGCGACTGCGACATTGCGTAACTGCGAGTTACTGGGAAAAGGTTGTCAGTCGATTGTACGGCTTGCGGAAGGTGCGATGACACAAGCTGGAGTCGCAATGAATCACATTCGCAACAGTGAAGTTGTGGGACGAGGACGTGAATCCTTGGGCTACTCTGCAACTTTATTCTTTTCTGCTCGTACTGGTGTCAGTACACGTCTACGACGAGCCAGTTCAGCCGTTGCAGCTGGAATTGAACGTCGTCGATCATCGAGTGGATTAAGTGACGATCGAGATTTTCGACCACCAACGGACGCAATAAAATCTTCATCCCGAGCGGTCTCTTTGTCATCGCCATCATCGGAAGTGGCGGTGACGATTGATTTGCGACAATCGGTATCATCCATGACATCCGAGACACCATTGGTGCAATCACCAAGAGACGTTGAAGCGAGTGGGAACGAGGAAGGACTGGCTCCTGCTCGAGTTTCAATAGACGAAGCTGAGCAACAAGTGCCAGAGACGGCATATGAATCTGACGCAGACACTTTATGTGACGACGATGATGACCGTGAATGGGACATTGTTGACAATTCTGGATCCACTGCGACTAATGAAGAGAATGCTGAGACGACGAGCGAGTGGGTTAGTGAACTTGCTGTCCTGCGAGGAATCCTTGTACACTTGGACGAAGGTGTCTGCTGTGACTTGCTGAGCCAATATAATGGCAACGTTGAGGCTGTTTTGGTGGAACTGACAAACGTGTGAAAGATGAATATATTGTACGATTCCTAATTAGCAAATTACAACTGTGTTCTAGCTTCATTATGTGTTTGTCATTGTCATTTCGACGCCCATCGTCATTACTAACAATCAACCAGTTAAGGTAGTAACTTTGAATGGTTGATTGTTACACTGCCACATGAAGATGCAAACGGTTCTTCCGCTTTCAAATTTTTAGACGACACAACTTGCTGTTCGAACCCAATGCCCAAGGTGATAGCAAGCAATTGAGTTTTTGCTCCTTCAGACGTCACTTGTTCTGATCAACAAGTTACGTCGATCATATGCACGATGATCGTGCTCATTAGAGCCATGCAAGCCGACACTGCAATGTAAATGACCCACTGTATAAGATCAAGCACGTCTCCACATCAATTGGCATTCCGATACACACAACCTTCTCTATCCGTAGGCCCTGGTCGTTGACGCAGCTTATGATGCAGCATCTACAGCTCCATCGCCTTTTTCCAGTAGACTTGGCAAAAGTCTTGTTGCATACTTCCATGCAATCATAAACACTTCGTGTAGTCGATGAAAGATGTCACTACAAAACGATTCCTGATCCTCCCATAACATGCAGTTACCCCATATGGTTTCCTCGTGCTCGAAAATGCACATGTTCAAGCCGTCTAATAACCTTCACAATCATATACTTGTTTTCATGTCGAGAGTGAGACCTGGACAACGGCATCATGTCCCGCTTGAAAAAATGCACAACGACATCTGATACCAGAGTAGTCGATGCATGAGTGAGAGAAAGAAACGTGACGAAGAAGCCTTTGCAGTTTGAAGCAAAAATAGCTGTTTCCTGCCATCACGATACAAGATCGACTAGCTATTATAACAATGCACTTCAACTCTTCACGAAATCAAACAAAAAAATGAGTACTTCATACAGTATCGTCAATAATATGCAATATAGTTACGCAAATGGTTATCACTTGTTTCACGTACATGTACGTGACTGCATTACAACCTTCGCGTTTATATCCAGCGAGTAGAACGGATAAAATCGGCGTACAGCAAGTAGCAGATAGCAGCAATGAGTACAATGATGGTCGTGTACAAAACAATAGTGTTGGTGATGATCCGACGTGTCATACGCTGCAAAATCCGACGCGCTTCAATGGTCATTGCCCCTGTCTCACGTACCTAAGAAGCAGTAATAGGTTAGTTACAATCGATTCAGTCAGTTGTCAGCAAGAAAGATAATGGTACATAGCCATATCCAAACCAGTCGACGTACTTTTTCGTGAGCACCTAAAAGACCTTCACGCTGCTGTGCCAATGTATCCAATACAGTAATGCCAACTTCTTCCGTCTCAGTCACAATCCGATGCATGTCTTGTAATTTCTTGGACGATCTACCATGAATGACAACCACGACCACCATGAACGACAACCACGACCACCATATTTTTGTTGCTTAACAAATCTCCATCCAATCAAAGCAGCAAAACTTCTCATTAACGCGATAAAGTCCTTACTTGGTTAAACGGTCATTGTTCTTGATTAGCCGTTCGTATTGCGACGTCTAAAGATACATATATACAATAGTAGCAATTAATTATCCAGATACAAACATCACACCACTACGATATAAAAATAAAACTCACTTGATTTACAGTACGAGATGTCGCGTTTTCGTCTCGTGCCATGAGCTGCGCACGTTCCAAATCACGAACAAGACCTTGTAATTCATCTCGATACAAATTAATCTGCAACAAAAATATACGCTATTTGTCAAATGGATAAAATCCAGTAAATGGGTAAAATGTTATGTACCTTTGTTTGCATGGATTTTCTTAAATTGGGCGATCGACCGCGTATTTCAACTGTCATGAGTTTTATCTAGATATTATTCAGCATGAAAAAAGTCAGATATATGATCGACCACGTGGACCCCAACTTGTTGTTCAACCACTCACACAACGTTGAGCTTCGACGACATTTGCATGAGCACTCTGTGACGCGTGTAAGACCGTATTCGCTAGTTCATACAACATACAACAAACCAACGAGACGACCCAATTTAAAAAAAGTAACCCAATTTAAAAATTCAATATTGAATGCATATACAAACATGACATCATTGTATACCTCCACCACGTAAAATATCACTAATACTATTGTTAATTGCCATTTTATTCTCGACAAAATCCGCCTCAAGCGTCAGAAATTCCATCGGGAAATCACACGTCGTCGTCATGTTTTCTCCTGTTGTTTTTTCTTTTATTTGATATGCAAGAGATTTGATAAATACTCTTTCAAACTTAATAATCTGAATATAGTCCTGTCCTGTTCGCATAGTATGCCATAAGACAGTTTTATCCATCTGTCCATATCCTAAAAAGACCCTTTTTCTTCACTTTCGTGTATTATTTCCATCATGGGATGGCTCATGGAAGCAGCTGATTCCTCGACAAAAGCTGAAGATCAATTGGTGTGTAGCTGTTATACTATGATTGTCTCGTTTTTTTTTCATTCCCTCAAAAACTAAATAGAATTATCCTCCCCCCCCTCTCTCTCTCTCTCTCTTGCTCTTGTTTCTTTATTTGTTTACGTATGTCTCTTGAAACTAGGTCTGGTTTACACTATACCTTGTGATCTATCTTGCCTTTTATTTCTTTACAAGTCCATTTGTTAATAATCGGGAATTACTCAATTCATGGACACCTTATGTCTATTTCTCCATGGTCTTATATGCCTGGCTCTTTTCTGCTGCTGCCTTACATACCCCAGTCTATGCGTTAGGGTTATTGGATTCTACAATTAAACAACCGGTACGTAAGTCGGACTAAGAAGAACATGTGATACAATATGATACAATATGAGTCTAAGTGATACAATCAAACACTCATGGATACTGGATACTAAACACTAACTTGTTGCGTGTTCATGTAGATTTCGCTGCTATTTCCCTTCTTCTTCGCAAGTTTTGTCTTTCTTATCGTACTTGAAGTACTTGCAGTACTTGTACTCTCCCGATTGATTACACGGCTTGGTTTATCATGGACTGTTGCACACGTTTCGTAAGTTTTTTTTTGCTTCGTTCATTTTTAGTGGTGGTGTTCTTGTATCTGTGACTCTAGTAGCAATATCGAGTGTTGATTGTGATCTTGGTTTTGTGGGTGCTGGTTTGTGACATTGTTAGGTTGGAGAGATCGTTTATGAATGTACTTCGTAATAGCGCTGCGATTAGCATCGCCTGTGTTGCGCTGATTGTACACTGTGACGCAACGTTTGATTGTGCTGCAACACAAGATGAACCAAGAACATATAATTGTCATGCTTGTGCACAACTTTTTTCATTTGTGCAATCGGATGATGAGGAAACACTTGTACCGGGAAGGTAGGGATACACTACAACTTTGTGTGTGTTTTTCTTTTTCTTTTGGTTCTTCTTGTTGCTGCTATACTAACGCTGTGCTATGTGCTTTTCTCAATCACAGCTATGGTGGTGCCATTTTAATCTGGTGCATGGGTATATTTCTTGCAAGTACAAACTTTTTTCTCGAGCGTGTGAGTGGCATTCGCGTGATTGCATCCTTTGGCTGGTTTTTGAATCACACTGAAAAAGATCACGACGAGTTGGCCGAGGGAGAGAATAGCCAGGAACTTTTACCACCCGACCAAAACTTGTCCATGGTACCTTGGTATTCCATGCTCTTATTTGACACAGTATTTGATTTGCTCATCTCGCTTAAGGTATTTCTTGGACGTTTTGACATGCGCACGATGCAACGTGCACTGCATCCGAATGACGAAGATTATACCTTTGATCATCTTGCTAAAAAAGACGAGGTGTGGCTTGACTTCATGGCTGACTGTGGCGACGGCTTCAATAGCAGTTACCAAATTGCACGTTTACTTGCTCAACCGCAGCTTGAGGTGGACTGTGAAGTATCCGGCAAAGAACACTCGAACGGCGCAGCTTCATCTGACAACAAACATGGGAAGGCAACGAAAACGATCAAGCGAGTATTTCCACGTGGTGACGCTCTCGTTATTGGTGGAGATCTTGCATATCCACATCCCGACAGCCAAACATACGAAACGCGTTTGTTTCGATGCTTTGAGTATGCTATGAAGCCGCCATCATCGTATCATCCATCGGCTATATCTACACAGAAGAAAATTCCCGATGGATGCTCATCGCTGCGTGAATACAAAGGCCTTTGTGCATTTGCAATTCCCGGAAACCATGACTGGTTTGATGGTCTGAACACATTCACGCGATACATTTGCCAACGCGACTGGCTAGGAGGATGGTTGCTTCCACAAAAGACAAGCTACTTCAGTATCAAACTTCCTCATGGCTGGTGGCTATTTGGTGTGGATTTAGCGCTGGAGAATGACATTGACACGGACCAGTTTGGCTTTTTCGAGCGCGTCGTTCAGTCTCAAATGGGTCCCAATGACGCAGTAATCGTGGTCACGCATGAACCGCGTTGGTTGTTAGATGTTTACGAAAACAAGTCTAACGTCGACGTCAAGCTTTCATACCTTATCAAGCATGTACTCAAGGGTCGAGTTGCTGTGCGACTTGCTGGAGACATCCACAATTACATGCGGCACTCATTGGTAGAAGAGAAACACGTTCTGAAGCGCCCCGCTTCCATGCAATTTGGTACGCCATGGACAAAAGCGTCGACATCGAGTCTTCCGCGTCGACATTCTTTTGCATTCCCTTCCGTTCACAAACACTTTCCGCACATGAAGCAACACGATAGTGCTTTTGAGGAAGAGAAGAAACTCGGAGATGCTATGGTTCAACCGGTGCTGCCAGGTGAAAAAAGCGTTCTGCGGAGCATTTGATTATTTCTGGTGGTGGTGGTGCTTTCTTGCATCCGACGCATATATCTTGTTCAAGCTTGGTTTCAAATGGCGGAACGTACGAGCATAAGACGAGCTACCCACCAGCACATGTTTCGAGGTACGCTTCAGCATCATATCACGTGCTGTCTGTAATGCGACACTAACACTTGTACATGGCTTCTCTGCTTGGTTTTGTGTGTTTTGCTATAGACGCTATACAGTGCTGAATGTTCTTGGCTTTCGTCGTCTCAATTGGCGCTTTGATGCTATTGGCGGCGTTGGGGTATGTTGCACAGCGTGCTTTTTCCAAGCTCGATGTTCTGTCTACTGTTTACTAACTGCGTAATTGACATGTTCTGTGTTCGCGAGAACAGTACTTTGCTCTAGTCTTCTCCATGTTTCCGCGCTGCTCAGTTGGATCCATCTATGCAGCTGCAACGCGATGGGAGGCGGCGTTACAGTTTTATCAGGAACTCGTCCAGTTACTTGTTGACATGGTGACGACATCGAATGTATCGTTATTGTGCTGCATTGGTATGCTTATTGCAACGATTGGGTTTGCAGATTGCACAACTTTACCAAAAAGGTGTGCGATGGGTCTGGCCGTGTCGTGCTTCCACAATGTGGCAGCATTCTCGATTTTGCTGGTTTACGAGTTTCTTCTTGAAGTGGCTTCAGCTCGCGGTGCTCTTGGTCGTGAGGGTGAACACACACTCTACCTCTTTTTCAGCAGTACACTTCCAGACTTTTCGGCAGTTCGGAAGTACGATATCTTTGGCCTTGCCTCGATGTACGGCGAATTTATGCGGCTCTGCATGACCATATTTGACGGTAAGGACTGGCCATTGCAGGTTTGTATGATGTCGATGTGTTGACTGAATAGTTTGTTTTTGCTTGTAGTGCCAGAGGTGGTCGCTCTACATCGTAACAAGATTTGCACATCAGGGTTTGAAAGCCTTGGACGTATGGAACTGTGGTCATACTACGCCAGTGTGTTCCCGTACTTTTGGGTACTGGCCACCCCCGTGGTTAGTTTCGTCTTTGGGTCATATCTCTACCTGTCGCTCAATATCTTTGGATGCCATTACAATGAGGCTTTTTCATCGCTGCGCATTGCTAGCTACAAGAACTTTTTGCGGCTACATTTTGATAAGGATGGTCGACTCGAGGTGTTTGCATTCGGAGTGGACAAAATGCCTCATCGATGGTGCAGGTACGAAAGAAATGCCATACAAATTTGTCTCTCTGTCTCTTATGGTGTCCATTTGACACTTAATTTGTACTTGTAGAGATCCAAAGTGGAGCGGAGGCACTGGACCACGTGCGTCTTTGGAAAGAAACTTGCCATCATATAAATGGACGCGACCTAGCTACTGGAAGCCATTGGTGACAAAAGTAGACAACATGTTACGCTTGGATTTTGAGAATCCAATGTTAGATGCAAAATTCAATACGTCGGACCGATCGAATGTGCATCTTGTTGATCACGTGGTCATTCACAAGCCAACTGTAGCTCATGACTGATTCTAGCTGAGCTTTTCACGTTAACATGGCTACAATTACTTGTCAACCATGGCAAAAAAACGACACAAACATTTCCATATAAACCTTATTCTTTCCATACAAATATTAAGAGGTGTTTTTACATAAGTGGAGGTTTATTCCATAAAAAACCTCATTGTAACGGTCGTTGACTTGCAATTTGTATAGTTGTTGGTTGGGAGACGACGACCACGACTGAACGAACCATGATCATGATACAATGTATCTATCATTCGTGAATTGGTCCTCTCTCCTATAGTGCTAAACTATGGTCAAACGTAAGAAACATGATAAGGATAAGTACTATAATCTTGCTCGACAACAAGGTTATCGTGCCCGTTCAGCATTTAAATTGATTCAATTGAATAAAAAGTATGATTTTCTATCAACTGCAAAAGTCTGCATTGATCTTTGTGCTGCACCTGGTGGATGGTGTCAAGTTGCAGCAAAGTATATGCCAGCATCAAGTATTATTCTAGGTATTGATTTACTACCAATTCGTCCAATTCGAGGTGTCAAGACATTTCAATGTGATATTACCACAAGTCGTTGTCGTCAAATTATCAAACAAGAAATGCAAAGCTGGCAAGCAGATATCGTTCTTTGTGATGGAGCTCCAAATGTTGGTGCTGAGTACTCTAAGGATGCTTACGTACAGAATGAATTATCACTTGTGGCATTGAAGTTAGCAGTTGATGTCATGGCGCGAGGTGGAACGTTTGTATCAAAAGTCTTTCGTTCACAGGATTACAATGCTTTGCTCTGGGTCTTCAAGCAATTGTTTAAAAAAGTGAGCGCGACAAAACCTTTGTCATCGCGGAATGAATCGGCCGAGATTTTTGTAGTGTGTGAACAATTCTTGGCACCACAGTCCATTGATCCAAAACTGTTTGACCCCAAGTATGTTTTCGACCAAGTTGAGACACAAGAAAAGACAATTACGATCTTTCATCCAAAGTTTGGCGAGCGCAAACGGCATCGTGAAGGTATATTAAGTGCTGTTTGTTGTCTCTGTGTCTTTTTCTATGCCGGCTACATTATTAGAGTCTCTAGCAAGCTGTACCCATTGGTTGCTAGCGCTACCTGTCGCCAAGAGCAATATCAAGCGTTTCCAATGCCTGCACATGTGACGCGTCTTCTTTTTTTGGGAAGAAGCGTTGCTCTTTGCTTGTAGTTTGGGAGCGATGATCTATGACATTTTCTCAATAATTTCTATACTTTGGTCTGGCAAATGTAGTGATGCTAACGATGATATTGTTGTACATCTTTAGGCTATGACGAGGCGCTTGGTGTGACGTTGACGAATGAGTGCAGTGTGACACAATTTATTGATGACCATGATCCCATTCGATTGTTGACCGACACTACTAGTATCAAATTCTTACCAGAAGATGACGTGTATCGTGAACACAATGACACATCCGATGAAATTGTGACTTGTTTGAGTGATCTTAAGGTATGTGTTAGTGTTTTTGCTCTGGTGTGTTTCGACCAATGTGGTCGGTGGTGCTGGATTGGATAGAAGGAGATGAAGAATTCAAAGCTGAATATTGTCTGAGCCCCATTGTTGTTCCGGCGCCTGATTAATTTTGGGAAAACCCACTGGAAGCCGATGCGTGGTGTTGCTGTCAACTGCCCTTGTGCAGTCTGATCCTTCTCTCCAATCACAAAGCTATCATAAATCCTGTGTTCATTCCCAAGTGTTAAGGTGTCTAACGTAATGAATGTTTTGCTATTTTTGAAAGGTGCTTGGCAAGTCTGACTTTAAGATGCTGTTGAAATGGCGAAGTCGCATGCTGAAGTTTAAGGAAGAACTTTTGAAGGCGGAAAACTGTGATGAACTCAAGACAAAGGATAATTCTGAAAAACCAGAAGAGCCTGGGCGTGAATTGACTGAGAAAGAGAAAGATGCTCTTGTTTGTGAGGAATTGTCCCAGCTTCAAGCTAATGTTCAGGCAAAGAAGAAGCGTGAAAAAAAGAAGGTGAGATTGTGTGCAAACGAGTATTATAGTTGCAGTGTATGTTCTGTGTGGGCGCATCCCAGTAGTCTTTGTCATATCTTCGCGTTTGACATGTTGCGGATTAACCCTCCCGACTCCCGTTACGCGCCTATATCTATTTCTGGCCCCCTATCCTGTCGTCGTTGACTAGTGCGAATGACAGTCGATTTGGGCTGGACATCTCCAAGTAAATATGTATAATTTGCATGGCGGAAATCCAAAGCCCCTTCCAATTCCATTTGGTCGGATTTGGTCCTTGAACAGACCGGCTATTGAAGCCGCCCAGACTGATTTGCAGCCTTCAGCTGTTGAGGTTTTCTGTATCATACGACACTCAACCGTTCTTGCGCTCAGACATGTGAACCTGGAATAGTAGATGCATTATACGCAAAGGTATTCTCTTTAGCTCAAGCAGTGTGCTAACTAGTATATTGACATCTGTTGCAGGAGCGTGAGCGCAAGCAAAAACTTCGTATTCGTGCTGCGCTTGGAATGAACGCAGAAGGCATTGACGTCACTGCAGCGGAGTCTGCTTTCAGTTTGAAGGAGCTGAAGCTGACAAAGAAAAAGATTGACGACCTTGAAAACGCCGGAGCTGAATCATCGTCTGACGAGGAGCTTGAGTTTGAGACTGACGTTGAAGACGAAGATGCTGCTCTTGAGGACAGTGATGCCGAGTACGACGAATTGCTGGAAGCGTCGATGGAGAAATCGTATGATGAGTACTTAACACGCCGTGGCGATGATGTGAAGACTCGCAAGGCGGTGAAGCGCACGAAGGTTGCTAAACGAGCTTTGGCTGGTGAGGCCCTTGTGGAAGACAGCACAATGTTTGACGGCGACATGAAGCAGTACCAAAAGATGATCAACCCAGACGAGGTATGTGCTGTTTGTATCAGTCTGTAGACTGATGTAGTTCCCCCCCATCCGTGTTATCTGTTCCGGGTTCGATCAGTACCTTCGCTCAGTTGTCAAATATGGGGGAAAGCAGCATGGAATGTCATTTGTCTGACCGCTTCTCTGGACCTATTTGTGGTTCTACGGAGGAGCAGTCCTTTGTACATCCGACATTTGAATTGAGTGTGTGCATCATGTCTTAAAGCTACAGTGCTAATTCATGTTGTATTGATGTTTACAGAGTTCCGATGACAGTGATGACGAAGAGGATGATATGAATGTGTTTTTGAAAGTCCCTGAAAAGTCAAATGCTGCGGTGTCTCGTTGGTTTTCTAACAACAAAATGTTTGACGGCATTCTCGAAACAGACGAGTTGGCGTTGCCTCAGATGCCAAAGACCGACAAGGAGATTCGTCATGCTAAGCGTAAAGCAGCATTGGAACGCAAAGAACGCCGTGCGCTGAAGAAAGTCAAGAACGAGGAAAAGGAGTACGAGCTGGAGTATGGCACCGAGTTTGACGTTGCTGCTGCAGAACATTCTGACGATGAAGCTGCAATGGCCGCCGAAGCAGAAAGCGACGATAAAATTTCTGCTGAGAAGAAGGCGCTGATTCGCTCTGGCATGGGTGCTGCGCTGAAGAGCAATGACAGCTCGACAGACAAGTTTGAGGTTGTTGCTGCTGGTGACGAGCCGGATGAGAATGCTCTGCAGGTCATGGATGAGCGCAAGTACGACTCGGACCACGAGGAGTATGATGCTGAAGATCGTGCTAAGACTCTTGCTCTTGCAAGTATGATGGTTCAGAAGTCAAAGGCAAAGGACCTGATTGATGCAAGCTACAATCGCTACACATGGAATGACTCGGAGGCCTTGCCCGATTGGTTTGTTGATGATGAGGAGAAGCATTACCGACCTCAAATCCCGATTCCAAAGAATGTCCTGGCACAGATGAAGGAACGGTTTATGGAAATGGCTACCAAGCCTGTCAAGAAGGTGGCCGAGGCTCGTGGTCGTAAGCAGCGAATGCAAATGAAAAAGCTGAAGGCAGCCAAGAAGAAGGCAACGGACATTGCTAACTTGCCTGACATGTCGACACGCGAGAAGCTCAAGGCTATTGACCGTGCCATGAAAGGTGCTCACCTCAAGAAGGAAAGCAAGGTGTATGTTGTGTCGACGCGTGGTGGAACCAAGACTGCTGGTGGTAAGAAAGCTGGCAAAGGCAAGGTCAAGCTTGTGGACCCGCGCATGAAGAGTGACAAGCGCAACGCTGAAATCCGTGCGAAGCGTGGCAAGAAGCGGAAAAGATAAGTGTCAAGCTTAGTTTGCCACTGTCTGCTGTATGTATACGTACATGCACAGACGCTCATTAATTTATTGACGTCACAGTACATAAGATGTCATGATGCTTACTCGATGTTCGCTATTATTCCCACGCTTCATGCTTAACGGGCTTCGAAGTCTGAATTTCAGCTAAAAATCCTAGACTCTCGCTTGTTTCTCGATGAAGGAAGTAGTAGGGCAATTGCTGACGAGTGTTCTTTCCTTGCAACGGTGACACACCGTTTATGCCAGGTCTATCTTTTTGTCCATGCACACGCTTCTCCCGCTGTGTCGTCTTGTGCTGCTGGAGCACGAGCTGACTAATTTTGTTATAACTGCACACTGGGCATGGCGTCTCACTTGTGCCACGCTTAAACTCACGCGTGAAAGCCTGTTTCGTCGCAAACAAAGGCATTGGTAGCGCGTTCATGCGCTTTTCAAACTCCGACACCACCTCTTCTTCAAACACGCGCTTTGGAAAGAGGTGACCGCATGTGAATGCTTTCACGTGAGTTTCTAGTGGATCCGTTTTTCCAAGTGCCTGCGCTGAATGGGGAGCGATCGCGACCACACCGTGCGACAGATCATTTTCAATGGCATTGTTTTTCACAACATCCAGCAGCTTGAGCATCGGTGATCGTGAACTGGAGTCCAGCATCTCTGGACTGTAGTGATTTGTCTCCAAAAAATATACGCACACTTGGAAGAGGAATTGCCCCGAGTATGGAAGATGCTGGCACTTCAGCACCCATTCCTTGTCCCGGTCATCAAAGCCTTGACAGCAGTCTAGTTCGACCAAGTCGGGTCCTAGAATGGACTGTGCGACCTCGAAAAAAAAGATCTGTGCCATCAGAGAGGATACGTGTGCGAATACATTGGGGTCAATAAGAAAATCTTCCAGCTCTGTGCGTTCTAACCCGTAGTCAAACCATTTGACCAAAATACGTGCAAGAATAGCAGCGCGAACCTGCTCCGAGATGACTTCCGAGCTGTGACTTCTAACGACTAGCGATGTCAGCAACCCCAACAGTTCCTCGCGCATTTGCCTATGGAATTTGGATCGATCCGATACGGCACTGCCAATCGAATCGTCAAAGTGAGTACTATCGTCTATGGTCCCCCCGGTTGATGTCAAATGCGGAAGCATATTGTGGGCATTGTGCGAATGCAGCCGACACTCGAGCGCTTCTACCAACTCACCGTGCGCTTCATAAATACAGGCAGCTGCGGTCCAGTTCTCGTAATCCACACAACGAGCCACCATGATAGGTGAGCGATATCGGGCAGCCAAGTCCTTCATGAGCATCTCCAGCTTACCTTGCGAGTACGCATCATCACTTTCGCCATGACTACTCCTTACTTCGCGTTGTGGGATATCAACATTCCAATTCAATCGGAGCAGCAATGTCAGGTAGAGCTCAACTTGCTCTTCTGGAGATACTCGAATGAACTCAGACATAGAAACATCAGAATACTTCTCTGTCAAGTATTCTTCCACTATGCATCCATTGTTTTCCGACTGCATAGGATCAATCTTAGCAGCAAGCTCACGGCAAAGCTTTAAAGAGATTAAAGGCATATTTCGTTCCAGCCATCCTCGATGCTGAAGAATAGCTGGTGGGTACGCCAACAAAACTTCTGCTTGAATCTCGATTGGAAATGACCGCAGAATCAAGCGACATGGTGGAAATGTAAAGGCAGCAGCATGACCCGATTCAAGTAGAGAGCGCAACATTTGCTCGGATACAAAAGAGGCCAGACCCTTGTCAACAATCTTCTCAAGAACCTGCGGCACTTCGTCCCGTCGAGCTGCAACAAGGATAGCCTTATCAACGTTATGCTGCGATAGACAGAGATCTACAATATCTGCGGTCATATAATCACAGTTGGTCTCCAAAAAGTTTACAAGCCACGCCTCCTTTTCTTCATCTTGCCACTCTTGCGTACAAAATTCTTGTCCTGCTTCAATACTCAATGATGTGCTTTTTTGAAGTTGCTGTTGAAGCGCCAGATCTACCAGCATGAGAGCGACACGTCCTCGTTCTGTTTTGTCGTATATTGCAGGCTTGGAAAGCACGTGCTCAGCATAGTCAATAGCGCTCTGCACACCACCCATTCTAGTCAGCTGTTCGACTGCACTAGATGGCATGACACGTGATACTTCAAAGAGATCGCGCACCCACTGCACAAGTTGTCCGTTTGCACTTGCACTACCGTCAATTACACTGGTGTACAAGGTGTTTGCAACAACCTCACAGAGAGAAGCCATATCAATACCGAGCGCATAACCAATGGACAACGCATCCCGAAGCGCTATGCTTTGCGCACACAGCGCCTTGAAAAGTGCTAATCGAGACCATTGCGGTCGGCACTCATACACGTGGTGCTTTGTTTGGAGGATATAAATGATCTCAGCTTCGCCTGTCTGACTACCACCACGATGCAGACCTCCACGACTTCGAGCCGTGCTTTGTACCACGCGTTCGACTTTTTCATTCCCATGCAACGAAAGATAGTGCACAATATGTGCTCTGGCGACGTCTTCGTCCATCCCCTGGTTGGACGGAAGAGAAACCCACATCGAAACTGTCTTGTTAGACTTTGACAAACGACCTTGAAGCAGCATCAGATCGGTCGAACAGTAAGTCATGTCCACATCGACAACTTCATCTTTTCCTTCACCTAAATCTAGTTTTGTCCCTTCTTCCTGTTGCCCACTATCAAGTCCGCTGCTTTGAGCCGGATCTTGCTCGTCGGTGTCGTCGGAAGACAAAGGCAAGAGGTCAGGAATCTCATACTCGCCCTTCAGTCTCCAGTGAAAGTTGGAATAAAGACTGACTGTTTTCTTTTTGCAATCATACAGCGCTAGCGATGATTCAGAGCTCAGAACACCGTTAATAGGATACAAACACACGTGTGGTGAATTCTTCTTAATGCGTTGTGGACGAAAATCAAGATCTTGGAGGAAATGCTGCGGGAACGTCTTGACAACAAACTTGGGCACTTTTACATGACTGATCGAGCTTGATAATCCACTTCCAATATTAGCCGTGGTAAATTTTGTCTCACCTGAAGATGATAATCCACCCGTGGTTGTCGCAATCTTTAATGTCGACGCTGTACGTGTTGCCTCGTCCTTGTCCTTCTCGTCCTCCACCTTTTGCTCGTCGTCACTCTTTTTTCCTTTCTTAGATAATGGTCCATACACTCCCACAGGACCTTTTTTCTCCAAGACGACACGATAATACTTGACACAATTCTTTTTTCCTGTTTGTTTGTCCTCACAATTCATTTTCGTCTTGACTAACATGGACGTCCTGCGTTCTTTTTTAAATTTCTCTTGTAACAATTCAATACTGATAATTTTTCCAGCATTCATCAATTCACATCGACATTCTTCTGCATTTTCTTCGACATTGACAATGGAAATTAAACTCTCGGTACTTCCAACTAGACAATAATTCTTGCCATGAAACGATCGCCACCATCGAAGACACGTAATTTCACCCAAACCTGGTGCAAATTCTAATAAACTCATTTGTTCTTCATCTCCAGTAACTTGTGAATGATATCGTGCTCCATGAAGTCCTCCATATTCATTTGTTACACGAAGATAGGACGCCATTGGAATCGTCATGACTGCTTGAGATACATTCAGGACTTCAGGATAATAGGATGATGTTTGATTGGACGAAGCAGCTAGCATAGCACGACGTTGATTGGCAATTAAAGTCAATACTGGAATCAAGTATAATTCCGTCTTTTTCTGTGATAATGCCGCAAGCCAATCACCTTCTGGACTAAATTCCAATGCCGAGACACAACAATTTGTATCAAGTGGTCCTACTTTGGGTTCTTTTGGGGTCAAATGAATCTTAAATTTCCAAAAACGAGTCATTTGGTCTTCTTCAATGGTCCGTAGGACTAAAAAACTAGTCTTTTGTGTCCTTTTCGGACCAATGGATGTCTTTATACCACATGTGACTGAAAAACGGTTGGTGCTGGAACTGGTGCGAATGAATGTATTTCTTCTTCACCAATGGCAAATGCAAGTAGCTGTTTCTTTTCTACTGTATGTACAGCCATTGCATTGATCTGAAGAGAAGAAATCGAGCCATTTGAAGGTGGAAAGACCGTCGAGAAGCCAAAAATGCGGCGGATCTGGAACAATTTCGTCGTCTCGTTCGGTGGCATGATGTGAAATTGGTCCAAAATTGCAAGGTAGAAATATCAACGAGGTTAAATAATCGTATTGTTGATGTGGAATGAAATTGGGTTAGAAATGATATATTGTTGATACAAAGAAAAGCCTTTTGGTCTGATTTATGGGGTCAGATAGAAACCTGCGAATGTCGATCAAGTACTCCTACGCTCGTCCATCAGTCCGTGATTGACATCATGAGCACCCAAGGAATGAATGTAAACGTACCTCAGATGGCACAGGACGCTGTATTAATGCGTTCAGAGGATTTAGAAGGCAAGAATGTACGTGTACGTGGGTATGAATTCAATCAAGGCATTGATTATGAAAAGATTATGCAATCCTACGTTACAATGGGATATCAAGGCACGAATCTAGGCAAAGCGATTGACGAAATTAAACGTATGCGCAAATGGCGTTTAAATGATGATCCAATCGCTCCAGATGAACATGATGAAGAGCGTAAGGATCCAGTATATCGTGCAAGTATCAAGACCAAGATCTTTTTAGGTTATACGTCGAATCTAATCTCAAGTGGTTTACGTGAGTCACTGCGTTTCTTAACGCAACACAAGATGGTTGACGTTATTGTATCATCTGCTGGTGGGATTGAAGAGGATTTGATCAAGTGTTTAGCACCGACATATATTGGAGAGTTTTCACTTCAAGGTGATACGTTACGTCGTCGTGGGATCAATCGTATTGGCAATTTACTAGTGCCGAATGACAATTATTGTAAGTTTGAAGACTGGATTGATCCGATCTTGGACAAGATGTTAGAAGAACAAAAGACACAGGGGATTATCTGGTCTCCATCGACGATGATACATCGCTTTGGGAAAGAGATTAACAATGAAGACTCGGTCTACTACTGGGCATACAAGAACAACATCCCAGTCTTTTGTCCAGCGCTTACGGATGGATCCATTGGCGATATGATTTACTTCCATTCGTATCGAAATGAAGGACTTGTAGTAGATATTGCGAGTGATATTCGTCGTATCAATGATCACGCGATTCGTGCACCAGGCAAAACTGGTGTTATCATCTTAGGTGGAGGTATGGTCAAGCACCATATCTTGAACGCCAATCTCATGCGTAATGGTGCTAACTATGGCGTGTTTGTGAACACGGGCCAAGAGTTTGATGGTAGTGATGCTGGTGCACATCCTGATGAGGCAATCTCGTGGGGCAAGCTGCGGCTAGAATCAAAGCCTGTGAAGCTCTATGCAGATGCAACGCTGGTATTTCCGCTTATTGTAGCAGAGACTTTTGCCAAGGACTTTCACGCTGAGAGGAAGCAAGAGGAACCACCTGCAGCTGAGGGAAAATAGCTGAGCAGCGGCTGATATAATCGTAAAGGCTTGTCACCATAATGTTGTACACTTTTTCTACAAACAACACTCGTGATAGATCGTTTCAAATCTCTATCCATTTCTTCCTGCGTTTTAACCATTGACTGACTGACCTCTGTAGTGATAGCAGCAATGCCAATATGTTGATGACCCCGTTTCAGTTGATACTACTATTTCATGAACGTAGAATGTCTTGACTCGGGAATCTGGTGACTGACACAAGACCACATCAACTGTTGCTTCCCTATGGCAATGTCACTACTGGATGAATAGAATCTGACACACATCATACGACTGTCACTCAGGGTTTTGTTGGTCACAAGCAGAAGCTTTTGAATAAGGTTGCGAATTACCTACAATATGTAAAGTCTAGTTAAGGACCAAGACAACCACCAGTTTCTTCTAGTTCTATCGTTGTTTGTGTAGCATCAATGCATACGCTGCTAGTGAGACAGAAGCTAGGGGCATCCCAGCATGCAAGATCACTCCACCTTCCTGCAGCAATACGGACCAGAAGCGGTATCAGAGGCAACAGCAGTTTTGTCCTCAATCACGTGCACATGGAAGCCCACAAAGTCGTCGTATTCTTCGAGAGTTCACCCAACCGGTCATAGTTGCACGTGTCGTGATGCGCAGTCTAGTGACATGAACATTCCCGGATTGAGCATCATGACGCGTGTAGCCTTGCTTGTGCTTTGACTTGATGGTGCATTGCGACATGTTGCATACGTCAGGGTCCTATACTTTCCGTCTCAACCACGTGGCATTTCTACATCTCGACGTTTGTGTGCCACGGGTTCATCTTCAGGGCGTTTATTGTTCAATTGAAGACGCTAACGATCAGATCACACAGTATGTTGACTTGACAAATGGTCGATGGCTTTCTATTACCATATTTCAGCACAGAACTGTCACTTGACAACTAGCGAAAGCTAAAAGCTTATAATGTGTATTTACTTTATTGCGTCGTTACTGCCAATAAATATCCAACTGGTTGGACACGTTCACTCTAAAAGTGACAAGTGCCTTGTATGTTTCTACAATGTAGCAATTGTGCACTCGTAGAGATTCTTAAGTACGTCAGCACGAACGTACGTCCATTAGAATCTCTACGAAAGCACAATACAAATACGATACAACCGAACGAAACAAGATAAGACCATCGTATAGTGCAAGTCGTACTTCTTCCCAAGCTCGTGCGTAGTATTTCTCACAGCATTGAGCTGCCTCTTATGCCCCCCTCCCAGCGCATACATGTCTCAAGGTCGTAGAGGAACTTCTCAAATTTGCATCAGACTGCGACAATAAGCACGTCTTTTGCATTTCTTATCATGATTTTTGTGGTAAAACCAACCGCTTTTTCACTTTACAAACGATAGTAGTGGAGATCGTTTGTTTCTCTTGACACTACTACGTGCTGTAAGTGAGAGTCGTTGGCAGATCTAGCAAGATAAACTCACTGCATAGGTAAAAGCTTATCAAGGGTGTAAAAAACCCAATAGTAATCCGTGAGTCCGTAGGTGCTTTTATTAGTTTGAATGTAAGGTTTTCTTATTACAAATGAGAGAGAGAGTGGGATGATTGCGCCATTGACTTGACTTTAGTATGGCAAATCTTGACTAAAGTGTCGAAGAGGGAAAACAGTCATTTTCTTCCGCCCTTTAGCGTTGCTTGAAACGTCTTTTGCTACGTCTTTTGCTACGTCTTTTGCATACAAAAAGAGTTGATACAAAACAAGGCTAGTTGGTGTTTTCCATCCATGTGTGCATCATCTCGCCATGTTCTCTCCTCACTTGACAACATACGATTCATCTTGTCTTTTGGTTATATTTGGTCCACCCTTTTCTCTAATCCGATGGATTTTCGTCCCATATGGAAGCAAAAAAACTGACAAGAAGGTAACGTGAAGGTTTTTTAGATACATAAATGTTGCAGCAAGGCGGTCGTGCCCTCGTTTCTGCGACGTGAGTCCAGGTGTCTGCCTCTCCCTCTACAGCAAAACAAACCTCAGCGATAAACCCGAGGCACATAAAAGGCATTAATAGTAGCCGTAAGCTATTGGACAGTCAGTCAGTCGTCCTCCTCTTCCTGGTCTGACAATCACACTACCGCCGTGCAGACAACAAGCACTTTATCGGTATTATAGTTCCTGTAGGGGCCGACGCGGAAGCAGTGGCATGAGCGGCGTTGCTGGGGGGAGGCGTGACCAGCGCGCAAGCAGCGAGACAGAGATCGAATGCGATGAGCTGCAGCCCATGGCCGAAGACGAGAGTAGCGCAGGATGGCGACGACTGCTCAAGATGCCACCGCAGCCTACATTAGCACCTGTAGCTCCTGCGTTTTCGCTGCACGATCTTGCACAGAAGAAAGAGCCTGGGACAGAGGAACAAGCGGCACCATCGACGCTAGCGGGTCACGTCATGTGGAAATTCTCCATGCGTATGTCATCGTACAATGAGAGTCATTTGTTACAACACATTTCCCGCTCAATTTTTAATCGTGGATCTCAGAAGGTACGCATGGAAATGGACACTGATTTTTACAGAGGTTTGTGGTAGTTGATTGACTAATGGACACACAACACGTCTTTTATATGTTTACAGCATGACGATCGATTCCAGCTCGAGTGCGAACCTGATGCTAGAGCACAATCAAAGCCTAAGAAGACAACAAGGATATCGATCCCAGGACTTAGGAGGGTAGACGATGATGCCAACCGTCAAAACTGTGGACAGCCCATGGATCCAGACGCCATCACATACCCCGAGACAGGACGACCGTCTTCTGCAACTGCGACTACAGTAGGTTCTGCTTCGGCATCGTCAGCGTCGTCGGCTACTGGCGCAGGCATCCTGCCGCCAATGCCACCACTCGTGTTCTCGCCAACTAAAGGACGAGTACATAAGCGAGTACGCAGCATGACGTTAGAGCAGTATACCAAGTGGAATTACACTGGACTGCGTCCAGGTCTTTCTGTGCGAGTAGTGCGCTGTGAGACGGTAAGTTCTATGCCGAGCGTCACGGAGTATGTGTTACACGTTGTGGATCTGCACACCCGTGTGTTCTGGATTACAAAGAAGCGATATAGCGATTTTTACTTTCTCCGGCGCAAAATCCGTGGAATGATTCGACGTGCGCCGGAAACGGACGATGAGGAAAAGGACTATTTACGATTTCTACTGGACTTGCCATTCCCACGGCGACGATTTAGACCTGCAAGTGCTGCGGCAGTCACACATGGTATGGGTGAGATTGAGGTCTTTTTGAGAAACTTGGGAGCTTTGGAGCCCCAGTCTCGTCTTCAGCGAAGCATTTTGATGGAGTTGCAGCTCGAGATGTGCTCAGCTGAATTTGTGTCGTCATTAGAGAAGATTGACACGAGCGGTGAGCCGATTGAACCCAAGTGGCTTACCTACGATCTGTTTCGACGCCTTAACTGTGAGGGTGCTGTTGAGGGAAGCACGTGCTACCGATTTTTGCACGTATTCCGCAACCGTGTAGCCACAATCGAAACGGCAGTATGCAGCAATTTGGAAGGGGCGATGCTTGCGGCTTCAGCTGTCAAGGACCTGCGCAATACGGTTACGAGCATTGAAAAGTACATTTCAGAACATTTGGACCCGCAGTACGCGGATACACTGTCATTGTTGGACCAGAGCGTTGATGTCTCGTCCGTTTTAGATGACTGCGTGTACCACGCTGTGGAAGACACCATTTTTGTACCGCTTGAAAAGCAGGTGAATTTTCTTGTAAGCGAGACTGTTGACAAGGAAGTCGAACAGCGTTTAGCGCATAACATTGAGCGCTTGAAGTGCAGGTCACAAATTGAGAGCGGTATTCCGGAGCATTTGCAGTCTGACGAAGACTGGGGACTCTCGTGCCACCACCTGAGCACAATTGATGAGCGAACATTACCTATGGACAAGATCCAGGAGCTGCTACGTGCGGCGCTGGAGATTTTTAAAAGTTGTGGAGAGAAGAATCTGGACTGGCATGATAATTCAGCACTGACTGCAGATGACTACCTTCCTATCCACATTTACGTAGTGGTAAAGAGCGGGTTGAAGCGACCTCTTGCTACGAAAGAGCTGTTGGGTGCCATGATCCACCCATCCTTGATGCTGGGCGAGGTGGGCTATTTTCTCACAATGTTTGAGGTCGCGCTCAAATACATTGCCGACATGTAAATCAAGACAAGGCTGTCTGTACCAGACCATATTTTTGTACAGCTGTGAGTGTAAAACTAGCGCCAACGATACATTTCTTCCAAGTCTAGTAAGTGAACAAGTATAATAGGGATCGACTCGATATGACAACAAAATCACTCGAAGGAAGTCGGCAAGAAACAAAAAAGTCCTGCATCTTAAAGCGAAGGCATCTGAAATGACACATACGTACCATATAAAATTGCTACGTACTTTATGGTACACTGTACCAACAACCTCCTCTATTTCCTAGTCCTAAAATAACATTTAAATTAGGATTCATCATGTTCAAGCACATGCTATTATTGCACCGGCCATCGCTACTTGTGGGTACTGTACGCTCTCTATCTGCTTGTGACTTGCGTTTGCGAGGTATACAGTCACTTGTGGATGCTCTAGTACGCTCTCCATGTCTTGAGTGTGGTCTTCAGACATCTGAATCACGCTCACAGCTCGCGGATATTGAGAACATTTTGGCTCAGCACAATAATAATCGCCGTCGGACGTGGCTATTGCTTTCTTGCTCTCCAGCGTGTGGAGATAAGATAAAAAAGACACAATCAGAGATACTGGCAATCTATGAAAGTATGATTGACGATATTGAATATGCTACAACGTCTGATGCATCCATTCTCTTCTCAAAAGGTTTAAGCAATTATTGTATATTGACAATAACAATTATTGTACCAATTGAAATAATGGCAATTAACCATACTTTTATTGTTATAGTCATACATTCAAGTCAACGGGATAGCAAAGAATGGGAAGAAAAGACGCCATTGACATCGTGGATGGACTATTTTAAGCTGTATCGTCCGACTCAACGATGGCTAGAAGATCAAAGAGCATTGAGACTACTATCTTCGGCCTATTCCTATGTCATGACACTCAATCGATATCTTCCAGAATTGATTGAGATGGACAATACAGACAGTCGACCAAAACTAATTGAGCTTCATGTGATTGGAGCACGAGCAGAAGCTATGATGCCTCGTTATTTGTGGAAAGAATTGTCCTGCTTTAATCCTGGATGGCAGTTTAAGATCAAGCTCGTTGGAGATCATGTACCAATAATGTCGGTGAGGAAAAAGACACATACAACGATGGAGAAGACGAACGAGAAGATCCGGTTGGAAATGATCAATGGACTGTACCACAAGATTGAGCCAAGTATGTTGGGGACACCTGATGCGTTTGTGCTATATAATCCAGGAATTGGACACCCTCGTCTGCGAAAGAATTGGGACCTTACTATTCAGGCTTTGCTTGTCTCGTGCAAGCCATTGTTGATCACATCGTTTAGTCTGGAGGACCAACAACGCGACATTGCGGCACTACACGATATAGTGGCAAGCAGTACAATGCTGAAACAACATGAGCTACGATTTCGTTGTCGACCAAAGCTGAACTCGTTTCGAAGCTTAAAGTATCAGGTGGATCCTTCAAATGTGGGTGTACCCATTCTGACAAACAACCGTGTCATGGTAGTGCAGTTGGTTTCGGGTACCGAGGAAATGTCGTCGATATCGTGACAGATGATATGATATCGTAACAATTTCATGGTGTATGGAATCGAACGTAGATATTGCTTTTCGATGGTTATGTACTCCTGAGTCTGCTAAGGACATTTGCCTGACACTGATCTACGTTTGCTTGCGAGAGTCACCTGCAGCCTTGCCAGCAATATCTGTCATAAAACAAATCGTATTTATCTTGTGTCCTGGCACTTGGGATATGATTTGGCAGCAACAAACTTGCATGCAGAGTTGCGTGGTATACGAATAGTAACCAAAGAACAGTCTATACGTCCACATTACGACGCTGAGATTCAGAGACGGCAGTCATAAAATGACAGCAGCATTGCTCGGGTTGAAAGAGAAACGCAGGTTGAGTTTGGCTACCTGCAAGCGGTGAAGCTTAGATTTTGAGTGCGCAGGAGCTGATCAAGAGGGTAACAACCTGTGGGTGCAAGCAACCTGGAGTCTGTCGAACAATGTTGAATACATGGTCTCGGGACTAGAACAGCTGTAATCAATCGATCAGGCCACTTCGCAGCACGAGACGTGCTTAAGTACTTGTTGCACTGAGGCTTTTGAGGTGAACTAATTTTTCCTGTGAGCTCATTTACCTCTTTGTGCAACTAGAGATGTAGATTGGAAATGGGTAGGAAGATATCGCGAATGAGGATATCTCGAAGTTTAGTAAAACGCCATCGCAATGCCAACCATTAATCGCTATACCTTTTTGCAAGGGTGCCGGCCTGTTAGCCAGTTCAACTTTGCTTGACGACAATAACCGTCTTTGAGAGCGCAACTCGATGATACGATGTGTTTGTTGTCTTCCTTGCTAACTGCTTGGTGTGCATACTAGACAAAGTGCGTGGAAGAATCAGACAAGTCAAGCATAGTCATCTAAGCTAGCATTTCCAATGTCTACGTCGCTGCCGGTGCTTCGACCATTGCCACTGTTCGATTTAAGACAGCGTCACTCTCTAACGCTTCCACTTCTTGTCTTTACATCTCTTACTAGAGACTAGCGCCTAACTGTAAGTTTCGAACTAGAGTCTCACTCTTATCAATCTCAAATTCCGCTGTATTTGAAGAAACTAACAAAGAACTTCTTATCACTTTCTCCCCCATCCTACACGTCCCGGTATTTCTCATCATCATCACTTTCAAAGCACTTCTTCTTCTTCTTCTCTAGAACCACCAAAGTCACACAGTGCGAGCGGCTCTTTTTGCTTAAATCAGCTTTTTACTCTTGAAAAACTTCTTCAGATACAAAACCTGCCACACACCCATACCCACTAGTACAAGGATGGAAATGAAACTAAACCAGAGCACACGTGAGTTTGTCGACTCATTCGTGTTCCGCATCATGGCTTCACGCTCCCGCATATACAGCATTTCTCGATGAATTTCATCCACCGCGTCTTCCATCTTGCGTAGTTCTTTTTCCACTGGCATAAGGTGTTCTCTCTTAGCTACCTCAGTATAATCCTTTGCCTCAACACCATGTTTAAAGTCCAACAGAACACGCACAGATTTGTCATTGTTGTTACGAAAGCACACGGCATAATTACCACCAGTATTTGCCGTAAATGAAAACTTGTGGATATCATCAGATGACGTATCAATATTAACGTCCTGCTTGATCAACTTACGTAGTGGATCGTTGATAACGATGGAGACATCCGATGGACCACGTCCACTCCCAATCACGTCGTAATACACCACCACAAGACTTTCCTGAGCCACTTCATCACTAAGACACTTTTCAGATCGACGAAGAACATCAAATTGCACGGCATTCAATGAAAGAGCACTCATCATGAGCAGTAGCAGTGTCAACATTGTCATTTTTGGCTCGAGGATTAGCGTGTGGTTAAGGTCTTTTCCCCCTGTTTGTTTTAGTAGAATTTACGATTATTTTATTTAGATAATAATAAAATGATATTGATGTGGACTACACTATTAGGATTTTCGGAATTCAATTTAGTAGTTTCGGAATTTAGCTGCTTATAAACTACCGATACTACCGGTATTAGATCTCATGAAGTCGGTTTATAAATACGGGTTCAGTAATAAGACGGCCTTTCGTTTGCTGCTTTTGCTTTATGTCTTCATTTCACTCTTTCAAAGGACATTTTGGTCAGCGGTACGCAGATAGGCAAACTCGATGAACACTCGAGTGTAGTAAATGTGGCTTAAATATACCGTGTGGAACATCCTTGCTCAGTTAACTACCTCTGTAGTCCCCTTTCTCTCCGGTCCACTCTCCCGGACCTTGGATTCTCCACATTTCAAAAGCACTTAACCATAGGCACCCTGTGCAATTGTTCAACCGTACAGCAGTTTAAGTACGCAAATGTCTTCACCATGTTCGTCACGTAAGTCATTTTGCTTTCTTTCTACTGGATGTTTCTCGTCTGATTTCTTGTGATTCCAGCAATGTGTTCACCCGGGTCAGACTCACCGCCTGGATAACCGACCTCGGTCTTCCCCTCGCCTCCGGTCTAACCTTGCCACGACCTATTGGAGCCAGAACTTTCGCCGACGAACTTGGCCGAGGCTGTCGACGACAAGGGTCACCAGTCGCCGCTGATCCTATGATCGTGTATCCCGGCCGTAGATGCCAATAATGAGTACCCAATAGTTGCCCCTGCTCCACTGGCCGCCTCGGAAATTGATTCGCCTACCACGCTGGACAACTTCTCCGTTATACACCAAGCCCTGCATGTAACGAAGTTACATGAAGGTGTGTATTTTACATACACCAATGTGGTGTGGCTGTACCTTGGGTACATTAGTAGGTTTGATGTGACCGTACCTAAGGTACGAAGGGTCGCATTGTGGCAGAGAGCCACGTGGTCACTATACTTAGTTAAGTATAGTGACGATACATATTTGCATAATAATATACTACAAAGCCAGTAAATAGTGACTATTACTAAGTATAGAGTAGGTGCTTCTATATTTAGTGCTAAAAGATAAACATAAATATCAATCAGTTTCAAACCTGCTCTGTATAGCACTAGTTGCTAGAGCGTTCTTATTCCTTATAGGAATTTTATCTTTGATACTATTCTCTTGGAGACGCGGTTGCTTGCAACCAAAGGCATAAGTGTCTTAAGCTAGCCTTGGGAAGGGTTAAGAACCCTAATACATACAAGCTCTTGGATCTTATCTTCATTTGCACGTAGTACATAAGTATATTGGCTACAGTAGCTCGGCTACATCAGGTAGCACGTGTAGTCAATCACGCACCTGGGTTTGCGACTACTCCTCTGTGTGAGAATGGACAACGATGAGATGTCAGCGGTTGGCCTGTCACAGGCACAACAGGAAGGGTTGCAGAAGTTGCTCCCTATCCTTGGCCCTAAGGGCGTGGAGTACCTCTTCGCCCAAGGCAAAGAAGAGTTTATCAAACGTATTCGTATGCTTGATGAGTATAATAAAGCTCTAGTCGAGCATGTAAAGGGCACAGATGCCTTCTTCTGCGCCTTCGTCTATGGCGACTATGGCGCAGGAAGTGGTCCGCAGACCAAAACCATACATACGGAAGTCGATAAGTTCGACGGCAAAGAAGGTAATAACCTTATGCTGTAGTTCCGACAGGTAGAGTCGGCTATGTCTATAGCTGACATCACCTATGAACCGTACCGTGTGGGTTTGCCACGGGAAAAGTTGGGTGGATTAGCCAAGCAGTGAGCGTTCACGTGCGGTGCATCACTGCAAGATGCATTACCAACATGAGCCAATCTGAAAGTTTAGATGACCCGGCAGTATGCAACGCCAAACCAGGCACACTGTAATCGATCGCAATTTTTGGCGCGTCGCCAAGGAAAGCGTGAGCTTGCGGCATATGTGCAAGAGTTGAGAACTCTCATTGCTGCCATGGTCATAGACCCTATGACTGAGGCAGTGACCGTCACGGCCTTTATGGAGGGCCTCCGAGTTGGCGTTGCCAGAACGGGAGTCTTACGGGTAAACTTGTCCTTATTTGAGGAAGCTGTTGGAGTGGCATGGAATGCCGAGACCAACTTTAAAGCCGATAGGCCTGCCACTTATAACGACTCGTCTGATGGGTCGGTACCCATGGACTGTAGTCAAGTGGAGGATGAAGAAGCTGAGCTTCATGCTGCGGAGAAGCAAATTTTGTGCAGATGTTATATATCTGCAAGAGCACAGGTCATTTGATGGCAAAATGCCCTGCAAGAAAGGCATATTTGGCCTCGAAGGGCCGACGCCCTATGGGTAAACCTTCTGGTTTGCCGCGGGGAAACAACGGAGCCCAGTAGGCGCGGGGCGCCCTACTGGGGAAGAACTGAGTTCTGTTGAACCTCTAGGAGGTAGAAGTAAACAGGGCCCAGAACCAAAGAGACCCGAACTCTCAAAAACGGAGCGAGAATGAAAAAATGCAAGAAAGGCTTGCTAGTCGTCGAAGGGACGGTTAAGGGCTTTGATAAGTCATGGATCATTTGATCGATTCGGGGGCATCGGGCAATCATGTGTGCCGTGCCACCGTGAAAGGTAGCCAGCAGTACACTGACGCGCTTAGAGCGCGTGAGCGCGACACAGTCACAGTTCGCTTAGCAACGGGTACGCGTGTTACGGTACCAAAAGTCCCGGTGGACTTAAATGTAAAGTTCTTGGACTTTAGCAGCATGGATCGCTGTTTGGTAACCCTGGATGCGAGGTATGACCTCATCTTAGGCATGGCATGGCTAGAACGTCATGAGCCATGGATTGATTGAAGGTTGAAGGCCTTAGGCGCAACGCTCCTGGTGGGGCTCTCGAGAGCCCCACCAGTGGTGAAGCATTTCACGAACTGGGAGGTCAGAGAACCAGTGGATCAAAGAGAAAGGGACTTGCCAAGAAGGAGCGACCGTTGGGTAAGGGACAGTGAGACCAGGCGCTAAAGGGGACGAGGAAAGACCGTTGAATGAGAATAATTCACGGTCAAAGTGTGCTAGTTAGCCACCATTCAAAGGATTAATTGCGGTTAGCCCGGTGGACCACGGTTCCTCAAGGTGGACCCCGGCCCTTCAAGGTCGAACCTGGTCTATCATTGGTACACCTCCACAAAGATTGATCTTGGCCCTTCGGTCGATGGGCTCTCGGCCCCGGTCCCTGAAGGTAGACCTTGGTCCTTTATCAATGGACCTCGGTCCTTAGTCGATAAACCTTGGCCTTTCGGTCGATGGACTCTCGTCCCGGTCCCTGAGGTCGACATCGGTCCAGAGGTCCAGATACCCTAGCCAAGCAGAATCAAGAATCAGGTCTCGGAGTTAAGATAGAGTAAAGGAGTCAAAAAATAGGACTATATCAAACACTACTCAATTTGTGATCTACGTAGCACGCCTCCGTCGTGATCTCAAGGAACTTACATACGTCTACCCACCTGTTCCGGGAAGGGATAATTCTTGGCCCCACAGTCGTGTGGTAAGAGTCAAGTGCGAATAGAGCTCCAGGATACATTTGGCCTGTGGTTCGTCTGAGTAGCACCCACCAATTGATCCTCTATCGAAAACGGTCTCCCTACCCTAGTGGTCCGGGAGCAAGTTAGGTCCAGGCGGTTAAAACCCCTGAGATATCAAGGAAAAGGCCAGGGTTGAGTATCTTCCCTGAAGAATTTGGTTATAAGCCCACCCTCGACCTAGTCGACCGAGTGGCCACCTACTAGCCGAGTAAAGTATACCCACTCGAGGCACCCCAAGGTCGACCTCTCTCAAGGCCGACATCACATCTCAACCAAGTCCTCCGAAGAGTGCAACCCGACAGCCGACGGGTACACAAGGTGAGAGAAGGTCTATACACGGCATAGTGTACCCCCTTCAACAGTCGGCAGTCCGGCACAGTGAGTGGCTTGGGGTCTCATTACGCAGTTTTGAGAACCCACTCCACTACAGTGGTGCGCGTGCCCGGATCTTCGGTAGACGCGGGATATCACCGCGAGTCCCAAGAAGATGAAATGTTCAAGCAAAGATTGAGGAAAAGGCCGAAGAGTCACTGGAAGACCGATCGCCAGTGACCGCACAAGGAAACAACAAAGGATCGAAGAACCGACCGGACCTTGGGAGGGACCTGTTCAATATGTTCAAGGTTGAACTTATTGAAGAGAAACCGAAATACCCTCCCTGTGTCCTCGTTGAGGACACCTTGGGTCATGATATCTATCATGCCCCAGAGGACAATCAGTCAAAGGTGAAAACTGATAGACTATTGTCCCCAAACAACTAAGTACATACAAAAACTACAAAAAATTACGATCGCCATGTCCAAGCCGACCAAGCCCCGGATAAACGCACCAGGTGACACCAAGTCGGTAGGCCCCTAGACCTCATTACCCTTGACCTAGTCGGATGCTGACGTGACCATGGCCTGCCATCGAATCAAGCTTGACGCGTTCTCGGAGAGCGACCCCGTCACCAAAGCCCTCGAGATCCGACTGCTGGGTCAGCTCAGTGGACCTGTGTCAACCCTTCCCAAGCTGAGGACGGTGACAGACGCGATCAACACGCTCGTGACCCTTCTTCGCGAGGCGGGTATGATCGCAGGAAAATTCGAGCCTGCAGACTTGTTTTCCCTGGGGTTCAACAATATCAAGGCCACGTTAGAGATTCTACACAAATGTCTGGGGATCCTTGTGGGAAAACCCCCAGTACTAATCGACTCACCTCCTGCGACCGCCGCAAAAGCACCGTCTGACGACAGCCAGATGACCCTGCAAGACATCGAGGTCCACCCTCGAGAGCAATGGTAGACCGAGGACCCATGGTCTATGCGAGGACTATCACAGACCACCTTGCCTCAGGGTCCTCAGGTCCCTGCTAAGCAGTCATCGCGAGGGTCGCCCGTCGCTAGTCACGTGGGCCGAATGCCACTAGGACCAACTGGCATGCCACTACTGCAGGCCCGAGCGGAGAACGCGGACGATGAGGAGTGCGAGCTCACGAAACGGCAACGCGTGTACAGCCAAGGGAAAGTCTGGCTTCTGATAGGTCTAATTTTCGACCAATCAGAAATGAGCCAAGACCAGTACCGAATTATACCTCGTCACGTGACGGAGTTGCCCGGGGAGGAGTGCTTACCAACCCGGTAGGTAATTTACAGGCATAATTCGACGCGGCGATGGCAAAATTCCTACAAGAACGCCAAGTACCGCAAACTCACATCGATGGAAGTGCGGCCAGAGGACGACAGAAAGCGCAAAGGTCAACGACCCAGCAGGGCCCAAGTGCAGGTATGCAAGTTGCAAGAGACTGAGGGATGACCGATGTGGAGATAAAATCGGTCGGTTCATGTGAATACGACCCAGATGACATAGACCTCGATGGACCTCTGGCTAGAATGGCCAATGCCACTCTGGGACAGGTGCCCAACATAGTCCCTCGTATCAAGTTTTCAGCGACCTCGGATCTAAAGAAGTTTCATGGAAGAGACCAAGATGAGGACCGAGCACGCAGCTGGGTGACCACTGTGAAGACCGCGTTCACGAGGGATCAAGCACCAGATGGGAAAAGTGTCTCGTTATGGAGAATTATTGACTGGACCTTCCCAGAACTGGCATCGTCAATTAGGTCGCTCTGTTCGACTTGATCCGTCTGTGGTACAACCCTACCAAGCACGCTGGGATGTTGCCGGAGAAGGTCAATAGATGCTAGATTAGGACGCGCGCCAGGTTTGAATCTGGTACGAGCCGAGCGTTCTAATTGCTACATCTTTGCCATGTGGAAAAGCAGCCCAAGGGAGGAAGGGGCATACAGGATAACTCGATGGGAAATATATATCAAAGTTTGAACGTTACCCTAGGGTCCATGTTGCTTCATCTAGTGCATCTAATGATTTTGCTCGAAAAAGTGCAGTTTGGAGTTGGACCTACTGCCGGGCGAGTCGAGGGGGTATTGGAAATACCATGCTCCTACAAAATGGTTCGGACAGGCCAAGGCCTCGGGGAAGATTCACAACGATCGAGCTAACTTGTTGTTCGATACTGGCGCCGAGATATCCATCTTGGATATCGCCTTTGCTCGTAAGGCTACCAGATTGACGAAAGTGAGCGACAAGAATGTGTTGGTATCGGGGAATTCGTGTATACCACGAAAGGACGTACCCGCATCAAGGTCACCCTGAACGGAAACTAGGTATACATCGTTAAGGTGTGAGTGGGCACAATGTCGGGTCAGGATGCAGTTTTAGGCATGGATTTCATGGTCCTAGCCGGTATCCGACTGGATCTGGTGGATGGGACACTATGTCTTCCCGATGAGGTTCGAGTCCAGTTATCAGGACGAAGAACTCTTAACAATAACCGGGTATCAGATGTGAAGTTGGGTCGATGCGTGCAGATACCGGCCGGAGGGTACGAGGAAGTGCCTCTAAAAAGGTAGACCTCGCACCAATGGAAGGTATGGGTCACAAGGGGGAGAACGATGGATCACGACTGTGAACCAAGGGGTAGGAAGTCGGAAGTTCCTGAAACTAATGTCAGTGCCCAACCCCTGATACTACACGAGGACACCAAGATAGGTATGTGGCTAATGAAGGACCAAGTACCAAGGGCGCAGGGTTTTGCGTCGGTGGGGTCTCAAAGATATGCCGAATGGATAAACCTGGTGTATGGATCTACCGCCGACCAGTTCGACTATCAGGAGGACCTTACGGGGAAGGATGAAGGGCCATTGGTGGAGGTACCACAGTACAGTACTCCATCCAGAATACAATAGAGACCAAGGGTACCTGCTCCAATAATGACTATGGTATTCATGCCCAAGACCAATCAGGCAGACCAGGTAGACCCAGGTCGACCAAGTCGATCAGGTAGACCGGGTAGACCCTCAGGTCGACCAAGTCGATCAGGGAGACCATCAGGCCGTCCAGGTCGACCAGATGGACCAGACGGAAGAAGGTGAAGGACCGTTGGTAGAGTCACCACCAGCGGATGACTAAGTGTGCACGTTCAAAAGTGGGGAACTCTGGGCCGAAGATGTAAGCCAAGGGTGGTCTATCATACCGGAGGTGGAACTTTCACCCATGAGTATCAAGTTGGAAGATATACAGATTTCTGACTCTGTCGGAAACACTACAGAAGAGGTGGACCGACTGAAACAAATTATATGGAAAGACGACATCTACTCATGGGAATGGGTAACACCTTACCAGAGGCTGCTCGAGGAGCTATGTGTGACATTGATGTGAATAATGCCAGGCCGATTGCACAACGTGTACGGAAGGTGGCTCCTCAGTTCAAAGAAAAGTTGGCCGATCTGATCAAAAGGGAATATTATCTGAGAAGATCATCCAGCCCTCTACCTCGCCATGGTCCAGACCAATCGTCATTATTGTGAAGAAAAATGGGGTTGATATCAGGCTGTGTATTGATTATCGGTTGGTGAACGAATTGACCCATCTTATAGTCTTCCATATGCCTCTGATCAGCGAATTGTTTGAGGACCCGAACCTAGCATTGTGGTACTGCTCCCTGGACATGGCAAGTGGTTTTGGGGTCGTCGGCATGACCAAAAGGGCGAGAAGGATCTCAGCTTTTGTCACCCCATTAGGGTTAATCGAATGGCTGCGGATGCCTTTTGGACTCAAGCATGCGCCTCAGATATATCCGAGACGATTGGATAATGCTTTGTATGGGTTTTTACGTATCTCTCAAGGAGCTGGTACAGAGGAGACCGAAGACTTGTTTGCGATGGGGAAGCCTGATGTAAAGTCGGGTCCCTCGGTACTGGGTCGGCGGTCCTACATAGATGACATTCTGATACGCCAAAAGGACCTCCAGTCGACGACACTCAAAACCATGCAATCGTTCTCTCGGAAGTCTGAATTACTATGGTAGATTCATTGAAGATTATGCAGTGTACGCATCGATCCTCTATGAGTTACGGGAGGTGGATTTTTACGCTTGGCGGTGTAAGCTGAGGACGAATGACAGTTTGGTGGCTAAGGCAGAAGACAAGGAGAAGTTGTCCAGGGTCCAAGTAGCTTTAGCTATGCTCAAGAATAAGATTGCCATTGCACCTATCTTGCGACACTTTGACCCGTCCAAGGAAGCAGTAATTATCGTTTATGCAAGTGAATGGGCCATATCCGCGTCGTTGGTACAAGACCATGGTGGCATCCTAATGCCGGTGAATTTTACGAGTCGGGCCCTAAAAAAAGGCCAACGAATTAAACTACAGTGCGTGGAGAAAGAAGTGCTGAGTTTATTGCGGATGATGGAAACTTGTTTTACAATGTTGGTCACTCGACACCTCAAGGTCCTGACGAGGCATTCTACATTGGCGTGGCTAGTCAGGTCTACGGAGTTACAGGGACGTCTTGGTCATTGGGCTTCCCTCTTGTCCCAATGGACTATGCAGATCGTTAAGTGCAGGAAGGGCTAGGACCAAGTACTGGGGGCGCTCGCAGTCAGTAATTACCCCTCGCAAAAGTGTGGACTCGTATTTGTCGTCAATTGCCCCCAAGAAACAGGTGCGGCAAGTGGTCGACCTCATGTGTGGATTGCGAGACAGGGAAATGAGGACCTACTCTGCAGGGCAAGACTCCAGGAAATGTCGAAGCAACATACCCTTTCCAGATTATAGCGATGGATAGTATTCCCTCTCTGCCCAGGTCGCACAGAGGAAATACCGAGTTACTGATTTGGGTCGACCTGTTCACGGGGTATGTGATGTCCAAGGCTAGTGCGTCGCGAACGGCCCATACGGTAGCTGAAGGGTACGAAGAATGCGTTTTTCGCCGTTTTGGTGCTAGCGAGGCAATCCGCCACGATCGACAGCCAGGGTTTGTGTCGGATTTCTTTCGAGCGTTTAGTCGCATGGTGGGCCAGCGTCAACAGACTACCATGGCCTATCGACCTCAGTCGAACGGTACCGCGAAGAGGATGGTTCAGACTCTGACTAGATCCATCAAGATGTATGTCTCTGATGTCGGACAGCAGCATTGGGACGAGCATGCAGAACGACTAACGTTTGCGATGAACACCGCGTAAGACCGAGCCCGGAAGGAGAAACCGTTCTATCTGGTCCATGGTTAGGATTCTAGAACCCCCTCAAGGCTACCTTACCTGTGGTAAATACGCGACGTCGAGGATCTGGACCGCGTAGATGGAGATATCATATTCAGCAACAATATTAGCGAGCGAGAGCAAAGGTGAATGAGAATCTACGAGCGGCCAATTAAGCTCGGATACTAGCCCATAACGAAGAGATGGTCGACCACAAGATCCAGCCAGGAACTCAAGTATGGCTCTACCTAGACCGCGTGAAAGAGGGTCACGCCAAGAAATTGGCCCACCACTGGCATAGACCGTTTCGAGTTCTAGAATTGGTGGGAGAGGACGCAGCACGTTTGGAAACTCGAGGCACGGAGTACAGGTAATTTTCCAATTGTACATCTGTCCAAGCTCAAGAGGGTTACCGAGTTCCCCGACCGACCGAGTGCCATGTTAGAGACAGACGAAATAGATCGGGTCGAATTTGTTGAATGCCTGTTGCCGGAGGACAGATGGACAAGAGAGATGGAAGAAGGAGAGTACAAGGTCGAGTAGATTTTGGAAGCCCGCACTGGAAAAAAGGCGCACTACGGGAGACAACAACGATATCTCCTCGTCCGATGTAAAGGGTATGGAGACCCACATGGGTGGATGAATTGGATTTAAATTGCGGTGCCTTACTTCGGGATTTTTGAACGCAAGGAGACAAGGAGAAATTGTTTCGAAGCAATGCAAAATCATGAGGACTAGAGGCAGAAGCCGAGGTTTTTGGATGGTCGACTAGAGTACATAGCGGGTATACCTCGCCTTCGGAGATTGGCCTTGGCCTATCATTGGTAGACCTTGTTCTTTCGAGGTTGACACCTGCTCCATTGTTGGTAGACTTTGGTCTTTCAAGGTAGATCTTGGTCTTGCGAGGTTGACCCTGGTCCATCAGTAGTAGACCTTGGTACATCATTGGTAAAACTTGGTCTTCTGAGGTCGACTCTGGTTCACCATCGATAGACCTTGTTCTTTTGAGGTGAATTCTGCTCTCTGTTGTGGTGAAGAAGGCGAGGTGACATAAGGTTGGAAGGTATAAGGGAAGCTGATTTTCAAGACAAAACTGAGAGGAATATGAACGAAAAAATTTTCAAGTGGAAATACCTACGGGGTGGGGACGAACTTGGTCCGGAGACGTGGTACCGAGTATCCAGGATGGGGATCCGACGAAAGCCGATACTGGGTGATCCAAGGGTAGGTGGAGTCGGAGATCTTCAGGACTTCCAGCAAATTGGCGGGATCCGACCCTCCCCCACAACCTGGAAACCAGTATACCACGCAGCGAGGTTGAGGAAGGTGCCGGAAGAAGGGATCAAGCAGGATGTCGATATCGCGCCGACCGTCGCTCGTCCCTTTGAAGATTATTTCGACGACCCCTCGCCACGCCCGAAACGCACGACCACGACGTTTCTTTTGCGCGTTATAGTACGACGAGAGGAAGGTGCTGGCGCGCGCTTGATTCCCAGAAATTTATAGGCAAAGAGTGGCCTCACAAATCGCTCGGCTGTGATCTTAGTCGAAACGCAGGTAGACCGCCTCCGACTCCGCGAACCAGCCCACTGGCTGTAAAGATACAGAAGAGGTCGGAACTCGAGCTGACAGCCATGGTCGGGTGACCAAGAGGCTCTGGAGCATTGAAGATCTGACCAACGACGGCTTCCGCTTGGAAGGTCGATCGACCTTCCCGTCTGGCGGACCGAAACAGCCCAAGGCAGTTCCAGGCGGTCGACGAAGTTGCTAGGGGTCATCGTCACGATACTCAACGAGCTGACCAGGTCGACCGACCAAGGCGCTGCCTCCGCTGCAGTGAACGATTTCACCTGCGTATACCCAAGGATGAAGCCACCTTTCGGAAGTGTAGGTGACTTACCTGTGGCGGAGTGCGCTTTGTCCACTGTTGAGGGGGCCTTCTTTCCCGGAACCGACTCGGTCTTTGAGTCAAAAGATCCGAGCATGGCTCAGAATAATTCTGGACCCGGAAGAGTAACCGGTTGGGGAACATAATCAGTCGATGCAGCTGAGGGCAGCGGATCGGTTGGCGTGGAGCGACGCCGGGATGACCACGACCGAGCTAAGGTCGCCCAGACCACTTCGCTGAAGTCGCTGCAGTGTCGTCGTCCGGGTTAGGTGAAGAAGCCGAAGGTAGATCACGGGAGCTTCCCGACTTGGGAGCTGACGAAGCGGGAGTGCTGGTGGTACTCGACTTGGTAGACTTGGAGACATTGGCGGTCGTCTCAGCCGATGGGCGTTGAGGTCGCTTACCTGACACCGGTGTAGGAGGCACTGTGGAGGTAGTCACAGGAGGGACGACGGGATCCTTGAGTGGATTTGTGACGCAATCCTCGTGCTCTAACTCCACCACCATGAGAGCGTATCGGCTCTGGAGGTAGTCAATTCTATACCGCAAGTGATCCACCATCGCTCTCTCATGCTGTAGACCCTCTCGCAACTGGACCACGAGGTTGTTTGTGTCTAGCAACTCTCTCTTGAGGCGCTCACACCTGGCGGTCCAGCAGGCGTCGGGGGCGAGGACGGAGGTAGGTCGACCCTCGCACGCCTCAATTATGTGGCCATACGCGCTTAGGCGGTTCTGTAGGTCGCGAAGCATCTGATGTACGCTATGGGTTCACCCATCGCAGCCTCTCATCACCTACGGCTTCGGAAGAAACCGTCGTGGACTCCCTTGGTCCTGGCGCCCGGAGAGAAGTGCCGATCGGCATTCGGGATGGAATCTGGGCCTCTGGGTCAGTAGCGAGTGCAGGAGTGACCAAGACCGACTCCTCAGGTGGTGGGTCTACCCCAGAGAAAAGAACAGCTAAAGTCACATCAAGTCAGATAACAGATATCAATCACCAAAAAAGCTAGGAGTACTTACCGGATGCAGAATTCGAAGGCATTCGCGTGTTCAAGCGGCTGTACCATTGACCAAGTGCAGAGGGTGACTGTAGTGAAGCATTTCACGAACTGGGAGGTCAGAGGACCAGTGGATCAAAGAGAAAGGGACTTGCCAAGAAGGAGCGACCGTTGGGTAAGGGACAGAGAGACCGGGCGCTAAAGGGGACGAGGAAAGACCGTTGAATGAGAATAATTCACGGTCAAAGTGTGCTAGTTAGCCACCATTCAAAGGATTAATTGCGGTTAGCCCGGTGGACCACGGTTCCTCAAGGTGGACCCCGGCCCTTCAAGGTCGAACCTGGTCTATCATTGGTACACCTCCACAAAGATTGATCTTGGCCCTTCGGTCGATGGGCTCTCGGCCCCGGTCCCTGAAGGTAGACCTTGGTCCTTTATCAATGGACCTCGGTCCTTAGTCGATAAACCTTGGCCCTTCGGTCGATGGACTCTCGTCCCGGTCCCTGAGGTCGACCTCGGTCCAGAGGTCCAGATACCTTAGCCAAGCAGAATCAAGAATCAGGTCTCGGAGTTAAGATTAGAGTAAAGGAGGTCAAAAAAATAGGACTATATCAAACACTACTCAATTTGTGATCTACGTAGCACGCCTCCGTCGTGATCTCAAGGAACTTACATACGTCTACCCACCTGTTCCGGGAAGGGATACTTCTTGGCCCCACAGTCGTGTGGTAAGAGTCAAGTGCGAATGGAGCTCCAGGATACATTTGGCCTGTGGTTCGTCTGAGTAGCACCCACCAATTCGATCCTCTATCGAAAACGGTCTCCCTACCCTAGTGGTCCGGGAGCAAGTTAGGTCCAGGCGGTTAAAACCCCTGAGATATCAAGGAAAAGGCCAGGGTTGAGTATCTTCCCTGAAGAATTTGGTTATAAGCCCACCCTCGACCTAGTCGACCGAGTGGCCACCTACTAGCCGAGTAAAGTATATCCACTCGAGGCACCCCAAGGTCGACCTCTCTCAAGGCCGACATCACATCTCAACCAAGTCCTTCCGAAGAGTGCAACCCGACAGCCGACGGGTACACAAGGTGAGAGAAGGTCTATATACGGCATAGGGTACCCCCTTCAACAGTCGGCAGTCCGGCACAGTGAGTGGCTTGGGGTCTCATTACGCAGTTTTGAGAACCCACTCCACCACAGAGTCATGAACACACCTCTGCTAGGAAGCACAAGCGCTTTTGGCGCGGATATTGGTTTGAGTCGGTCAATATGTTGGATGTCGGGTCATCCGACTTTGTATACAATGCTATTGTCGAGAACAATATTCTTGGGTGAGGCCCAAGGACTGATGATAGTGTAGTTGAGAACTCACTAGATGGCACATATGACATGTGTCAGGAGAATGATTGTTACATCATTAAACACCGTGAGTGGTGTTGGTGTGTGCAAGCCAAGATGTCAGGACACGAGTCCAAGTGACATGAGTGACGAGGAACTGACCCTGGAGGGCCGGGTGAAGTCACAAATGGATGTTGTCTTTGAAAACAACGAGGTGCATGCACCTAACGACGAGGTACTGACCCATGAGAGTGGGGTTCAGTCAGTAAACGAAGTGGTCTTTGACCTTGAGGTGTGTACACCTATGGACGCTAATGATGCGTCGGATGCTGAGAGCATCCTGAGTAGCGATGATGATATCGTGAGTGACGGTGATAGCGAAAAGATATATGCACTCGTCAATGGTTTGGCTGGGAATGTTGAAGAGCCGGTGACTCTTTCAGCTGGGCCCGCAGTAAGTGCTCTGTTAGAGCTGGACGGGCTGTCTTTTGCCGAGTTTTGCAGTGCCTCACAGGCAGGCGAAATCGCCGAAGTGGTCGTTTTACGACCTGAGGGGGAGTTAAGCTCCTCATCGCTTTTGGATAAAGCAGTACTTGAGGATACCAAGAAGGCGCTGAATGCGCGCAGTGGATCGCAGATCTTGAATGACCCTTCGGATCCTTACTTTCCTTTGTTGAAGGAATATGGTGATGTTGTCTCTAAAGAACCGCCTAAGAGATTACCTCCGGATATATGTGTACGTCATGAGATTGACTTGGTTCCAGGAACCAAATACTATGTGATGCGACAGTGGCCGCTGCCACGAAAGCAATTTGACGTCGTTTACGAGTTCTTTCGTGCAAAGCACGCGGCTGGCATGGTGCGTGAGAGTAAGTCTCCTCACTTTACGCCCACGTTTTGCGTGAGATAGCCTAATGGGAAGTGACGAATAGTGCATGCTTAAAATATGATGAATGCAGCCACTATCCCGGCTCAAACACCGATTCCTCGCAAGGATGTTCTCCAGAACAATATGGTGGGATGTACGATGTGCAGTGCTCTCGACTTAGTCGATGGATGTTACCAACTGCTCATGCTAGCTAGTGATATCCCGCTGACAGCGGTCAGCACTTCGATTGGTATGCTCTGGGAGTGGTTGGTGATGTCCAAGGATGTCTAACGCACCTGCAACGTTCAATCGTCTAGAGACACAGTTGTTTCGGCCCCATAGGGCGTATGAAGAGACATACTTTGACGATATATTCGTCCGCAGTCGAGCCGAAAATGGAAAGACTGATGTGGAAAATCACATCGAACACCTGCGATCTGTGCTCGGTGCATGAGGATGCATAAGTAATATGCTAATATTGACAAATGCATCTTCGGTGCGGAAGAGATTTCCTTATTGGGATGCTTCATTGGGAAGCGAAGAATCCGGGAAGACCCTGTTAAGGTCAAAGCCATAGCGGATTGGCCGGTTTCGAGGAGCCAGAAGAACCTCCGCAAGTAGTTGGGCTTGGCAAATTACTTGCATAAGTATAGCCACAACTACGCGGAGGTGGCTAGGCCATTATCAAATCTCCTTAAAAAGGATGTGGAATGGTGTTGGAACACCGAGCATCACAAGGATTTTGAAGCCATTGAGGAGTGTCTCCTTCAGGCGCCAATTCTGGCCCTGCCTGATCCTGATCGCCCGTTTAGCGTCGTGTGTGAAGCTTCGGAAATTTTCATTGGCAGTGCACTCTTGCAAGTTGACTCTAAGGGTTGAGAACGTGTCATCTCGTTTGAGTCTCGTCAGATAAAGCTGCGGAGAAAAACTATCCAGTTAATGATAAGGAACTATTTGCGACGAAGTATGCCCTTCTTTAGTTCAGGGTACACCTGTTGGGCTCAAAGCCGTTTGTGGTCTATACCAATCATGCGTCGTTACGCACAGTCACTCAGTCGCCTCATCTCTCGCAGACCATGGCTCGTCGGCTCTCCTTTTTTGCGAGTATAAATTCGAGGTGAAGTCGTACTCGTTGTGCTATCGGGGCTGCTCCAACAACGTCAATGCCGCAAACAGCTCCACGTGCAGCCGGAGGTAATGCGTTTCATTTTCTTATTTAAAGGTAACGGCTTCTCCAGATCAGCTAGCGTAGCTGTTCTTGATCAGTTGTAAGAGGTATACATGTATCGCCGACTTGAATATCAGCGATCGTCACTTCTACCGTAGGGGCGACCACACCTCTGATAGGTCAATCTCTTCCAACATCCACGATCACTATGCTTGACCGACGTTCACAGTAGGACACGGATTCGGCGATCCAGCTTGATTGTTACCATTACTATGTTGGGACCTTTTCTTCCTGATCCACGATCTGTGGGACCCTTCGTGCGATCCGCTGAAGCAGCGACGCAAACGTTTCGTTAATCCGCATCTGAATCCAATCCATTAGTTTCTTAATCTGATTCTCGGCTGTTACATTCAATATGAATCGATTGCACTGCGCGGGCAGGTTTTGATGGTGTTGGATAGGGTGGGATTGCAGATCGCTGGCGAAACTTGCTCAATCTCATAGATGCTTTACCTTGACGAGACATCATACGTTGATACGCACGTAGCGTTTCCTCCATGGCATCTGCATTTTCCAATCGTAATAGCGTCAGCTCAAATTCGCGATCATCCAAAGTTTCGATGTAATGTACTACATGTTCCCGACGAGCAGTGAGTGATCCATCTCGTAGTGAAGCCTCTCTTTCGCTCCCGCCACGTTCAATCGATACAGATACTCCAAATGAGCTTCATCTGATTATTTCCACGAATGATAATAGTCTGGCAGATACACCATATCCTTCATACTGAATCATGAAACTTTACAAGAGTGATTTCCAAGTGTTGCGCGACGATCTGATTGACTGGGCATACGAGTTTCAAGCCAGTACCGTAAGTGAATAAAAAAAACAAGCACTTGTCCACATCTAGTGCCTGATCGTGTAGGAACGCAGACATGACTTTGCTGATCCAATTTCTGGCTCAATCTTTGTCCTTGTCTCTTCCGGTAAACTTTATCAGATCTGCAATCGCCGAGGCTCGAGTACGCTGAGTAATAACTCCTCCTCGACATAGTCTCTGCAGTCGCTTTAACGGTCGTCGAGGATCATCCAGGCCACGATCGTCAGGATCGTACTCGTGTGAACGCCGAGCACGTGATCCCACTGATTCCATCTCAATATCCGGAACGCACAATCGGCAATCCGGGGGATTCTTGATCGATCATCTGGAGCGATTATCCCCTGTCTGGTCTGTTTTTCGCAAACAAACTTCTCATAGCAGCATCAAAATACGATCGTAACTGGCCGGTTCTATACTTTCAAGCATGGGTTTGATACCTGATCGCGGCTCGGCATTGATACGAATCTTGCGATCACGCAATGATGCTGCACCTGTAGGTCCGGGTGACATCCTTTTAATCTTGTTCGACTCTTCCGAGTAGGCTTCAGATTCTGCCGAGGCGAACTGCATAGATCCAGTGTGGTACTCATTCGTATTGTCTTGTTCCTGTTTGTTCAGGTGATCCGTCAGTTTCTTCACACCAGTCATAGGAACTAACTTCTCAAACAGCGATCGCGCTGCGTCGATCACCTAATCGTGATTGCAATCGAGTAGTTTGTGGGCTTCGAACGATCCAGCAGCGAAACCAGCATCTTGTAACAGCTGCATCAGCTGGAGGATCTTGTTCAACGTGTTCGTCATCGGTGTCGGTGTCAACACTGGACCTTTCAACGCTCCGATCAGCTTTGGCTTCATGATCTTTAGCACAGGATCATTCAGCAATAGCGCATACAATTCTTTCCAATAAAACTCGTGGCTTTATGATCCAGCTGCCATCCCTCCCACTTAATACTATCGCCTTCATCCACAAACTTGAACGGACGTGCATGATCCAGCAACTTCACTTGGTCATCTTGATCCACAGACTTGACTGGATCGCCATGATCGGATGACTTGACTGAATCATACTGATTCGATTCTGCTGCTCGAAG
>CAKKTJ010000227.1:0-17655 GCA_920618645.1 Peronospora belbahrii | reverse complement strand
CGTACCTAAAGTACGAAGGGTCGCATCGTGGCAGAGAGAGCCACGTGGTCACTATACTTATTTACGTATACTGACTATGCCTGTTTGCATAATAATAATGGGCTATAGAGCCAGTAAATAGTGACTAGCACTAAGTATAGAGCAGGCGCTTCTATATTTAGCGTTAGAAGATACACATGAAAATACATCAGTTTCAAACCTGCTCTACAAGCACCAGTGCTTGAGCGTTCTATTCCATTAGAAGGAATCAATATCTTTGATACTAGTCTTTTTTGAGACCCGGATGTAACAACCGATAGACACGAGCTTACGAGCTAGCCTAGGAAGGTTTAAGCACCCATAGACGTAGAAGCTCTTTGAGCTTGTCTTCTCTGCACATAGTGAATAAGTAGCTTGGCTACAGTAGCTCGGCTACAGCGCGCTCGGGAATCGGACCTGGCACTTCTTTCGAGAGCGCGCAGCATCGCGAATTCGGCTGGCACCCACTCGTTCACCGTCGAATAGACGAACAAAATTTTGTCTTCAAATAATGCCACTACATCTACATCCATACAGTAGCCTCTTCCGTTATTTAGCAGCTATTCCAAGAACATTGCGCATGACAAAGCGTTCACAAGGGATTAACGAGGCCAATTGCAGTGTGGCGGACGTTTTGGGACCCACAACACGATGGACATTCCAGCGACGTAGGAATGGTGGTACCAGATACTCCACCGCATTAACACGTGACACTGTGCGTTCGTAGTGGCCGAACAAGGGTGACATCGGCTCACCTTTGGGAGATAGCGCCATGTGCATGATCGTCGGTTGCATCAACTTGGCATTCTGTTGAGGAAATCGCCTTGCAATGTCGAGTAAGAAGTAGCTGCCGATCAAGTGACCACTGACCACAAGGTACAGCGTTGGATCATTATGTAGTTCCTGCTGCAAGTAGAAAGCTTTGCGCTCTAGCTGCTCTTGCAACGTGAACACTCGTCCGTTGTTTTTCCACGGCATAGAGTGTCCACCAGCGTGTGACAAGCAGCAAATTTCATGACATCTTTCATGTTTCTTGACAATTGCCTCCATCAGTGACAAATAGTAGACCAAGACACCTGGATTACCTGGAATGACCAGTACCAGTGTCTTGTCTTGCTCGGTCTTGTATATGGGACAATACACGAGCGAATGAGCCTGTATTCCATCCTCTGTGAACAATACACCAAGCTTTAATTGGAGAGTGAGCTATTAAACTTGACAATATGGCATGATTGAGTCGCCATGAACTAAATTCTGCTTCAATGGGTGCGTTGATGCACGATGCACACGCAAGTAACCAGGACGACGATGAGAGACAAATCAAGCCAGTCCAAAGAAAAAGTAGAGCCAGAACGGTATGACGTTGAGCCTGTAGTTTGAAGTTTTGCTAAAAAAGACGCGATGTTAGGCGACATTGATAAGGAGACGACAGTATACGAGCAACTGTTGATGCGCTTTTTGAAGTAGACGTTTGAATTCAAAGCAATCACATTCGATTGAGGATACTGAACATGATTCTTATTGGTGAGAACAAAGCTTATCATGATTTGATAATAATACTCTTTTGTAGCTAAAAGGTACTTTCAAAAGTGAACCTTAAGTTAACATTCGTTTCCATAAACAAGTCCAAACATAAGGAGAATACGTGGAAATGTCACTTAAAATTCAATAAAACCCATGAAAAGTCATCAAAAAGCATTTCTAAATCTAAAAAAAGCGTAAAAGGAATGAAACAAAAGTCTTATTGTCATATTCTGAGCTCTTATCGGCGGCGTAGATTTGGTCTAAAGACAAGGCTGTATCTCGTGATATAGAGCCACATACTGCAGAATCTCAGACGTTGTTAATGGAGAACGTCATTTCTTCATTGCATGTGCTCAACTCTGTATCTTGTGAGTATTTGACGGCTGAGAACGATGCCGAACAAGAACAGATTGTGGAAGCGATGGCGCAAGTATTAGACTGGTTGCACAAGCAGATTACAGCGCTGTCATTAGGTACAAAAGGATTACATCACACAAATGAGGAAGAACAGACGTCAAATGAGCTGCTGTCGACGTTAAGAGAATTGCTACACGTGTTTTATCATTGGCACAAGCTACAGCAGAAGACGGAGGCATTGAATTGTAGGTTTTGGATGTTGTGGATAGAGTTGGGCGGCACTTTAGATGTCTTGCAGTCCTGTGAGATGAGTACAAACAAGGAGAAGAGTTGTGCTATGCTCATGATGACGTCACGTCCTCCACACGACTTTCCAACATCGAAGACGGACTTTAACAAGGAGATACAGGTGATGTTCAGTCAGCAATTGTGGGATGCCGTAATCGCTAAGCCGTTGTGTGAAGCTCCAAGTAGAGTTGTGAGTGATGCTGCGCCAAAGTTGATTGAAGCTTTTTGTTATTGGATGACTGCTGCTATGCATGAATACGACTTAGCATTTATTGTTAATATTGCTACTCCGCTTCGAGAATATCTCCATTCTCCTGCTCAAGTGGCGAATAGTTCGTTGCTGACAGATGCTTGGCTGAAAAATTGTGTGACCTCCGAGTGGGGTGCTGCTCCTATCACGAGCAACGCTGCAGGTGTAGCTGTTACCGCGCTTGTCTTAAGTGCTTTAACATCTGCTTTTCGGCCATTGGAGGTGGCGGGGTATCTAGAGTCGTTGAGAGCTACAATTGTTGACGAGCTGTCGCATCGGCCATTTCCTCAACCACACAGTGCAATTGCTGCGGTTGCTATGGCGCTTGGTCTGGCAAGTCTTGACGACGCTAGGTTTTCAAATAATTTGGAAGCTCAGTTACGATCAGGAAATGCGATGATTTTGAGTCAATTTGCGCTGCTAAGACTTCTCGGTTTGCCCCTAACGTCGACTCGCTTGAAACCATACGATGGCGTAACAATTTCTAATTATCAAATGGAAGTTCATCAGAGGGTAAAGGCTTTGGTAGTTGATTCGTCGCTCGCCGTCCTCCAAGACCTTTCGTTTCGGATGGCGGAAGTGTGCATTGAGGAGACGATTGCCTATTTCAACAGTTCGCTTGAAGCGTACATAGTCTTGATAAAATCCCTACAATCTGTTCTTCCGATAGACTTTTTTCGCCGACAAGTTTTACTCCAAGTCCAGTCGCCAGTTCCTCCTGCAGTCCATGATGAAAGCTTGCTCACCTCAGCAGCCGAAGTCGTGGAGTTTATCAGGAAATTGTATGAAGGCATCGCGCCGATTATGGAACTGTTATCATCCTGTAATCTCGTGCGGTCATTCCTCGCTCTATCTCGAATTGAGTTTGCACGTGAGGTATGCACATCTTCATCTACTAATGCAGCGATGGAAACAGTGACGCAGCAGCTGGAGCAAGCATTGGAGCAGACTGCAGCGCCACCAGAAACGCTTCTGACGCCAGTCTTGCGATCAGTTGCGATACATTCAATGACTGCAAATAATGAGATTTCACCTGAGATAGACATTGTTGCTGGCTGCCAGGCGCTGGCTGTGGGGCTTGTCATTCAGCACAGGCTGCGTATCTTGCTTTTTCAGTGCTCGTCACTGCTTGACGACGCGCTTTCGGTTGCTTTTTCGGTGCTCTACAATGTTTTCGAGCCAGCAGATGCCTTTGGCCATCGTTTTATCGCGGTTTGTCTTTCACATCTGACGCAGTTTACTCCGCTTTTCACAGTGTTTCCGCATTATTTACGACTCACACTGGCTGCATTCCCAGCCAACGCTTCTCCTCAAGAGTTGACAAAAGCATGCGGGGCAATTTTCGGCTCACTCTTTTTTTGCGAAGCTCTCACGATGCCAGCCAAGCCTGACAAGGAGATTGTGCAGACAACTTGCCGAATGGTATTGTGGGCAATTCGGCGATGTTGTGAGCGCAGTACGGAATTGCTCGTCGAAGAAGATGAGGTGGCTGTTGCTTCAGTGCCGACAGAATCTGTTAAGGACAGTGCTGAGGAAAAGAGCCTCAGCAAAGAGAAAGTTGCGAGGGAGACAGACGGATTATATCTTGCCGGCTTGGTGTTTGATCTCATGAAAATGGCACCGATGAACATCTTAAAGGCTGTCTCTATGGAAGCTGAGCGGCTTCTATATCACTGGAAAAATAATTCTCGCGTGCTGTGTAAGCTGAAGAGCGCACTGTTTGCGCGAATCTCACAGAATTGCGAAGCCGAAAAACGCGCATGGTTTGCCGCTTGGTGCATTTACGTTGACAAGCTGTACCCAGTCGAGACATCGTGCTCGAAACGGATGGTGCCATCTCGTTTGTAGACAAACTGTAAGAACACATGAAACGAAGCTAGTAACTTTGAGTTATTCAGTATCATGATGAGAACATTGACCAGTAAATCTGTGCTTGAATGCGTAACACTCGAGCCGCTTGAACTCCACCAACTTACAAGCGCTTGTCACCGTCCCATTTGTAGAACCCCTCTCCAGTCTTGCGGCCAAGTTTGCCCTCTGTCACCTTCATGCGGACAATATTTGGCACGAAGAAAGCAGGCTCGTTTGGGTGATTACGCACCCATCCTTCCAGTATGAACAGCGTCGTATCCAAGCCGACATAGTCCGCCAGTGTGATCGGTCCCATCGGATGGCCAGCACCAAGCTGCATGCTTACATCAATATCCTCCTTAGTGGCATCTCCTCGCTCGTAGAGGGCAATAGCTTGGGCTAAATACGGCACAAGCAGTCGGTTAACAATAAAGCCCGGTGTATCTTTGCAGCTCACCGGATGCTTGCCAATGTCCTGTACCCATTGTGTGCAAGCTTGATAAACTTCGGGATCCGTCGCGTCCGTGCGGACGACTTCCACAAGCTTCATAAGTTGCACGGGGTTGAAAAAGTGCAGGCCAACGACCTGCGATGCGCGTCCCGAGGATCCAGCAAAGTCCGAGATGGCTAGCGACGATGTGTTGGATGCCAAGATGGCTGAAGGCTTGACCACCTTGCCAAGGTTAGCATAAAACGCCTTCTTGACTTCGACATTCTCTACAATCGCCTCAATCACGAGGTCACAGTCCACAAGGTCATCTAATTTTGTCGTGGGTGTGATCCGAGCCAGCGTAGCAGTGGCCTTTTCGTCCGCCTGCTGCTGATTCATGGTTCCCTTCTTTATACTACGACCTAATAACTTGTTCAACGAGGTTTCAATGCGTTTCATGCCACTTTCCAATCCCGTTGAGTTGGCATCTAACGCCACAACGTCAAAGCCTGCAGTAGCAGCGGTCTGTGCAATACCATGACCCATGAGACCAAGACCCACCATACCTACCTTTTGAATCTTAATGTCACCAGAAGATTTTGCCATAGTACGTATCAGAAGTGACGGCATAGAGCGAGGCAATGAGAGAAATAGAGGACGCAACATTATTGATACAGATGTGATTGTTGTGATGGGAGTGGATTGTCAAATGACGTTACATGTGTCAGATGGACCCGATGTGCCAACGTTGAACCTAGCGGGTTTGAGAGGGGACACATACCAATTACATCAAATTTGAACGTTCTCAGTATATTACAATACAAAAACGGTCGTCTATTCGTTTAACAGAATCATTAATGCATCAAAACGAACAATAGTGCAGCATATTGCATTGATGTTCATATTGCATTGATGTTTTTTATCTCTGATTGAGATAAATCAAACCGCACAAGTTTCAATTATTCGTTCAGGAGACACGTTTACATGGCTATGGCTACATTGTGTAACCCCATTTGAATTGACTGTATGGACATTACGTCTTTTCATAAATCATTCCAACTTCAGATTGACGTCTTTTGTAGGTCGAGAGCTTCATTTCCCATTCGTATCAACTCCATGCAATGGATTGAATGAACATACTTACATCTTACATATTTTAAGTCTTAATCACTTCATATTTGTCGTATCTTGACACCAAAACAGACATGAAACATGCTAATTATCTTCATTTCATTCAAATCGCAACATGTTTTTTTCTACCAGGTTTTTCTTCCGTCTTTGTCTTCGGGTCGGCCATTTTCCCCTTGAATCAAGATAGCAACTTTGAAAGGGACCTTGACTATATTTGAGTAACGTATCCTAGCAACATCATTTGTCTCTCTTCATACGATTAATATGGCCACTAATGAACACTCACATCTGTTAACAAACAGTCTTAGTGGATTATGTGAGAGCGGACAAATGATAGTCAAGCCATACGGCCCAGCTGTAACGCTAGCCATGACACTTAATTACGTTATCGGCACTGGCTGCTTTGGTCTGCCTCATGCTTTTATGGAGGCCGGTATTGGGCTGTCCCTTATACTCATGATCGCTGGTGTTGTAGGTTCACTAATTACAATGAACTACACACTAGAATCCTTGGCACGTGCAGAAGGCGTCTGTGAAGCTACTAGTACAGGTGTACCCTGTCACCAGATCACATACCGTAAGTTCGAATTTGCCACGATTGCTGAGATGTTTGTGGGACGACTTGGTAAGGCAGCAGTACAGCTCGTTATGGGCTTATACTGTATTGGATCCCTATGGTCATATGCTTCCGTGTTCTCATCATCCACAGCATCACTCTTCTTCACGTACGCACTGGGAGACACGTGCAACGTATATGGCGACTCTCCGACCAGTGGATGTCTCGACAGCTATTACATGTTTATGGCCATCTTTTCGACAATTGTGCTGTACATGGTACTCATGGACATCAGTGATCAGGCTCTCGTGCAGAAGTTTCTGTCAGCTTACCGTATCGTGGCCTTCGCACTCATGTTGGTGACAATGACGATCAAGGTAGTTACTGACGGATCGGAGGTTGCGGCATCCCGCTACGCTGCAATTGGACTAGTAAACTGGAAGAACTTTGGCAAGGGCTTTGGACCGACATTACTGGCCCTCAACTGCCAGTATAACATGCCGGATGCCCTGCAGCCACTGAATCCCAAGTCCCAGGCGCGCTTCGTTGCGTTCGCAGCGCTGCTGATTGCTGGCACGTGCTATTTACTTGTGGGTTTTCTTGGTGCAATTTCTTTTGACACGATCAATCCATTAGCGACGTTAATGTGGAGTTCGTACACTGGCTGTGGCAATGGGTGGGAGACATGTGAGTACTCAAACCCAATGGGCACCATCGTGCAGGTAATTATTCTACTGTTCCCTGTAGTCAATGTGGTGTCCGCGTACCCGATGGTGGGAGTTACTGTGGGTGACAATATGCTCATGTCGTTTCCGTCTCATCTCACTGCACGCTTTGGCGAGAATCTCACGCGTAGCTTTTGCCGACTATTAGTATCGGCGCCTCCTATTCTATTCGCCATCCTGTTTAAGCGCCTCGACTTCATTTTTACTGTAGCTGGATTGTTTGGCTTTCTGCTTGGATGGACAATTCCAAGCTGGTTTCAAGTTATTGGCAGTCGTTACTGCCAAGGTGTGTGGGGATTCCCTGGCGCTGCCATCACCGAATTCACACAGTCAGTTGTGAGCTCTATTCCGTTTGCTAGTGGGTTCCTAGCTCTGACGTTTGTTATTACAGCAGTTGCAATTGCTACGATCAATGCGTGAGCCGTGTAAAATGTTTGTGGTATAGCAATCCTCCGATCAAGATAAGGACAAACTATACATGAATCCGACAACTACACATTGTCTTTCTCCTGTATATTTGGTGATGCTGCCTCATACAAACACGTGATGATACGGATAGAGCATCAACGTTCAAGGCGTCATCTTTTTGTTTTCTGATGGGTTTTTTCTGCGGTTTTCAAATGGAAAAACGTACGAAATCTGCATCATCTAGAGCAAGTAATTGCCCTCTTGTGGTTGGTTGTTCATATTAATGACTAATCTCCCGTATACTAAAAACAGTTTGTAGCTTTGCCATAAAACCTCCATAGGCCTTTCCATTCAACAAAGAAGATGTCTGATTGTTTCTGTCTTAAGACATGTATGGCACTTTTTCATGTACCATACGAAAACTTGGGACCTACAACGTCGTAGTACATAGTACAATGTAACGAGACCTAAATGAAATTGCTGAGAAACATCAGCATCTAGATTAAAAAGCATCACTGAAAGCAATGAGTCAAATTTATGTCCTGGCCAACAAAAGCGACGTAAATGCTTAGTGGTATCAATATATTTTGGATAGATAAAGCAGTATATTGTAAATAATATAATCTGGAATAGAGTTATCTAATGGGTCGAAATGATATGTTGTTATGACGGGATACTTGTGGTACACACAAAAGTTGCGGATAGTGTAATTAGCATTTATTTTCAAATGATGTTAAACATGAATAGAATTATTACAATTATATTCATCACCATAATAATTGAGTATTTCCTTTGATGGAGGCAGAAGGTGTGAAGGATGAGCCAGCAGCGATGCTGCTCGAAGAGAGCATCGACGCCGATGTGGAATTAGGCGTTGTTATGTTGGACAAAGTTTCGTTGCTGCAGGAGAGTATGGACAAGATGGCGCTCAGCATGTTCAACGCGCTCCGGCTGCTCCCGGCCTCGACTGGAGATGACACCAAGAAACAAGAGACCAAAGACGCGGTATGATTGAGTTGGTGGGGTATTCTATCGACCTTTGTGTAATGTTACAATGCTGTTGTATATTTGGTGTTGTATTGACAGATTACGATGTTGGCCAAAGACGTTCTTAAGATGGTGCAGGAGACTGACGTTCTCATCGACGACCTCCCGGGACTTAACAAGACCGAAACGTATAGATATTTACATGATCTTTAGTAACTTGATCGTTACCATTTCATGGTTCTAATTAGTGTCTATTGTATCCCTGTAGTGAACAAATGGAGGAGCTGCGACGACTGCAGATTCAGAGCGAAGAGGAGGCTCAGACGCTGCGTCAAGTCGCTGAGGAAGCAGGTAACAACGCTTCTTTCTGCGCTCATTAATACACTAGCTACATTTGGATGGCGTTTTCATTATGTGTTTGATTTGTATTGTAGAGCGTTGGATGGAGCGCGCACGAAACTCGCTGCGTGTAATCTCGGAAACGCGTCTGCGTCGATGAGCTTTTCGTACCTAATAGATAGCTAACTGTATAGTTGACGTTTTGCTGTCTCTTATTGATTAAGTTTACTTCAATATTGTAGTCTTAATTTAACATCTTTACGTACTGTAAACGCAGCACCACAAAAAATAAAAGGCTACGACAGTACAAATCCGTATTTGATGATGAAAAAACTGTAAGAAAGGATAAACGTTAGTTGTAATAGGTGAAATAGATTCTGTATTCATCTCTCACCTTTGTCGGTCTCGCTGGGCTAGCTACTGCGATCTCCCTACACCAACCACTCTGTAGTGTCGCCCTCGACTCTTCAAACATCACTTCGCTGCCTCCCATGCGTCGCCTAGCGCAACCGAAAAGACGCGTCCTTTCGCGTCGCCAGAAACTACGATACGACTAGATATAAGATTTCTTTCAAAAACATTGAATTTGCTAAACAGGCCAACAAGGCCTTAATTTGTAGACTTCTGTCATTGCACATTGTTCAATCATAGAAGTTATAAGCCCTTAATTAGGATTAAATTACATTTTCAATGGAAAATACAATAGAACCTCGAGATCACTGTGTGAGCAAAGCTGAACTGATATTGAGTAATGCATAATAATTACATTCATGTTTAACATCCTTTATTTTCAAAGGATGTCTAACATCCTTTATTTCAAAGGATGTTAAACATGAATGTAATTATTATGCAGGACATAAATTTGACTCATTGCTTTCAGTGATGCTTTTTAATCTAGATGCTGATGTTTCTCAGCAATTTCATTTAGGTCTCGTTACATTGTACTATGTACTACGACGTTGTAGGTCCCAAGTTTTCGTATGGTACATGAAAAAGTGCCATACATGTCTTAAGACAGAAACAATCAGACATCTTCTTTGTTGAATGAAAAGGCCTATGGAGGTTTTATGGCAAAGTTACAAACTGTTTTTAGTGTACGGGAGATTAGTCATTAATATGAACAACCAACCACAAGAGGGCAATTACTTGCTCTAGATGATGCAGTTTTCGTACGTTTCTCCATTTGGAAACCGCAGAAAAAAACCATCGGAAAACAAAAAGATGACGCCTTGAACGTTGATGCTCTATCCGTATCATCACGTGTTTGTATGAGGCAGCATCACCAAATATACAGGAGAAAGACAATGTGTAGTTGTCGGATTCATGTATAGTTTGTCCTTATCTTGATCGGAGGATTGCTATACCACAAACATTTTACACGGCTCACGCATTGATCGTAGCAATTGCAACTGCTGTAATAACAAACGTCAGAGCTAGGAACCCACTAGCAAATGGAATAGAGCTCACAACTGACTGTGTGAATTCGGTGATGGCAGCGCCAGGGAATCTCCACACATCTTGACAGTAACGACTGCCAATAACTTGAAACCAGCTTGGAATTGTCCATCCAAGCAGAAAGCCAAACAATCCAGCTACAGTAAAAATGAAGTCGAGGCGCTTAAACAGGATGGCGAATAGAATAGGAGGCGCCGATACTAATAGTCGGCAAAAGCTACGCGTGAGATTCTCGCCAAAGCGTGCAGTGAGATGAGACGGAAACGACATGAGCATATTGTCACCCACAGTAACTCCCACCATCGGGTACGCGGACACCACATTGACTACAGGGAACAGTAGAATAACCACCTGCACGATGGTGCCCATTGGGTTTGAGTACTCACATGTCTCCCACCCATTGCCACAGCCAGTGTACGAACTCCACATTAACGTCGCTAATGGATTGATCGTGTCAAAAGAAATTGCACCAAGAAAACCCACAAGTAAATAGCACGTGCCAGCAATCAGCAGCGCTGCGAACGCAACGAAGCGCGCCTGGGACTTGGGATTCAGTGGCTGCAGGGCATCCGGCATGTTATACTGGCAGTTGAGGGCCAGTAATGTCGGTCCAAAGCCCTTGCCAAAGTTCTTCCAGTTTACTAGTCCAATTGCAGCGTAGCGGGATGCCACAACCTCCGATCCGTCAGTAACTACCTTGATCGTCATTGTCACCAACATGAGTGCGAAGGCCACGATACGGTAAGCTGACAGAAACTTCTGCACGAGAGCCTGATCACTGATGTCCATGAGTACCATGTACAGCACAATTGTCGAAAAGATGGCCATAAACATGTAATAGCTGTCGAGACATCCACTGGTCGGAGAGTCGCCATATACGTTGCACGTGTCTCCCAGTGCGTACGTGAAGAAGAGTGATGCTGTGGATGATGAGAACACGGAAGCATATGACCATAGGGATCCAATACAGTATAAGCCCATAACGAGCTGTACTGCTGCCTTACCAAGTCGTCCCACAAACATCTCAGCAATCGTGGCAAATTCGAACTTACGGTATGTGATCTGGTGACAGGGTACACCTGTACTAGTAGCTTCACAGACGCCTTCTGCACGTGCCAAGGATTCTAGTGTGTAGTTCATTGTAATTAGTGAACCTACAACACCAGCGATCATGAGTATAAGGGACAGCCCAATACCGGCCTCCATAAAAGCATAAGGCAGACCAAAGCAGCCAGTGCCGATAACGTAGTTAAGTGTCATGGCTAGCGTTACAGCTGGGCCGTATGGCTTGACTATCATTTGTCCGCTCTCACATAATCCACTAAGACTGTTTGTTAACAGATGTGAGTGTTCATTAGTGGCCATATTAATCGTATGAAGAGAGACAAATGATGTTGCTAGGATACGTTGCTACTAGTAACAAATATAGTCAAGGTTCCTTTCAAAGTTGCTATCTTGATTCAAGGGGAAAATGGCCGACCCGAAGACAAAGACGGAAGAAAAACCTGGTAGAAAAAAACATGTTGCGATTTGAATGAAATGAGGATAATTAGCATGTTTCATGTCTGTTTTGGTGTCAAGATACGACAAATATGAAGTGATTAAGACTTAAAATATGTAAGATGTAAGTATGTTCATTCAATCCATTGCATGGAGTTGATACGAATGGGAAATGAAGCTCTCGACCTACAAAAGACGTCAATCTGAAGTTGGAATGATTTATGAAAAGACGTAATGTCCATACAGTCAATTCAAATGGGGTTACACAATGTAGCCATAGCCATGTAAACGTGTCTCCTGAACGAATAATTGAAACTTGTGCGGTTTGATTTATCTCAATCAGAGATAAAAAACATCAATGCAATATGAACATCAATGCAATATGCTGCACTATTGTTCGTTTTGATGCATTAATGATTCTGTTAAACGAATAGACGACCGTTTTTGTATTGTAATATACTGAGAACGTTCAAATTTGATGTAATTGGTATGTGTCCCCTCTCAAACCCGCTAGGTTCAACGTTGGCACATCGGGTCCATCTGACACATGTAACGTCATTTGACAATCCACTCCCATCACAACAATCACATCTGTATCAATAATGTTGCGTCCTCTATTTCTCTCATTGCCTCGCTCTATGCCGTCACTTCTGATACGTACTATGGCAAAATCTTCTGGTGACATTAAGATTCAAAAGGTAGGTATGGTGGGTCTTGGTCTCATGGGTCATGGTATTGCACAGACCGCTGCTACTGCAGGCTTTGACGTTGTGGCGTTAGATGCCAACTCAACGGGATTGGAAAGTGGCATGAAACGCATTGAAACCTCGTTGAACAAGTTATTAGGTCGTAGTATAAAGAAGGGAACCATGAATCAGCAGCAGGCGGACGAAAAGGCCACTGCTACGCTGGCTCGGATCACACCCACGACAAAATTAGATGACCTTGTGGACTGTGACCTCGTGATTGAGGCGATTGTAGAGAATGTCGAAGTCAAGAAGGCGTTTTATGCTAACCTTGGCAAGGTGGTCAAGCCTTCAGCCATCTTGGCATCCAACACATCGTCGCTAGCCATCTCGGACTTTGCTGGATCCTCGGGACGCGCATCGCAGGTCGTTGGCCTGCACTTTTTCAACCCCGTGCAACTTATGAAGCTTGTGGAAGTCGTCCGCACGGACGCGACGGATCCCGAAGTTTATCAAGCTTGCACACAATGGGTACAGGACATTGGCAAGCATCCGGTGAGCTGCAAAGATACACCGGGCTTTATTGTTAACCGACTGCTTGTGCCGTATTTAGCCCAAGCTATTGCCCTCTACGAGCGAGGAGATGCCACTAAGGAGGATATTGATGTAAGCATGCAGCTTGGTGCTGGCCATCCGATGGGACCGATCACACTGGCGGACTATGTCGGCTTGGATACGACGCTGTTCATACTGGAAGGATGGGTGCGCGACCACCCAAACGAGCCTGCTTTCTTCGTGCCAAATATTGTCCGCATGAAGGTGACAGAGGGCAAACTTGGCCGCAAGACTGGAGATGGGTTCTACAAATGGGACGGTGACAAGCGTTTGTAAGTTGGTGGAGTTCAAGCGGCTCGAGTGTTACGCATTCAAGCACAGATTTACTGGTCAATGTTCTCATCATGATACTGGATAACTCAAAGTTACTAGCTTCGTTTCATGTGTTATGTGTTCTTACAGTTTGTCTACAAACGAGATGGCACCATCCGTTTCGAGCACGATATCTCGACTGGGTACAGCTTGTCAACGTAAATGCACCAAGCGGCAAACCATGCGCGTTTTTCAGCTTCGCAATTCTGTGAGATTCGCGCAAACAGTGCGCTCTTCAGCTTACACAGCACGCGAGAATTATTTTTCCAATGATATAGGAGCCGCTCAGCTTCCATAGAGACAGCCTTTAAGATGTTCATCGGTGCCATTTTCATGAGATCAAACACCAAGCCGGCAAGATATAATCCGTCTGTCTCCCTCGCAACTTTCTCTTTGCTGGGGCTCTTTTCCTCAGCACTGTCCTTAACAGATTCTGTCGGCACTGAAGCAACAGCCACCTCATCTTCTTCGACGAGTAATTCCGTACTGCGCTCACAACATCGCCGAATTGCCCACAATACCATTCGGCAAGTTGTCTGCACAATCTCCTTGTCAGGCTTGGCTGGCATCGTGAGAGCTTCGCAAAAAAAGAGTGAGCCGAAAATTGCCCCGCATGCTTTTGTCAACTCTTGAGGAGAAGCGTTGGCTGGGAATGCAGCCAGTGTGAGTCGTAAATAATGCGGAAACACTGTGAAAAGCGGAGTAAACTGCGTTAGATGTGAAAGACAAACCGCGATAAAACGATGGCCAAAGGCATCTGCTGGCTCGAAAACATTGTAGAGCACCGAAAAAGCAACCGAAAGCGCGTCGTCAAGCAGTGACGAGCACTGAAAAAAGCAAGATACGCAGCCTGCGCTGAATGACAAGCCCCACAGCCAGCGCCTGGCAGCCAGCAACAATGTCTATCTCAGGTGAAATCTCATTATTTGCAGTCATTGAATGTATCGCAACTGATCGCAAGACTGGCGTCAAAAGCGTTTCTGGTGGCGCTGCAGTCTGCTCCAATGCTTGCTCCAGCTGCTGCGTCACTGTTTCCATCGCTGCATTAGTAGATGAAGATATGCATACCTCACGTGCAAACTCAATTCGAGATAGAGCGAGGAATGACCGCACGAGATTACAGGATGATAACAGTTCCATAATCGGCGCGATGCCTTCATACAATTTCCTGATAAACTCCACGACTTCGGCTGCTGAGGTGAGCAAGCTTTCATCATGGACTGCAGGAGGATCTGGTGACTGGACTTGGAGTAAAACTTGTCGGCGAAAAAAAGTCTACCGGAAGAACAGATTGTAGGGATTTTATCAAGACTATGTACGCTTCAAGCGAACTGTTGAAATAGGCAATCGTCTCCTCAATGCACACTTCCGCCATCCGAAACGAAAGGTCTTGGAGGACGGCGAGCGACGAATCAACTACCAAAGCCTTTACCCTCTGATGAACTTCCATTTGATAATTAGAAATTGTTACGCCATCGTATGGTTTCAAGCGTGTCGACGTTAGGGGTAAAACCGAAAAGTCTCAGCAGCGCAAATTGACTCAAAATCATCGCATTTCCTGATCGTAACTGAGCTTCCAAATTATTTGAAAACCTAGCGTCGTCAAGACTTGCCAGACCAAGCGCCATAGCAACCGCAGCAATTGCACTGTGTGGTTGAGGAAATGACTGATGCGACAGCTCGTCAACAATTGTAGCTCTCAACGACTCTAGATACCCCGCCACCTCCAATGGCCGAAAAGCAGATGTTAAAGCACTTAAGACAAGCGCGGTAACAGCTACACCTGCAGCGTTGCTCGTGATAGGAGCAGCACCCCACTCGGAGGTCACACAATTTTTTCAGCCAAGCATCTGTCAGCAACGAACTATTCGCCACTTGAGCAGGAGAATGGAGATATTCTCGAAGCGGAGTAGCAATATTAACAATAAATGCTAAGTCGTATTCATGCATAGCAGCAGTCATCCAATAACAAAAGCTTCAATCAACTTTGGCGCAGCATCACTCACAACTCTACTTGGAGCTTCACACAACGGCTTAGCGATTACGGCATCCCACAATTGCTGACTGAACATCACCTGTATCTCCTTGTTAAAGTCCGTCTTCGATGTTGGAAAGTCGTGTGGAGGACGTGACGTCATCATGAGCATAGCACAACTCTTCTCCTTGTTTGTACTCATCTCACAGGACTGCAAGACATCTAAAGTGCCGCCCAACTCTATCCACAACATCCAAAACCTACAATTCAATGCCTCCGTCTTCTGCTGTAGCTTGTGCCAATGATAAAACACGTGTAGCAATTCTCTTAACGTCGACAGCAGCTCATTTGACGTCTGTTCTTCCTCATTTGTGTGATGTAATCCTTTTGTACCTAATGACAGCGCTGTAATCTGCTTGTGCAACCAGTCTAATACTTGCGCCATCGCTTCCACAATCTGTTCTTGTTCGGCATCGTTCTCAGCCGTCAAATACTCACAAGATACAGAGTTGAGCACATGCAATGAAGAAATGACGTTCTCCATTAACAACGTCTGAGATTCTGCAGTATGTGGCTCTATATCACGAGATACAGCCTTGTCTTTAGACCAAATCTACGCCGCCGATAAGAGCTCAGAATATGACAATAAGACTTTTGTTTCATTCCTTTTACGCTTTTTTTTAGATTTAGAAATGCTTTTTGATGACTTTTCATGGGTTTTATTGAATTTTAAGTGACATTTCCACGTATTCTCCTTATGTTTGAACTTGTTTATGGAAACGAATGTTAACTTAAGGTTCACTTTTGAAAGTACCTTTTAGCTACAAAAGAGTATTATTATCAAATCATGATAAGCTTTGTTCTCACCAATAAGAATCATGTTCAGTATCCTCAATCGAATGTGATTGCTTTGAATTCAAACGTCCACTTCAAAAAGCGCATCAACAGTTGCTCGTATACTGTCGTCTCCTAATCAATGTCGCCTAACATCGCGTCTTTTTTTAGCAAAACTTCAAACTACAGGCTCAACGTCATACCGTTCTGGCTCTACTTTTTCTTTGGACTGGCTTGATTTGTCTCTCATCGTCGTCCTGGTTACTTGCGTGTGCATCGTGCATCAACGCACCCATTGAAGCAGAATTTAGTTCATGGCGACTCAATCATGCCATATTGTCAAGTTTAATAGCTCACTCTCCAATTAAAGCTTGGTGTATTGTTCACAGAGGATGGAATACAGGCTCATTCGCTCGTGTATTGTCCCATATACAAGACCGAGCAAGACAAGACACTGGTACTGGTCATTCCAGGTAATCCAGGTGTCTTGGTCTACTATTTGTCACTGATGGAGGCAATTGTCAAGAAACATGAAAGATGTCATGAAATTCGCTGCTTGTCACACGCTGGTGGACACTCTATGCCGTGGAAAAACAACGGACGAGTGTTCACGTTGCAAGAGCAGCTAGAGCGCAAAGCTTTCTACTTGCAGCAGGAACTACATAATGATCCAACGCTGTACCTTGTGGTCAGTGGTCACTTGATCGGCAGCTACTTCTTACTCGACATTGCAAGGCGATTTCCTCAACAGAATGCCAAGTTGATGCAACCGACGATCATGCACATGGCGCTATCTCCCAAAGGTGAGCCGATGTCACCCTTGTTCGGCCACTACGAACGCACAGTGTCACGTGTTAATGCGGTGGAGTATCTGGTACCACCATTCCTACGTCGCTGGAATGTCCATCGTGTTGTGGGTCCCAAAACGTCCGCCACACTGCAATTGGCCTCGTTAATCCCTTGTGAACGCTTTGTCATGCGCAATGTTCTTGGAATAGCTGCTAAATAACGGAAGAGGCTACTGTATGGATGTAGATGTAGTGGCATTATTTGAAGACAAAATTTTGTTCGTCTATTCGACGGTGAACGAGTGGGTGCCAGCCGAATTCGCGATGCTGCGCGCTCGAAAGAAGTGCCAGGTCCGATTCCCGAGCGCGCTGTAGCCGAGCTACTGTAGCCAAGCTACTTATTCACTATGTGCAGAGAAGACAAGCTCAAAGAGCTTCTACGTCTATGGGTGCTTAAACCTTCCTAGGCTAGCTCGTAAGCTCGTGTCTATCGGTTGTTACAACCGGGTCTCAAAAAGACTAGTATCAAAAATATTGATTCCCTTCTAATGGAATAGAACGCTCAAGCACTGATGCTTGTAGAGCAGGTTTGAAACTGATGTATTTTCATGTGTATCTTCTAACGC